>VYZX01023021.1:193368-360492 GCA_013401335.1 Brachypteracias leptosomus | reverse complement strand
CCCCCGCAACCATTGCAACCCCCCGCACCCAGTGCGTAGTGCCTCCCCCGTTCTTTGTGCCCCCCTGCACCCTGGGCCAACTTTATCCCAGCCCGGCATCCGCGGGGTGATGGCCCCAGCAGCGTTCACACATGGATGGTGGGTTTTCAGGCGAGAAGGGGCTGGCCTCTCTCAAGGGCTCTCTACCTGTGCTGGAGCCGCGCAAGCTCCTGCCAGCGAGCGGGGTAAAATGGCACGTCTGGAGCAAGAGCGATCCCTGAGGACGGGGACATGCTCAGGGATGTATTAGGGACTGAGGGTTGACTTCATTGCGGTGGTCTGCACAGCGTGGGCATTCTTATGGTCTTGCTTCTCCACTCTCAGGTGCCTGCTTGGTTTGCAGGGTTTTAGCGGGCAGCGAGGGCTTAGGTCATGTCCCTGCCAGGTCACGGTGCCAGCAGGTCTGGGCAGCTTCACGCCATGTCCTCTCAGAGGGAAGAGATGGAGGCTTTTGTCCTGGAGGAGGAAAAGTTTCTTGTTTCTGACGCCGGCTGTAGCTCAGAAGCCCCACGGCTACGTCAAACCTGGGTCCCAAAGCTGGCTGTGGCTGAGCAGTCCTGGGGCTGGACCCGCCAGTTTGGAGCAATTCCCTGAAATTCAGCGGATTTCAAACGGCCGCCCGTGCGCTGCTGTGAAGGAGGGAGGGAGGGAGGATTTGCAGCACGCCAGGGTTATCTAACGAGCGGGGCTCTCACGGAGCAGTGCGCCAGGACGCTGCCACCATCACCGAGCCTTGGCTGCCAAGCGCCTGCTCGGGCTCCGTGCTCAAACACCTGCCGGGAAGGACAAAGCGTGTCGTTCCCCCTCGGTTCCTAGCAGAACAGAAAATGTGAGGAAGATAAGGCACATCTGCATCATTATGGTACATTTGCTTTCCTCTGTAACCAAATGTTAAAGCTGGAATTAATATTTGATGCAAACAGCACACAAATTGATGGGTTCTGCCCCAATCAATTTGACTCAAACTTCGTCTCTGACCTGCTTTTACCCTTGCTACCGAACGTGCTGCACTCGGCTTTTACAGGTTAGATGTTAATACTCGAGGGGGCTTATTAGTTATCACTGACAACTTTCAGGCATTAAGGTACCTTTTTTTTGTCCTAGACTGGATTTGAGCAGTAGAATCAAAAGGTGTCAGGGAGAACAGTGCAGAAGTGAAGTATAGAAGGAGGGAATTACAGAGTCCTCTGTTAGGACCAAGCCCTGTTTAGGCTGGGAAGTACAGAGCAGATGATGCCAGATGGGTGTCTGGGTGATTTCTCCCCTCTGGTGGGTGTGTTTGCTGGGGCAAATACATCTCTGGCCCGAGACAGCACTGGTGGGATTATGAAGGTGCTGATTGTAACACAGGTTTGTGCTTATGCCCTCTAATAAGCAACAGGGAGCAGAAAACACCAGGTATTTTCAGAGGTGTTTGTTAGGAAAATACTACTGTGTGGAAAGTGAGAGCGTTGAGAAAAATCATTTGACATCCACTTTATGATGCAACTAAGAAATTAAAGATCTGTGATGCATTTCAACCAAATATTTGAAAACTAGGAAGCATGAAACCATGGCAATAGAAAGCTCCACTAACCTTTGAAAATTATATCCAGCAATTCTCTGCAGTAAATAGAGCACAATGTCAACAGAGCTTTTACATCCCAGATACCCCCCTCTTGTAGCTCAGAGGCTTTCAGCACCTCTGAGCTGCATCTTCCTCTCCCGTCCTGCTACAGGTTTGTTCTAAATGAAACAGTGATGCTGGGCCAAATTAAAGTTCAGCAAAACGAAAGAGGACTATAATTCAAAGGCAATTCTTGTTAGAGTGCTGCCCAAAGCAATATAATATTGAATGATTCTCCAGATTTCATTACTAGTGAAATATCCTGCCCAGTTTGTAAATCTAGCTTGATTATTAATGTTTTTATTGTTCTCCATTAGCCCCTCTAACAAAGAGAGCATAAAACAGCAGATGGAACAGAGCTTGACTCCAGCGTTTACCTTGAATTTTAGTACGTGGCTTTTGAGATTTACTACTTTGCATTTTGCACTGCTGCCTTTACAGTAAACCCCCCAACCCCTCCTCACCGCAGTGCCCGGTGTTCACAAATTGCATCTTTTTATGGCTGTTGGGCTTGAGCGTCTCAAGGGTGCCAGCAGCAAAAACTTTATATGCATTAGTAGCAACCAAGTAATGAGAGCTCTCACTTCACTGGGCTTTGAACGAGGTCTGAAGGGAGGTCTACCTTCAAGTTTTATTTTTCAGAAGAGCCGGTGTGGTGGAGTCAGTACACTGAAGGTGTTGACCTGGGGACCTGCTGGTTTGTAGAGGAGCTGGCTGTTAAGCAGGGAGCTCCTGCCCTCAGGGCTGCCTTACTGCCCGCTGTGGGTATGGCAGCTCTTTGGTGGGACACTGGGTGCTGGGCAAAAGCTGTGGCTTGGAGATGACTGATGTCCAGCACTGAGCAAGCTTGGTCCCAAGGGAGATGCTTTGCCCTAGGAAGATGCTTTGAAGTTGCAGGACAAGAGTTGGTGGTGAGGTGGTAGCAGTGGCATCACTGAGATCATGCTTTATGGACGTGCACACTGTCATCAGTGGCCAAGGGATGTAGGAGTGCCAGGAAAGTTTTAGTTTGGTTGCATGAGCATGGGTGCAAAAAAAAGACTCTGAGCTACTTTTTCTTGACTGTGTGGTCAGGGGTGACAGGGAAGGTCTGTGCACGTCCCCGAGGCGTTTCTCCAGCTGGGGCTTGCTGGGCATTCCTGGGGGCTTGCGTATGAGCGATGCCTCCAGCTCACAAAGCCTGTCTGTGTTGTTCCCAGAGAAGTTGCTCCCAGGGGATGGAGGCATTTGCATTCATCGTTGAGACCACGGACCCGCATCCCCCTCTGCCGCCGTCCCAAGCGGCTCTTTGTTCAGGGCAGGGCCCTCGCCTTTGTGGCAGCTTCTCATTTGAATGACAAGGATGCGCTTGTGGGGAGAGCTGGGGTGGCACAGAGCCCTGTGACGCTGCCCCCCCCACCCCCCCGGCTGGCTGTGGTGGGCCGAGAGGACAGACAGAGGTTCCTCTGTGTCCCCACGTCAGGGAGCGGAGGGGTGAGTCTGTGCCCCGCATCTCCCAGGTGCTGAATTGCCAAGCAGAAGCTGGCCCATGCCTGGGGAACGGGCTCCTTCTTGCTGTTTCTGGGGTGCTTCTCCTGCTTGCAGGACGGTGGGAGCATCTGCTGCTGTCGTTGTCAGATGCCCACGTGCAGCTGAACATCCCAGTCCAGCCACCCTCCTGCTCTGGGGCCAGCCAGGAGCTCTCCTAAATTGAGGCATTAAAGCACTTGGAGTCAGGCAGAGTGTCCATGAGATAGGACTTACCTCCTGGTTCAAGGCTTGGGATAATTAGACCCCTTAGAGTAAAATCCTTGTATGGAAATAGTCTATTCCCACTATCAGGAGAAACTACCAGACTTGTAACCTTCTGTTTCTGCTAATGGGGAAATTAAAAATTCATAATCCCAGTTGGAGCTTCATTCAGCCTTCTAAAATGGCGAATCTTTCAAGACAAAATGCTCTATAGATTCCCTAAACAGTAACTTATTCAGGCCAACCACGTTGGAGAGGGGTTTGCTCGGCCTCTCTACCATTAAAGCACTTCATTCTCTTCCAGTATGGAGCAGTGGACATCCCAGGTCTATGAATTTCTTCCAATAAAGTTAAGCTACCACGTTAAAAAATAAATAAATAAAATGAAGTGCTGCTGGTTACGTTTTAAGGTACCTCTTGAAGCCAAAGTACAATGCAAACTAAACTGGCTTGACAAAAGGCTGGCTGGCAGCTTTCAAATAGGCTCCTGTGAAAGCATTTAATCTGGTATTAAAGCCTTGGCTGGTTTCAACCGCCATTTCCCTTTCAGATTTGAGCACCCCAGACCTCCAGATACAGTAATGCAATTTCCTCCTGAGCTTGGCAGCTATTGTGTGCCCAGCCGTGTAAATTACCCAGGGTAGTTAAGCTAAATTACCCACTTTAATGAGTCTCTGCCTTCTGGAAGGGTTCAGAGCAGGTGGGTGAAACCCTGCTGTCACTGAGGACTTGCCCATGGTTGGTGCTGGGGATGGAGCAGGTGAGCTTCCACCTTGACTTTGTCCTTCATTCTTGGCTGCTGCAGAGAAGTGTTGGGATAGAAGCAGCTCCTGGCTGGCAGAAACCCCCCAGCCAGACCTCACCATCCATGGTGGCTGTGTGGGGTGGAGCTGTACCTCTGTACCCTCCTTTTGCCCTTAAAACTCCTGGGGCTCTCGCAAGCGAGGTCACTGCTTGTGTGCACCTACCTGACCAAGCCTGTGATGTTTGGTTATTCTCCTTCATTATATGAAGATTTCAATGAGGGAATTTGAAATGCAGCACGTGGCATTGGATGGGGCTCTCCCAGTTTGGTGTCTGGGTGTGACTCACCATCAGGACCCCACGCGTTGGCCCTGCCAAGAACACGAGGGTGACATGGGTGCTTGGATGTCCCTGACACCCTGTGCTGCAGGTTCACCAGTGCCAGCGGCAGCTCGCTCTGACTCACTGCTGGGGCCATGTGCTAATGTCTCATTATTTACTCATTGGCAAAAGTGCTGCAGGAATGGGCTGCGTGGCTCCAGGAAAGGTCACACTGTGGCCGAGGGAACTTTTATTTCTGGATGCTGTGGGAGCAGGCGTGTACTCTGCGTGGGTCTTGGGTCCTGGCTGGTGGAGGTGGCAATGTGGGAGGGAGAAGCCCTCATGTCTCAGGTGTGAATTGCCAGCTGATGGTAAATATGGGCCACCGCGTCTTTAAAGTGTCTTGTTCAGAGTAGAGCTGCACTTGAAAGCCAAGGATTTTCTTTCAAAATAACCTGAGATCTGACAGCAACAGTTCTCAAAATGCTTTCTTTAATCAAAATCACTTTAAATGGGTAGATTTGGGAGTTTCGGAAGCTCTTGCTGCTGCGCGCGTGCAGCTGCGTCTTCTTTGTCCCAGTTTTTTATGAGGATTGTCTCTGATTTCTGGGTCAGAGAATTAAGAGATTTGATGTTATATTAAAAAAACCCACACCAAACCACATATGCAAAGTTAAATCCAGTGCAAAACAAAGCAGACGTGCGGGGGCGAGGGGAAGAAGCTGTTGAAGGACTGGAGAGTTTTGGATAAGCATAATGAGAAAGTGCTTTTAACAACGGGTTTGTGCAGAGGGAAGTCCTGCCGTGACTGATGTGGAGTAAATGCTGATTTTCACCAAGGAGTGTGGTCTTCAGGTGGGACTCTTGGCAGTTTGATTAGCAGTGATGATAGTAGAGAAACCCAATTAAATCTGAGGAATTTCCTACAGCAGAATAAACCATGTGCACAGAAAATCATTCTTCCAAGAAATCTGGAGATGATCTACAGCTCCTGGCAAGAACGGTCTGAATACAGTGATGTGGAAAGTGGCAGTATATTCAGGATTTTTTTGATATTATTTTTTCAAGAGGGAGTTTCTGCCTGTTGACTGTCAGTGGTCCGGCGGAGTTCTTCACACTGGCTGACATGTTATTTCATCCTGACAATATTGATCTTTTTGGGTGAACAAAAGCAATTTTACCTGTGTCACAGGGTCCTTGCTTGAAGGTGATGGACATGTTTGGATTATATCATCTTGTCATTTAACAAACCCCAACTGGCATCTCCTGTGGTTCAGCTCCCAACTGCTGAAGATCACCCGACAGCCCAGGGGCTGTGGTTACATCCTGGGTTTGCTCTGCAATTTAAGTGTGTCCTGCATGGCCCACTACACACATCCTTCTTTAAGGATGCAGGACAAAAGGTTCCATCATCCAAAATACAAGTGAGAGATAAGAGGTCTGGACTGCTTCACCCACAGGTTTGTCTTCATTTGCGGAGGTTTCCTATCCTTACGCCATGGTGGGAGCATTTAGTCCTCATGCGACTTCCCCAGGGCTCCCATCCCAAACCACCTGGCTCTGTATTTTTCTATGTCCCACCAAATGCCTCTTGCTGAAGATGGCAGACTACCAAGAGATCAAAAGTAAATTTCACAGGTGGTTGCCAGACTTTGGGGATCTCACTGTCCAAGGTTCTTTGAGGTTGAGGAAGCAGATCTGAGAGGAATGTTGGAACCAAGTGAGCAGCTGAAGCCTGGAGAGAACCTGAGTGAGATAAAAAGGTGAAAAAGACCAGTGTGCAAGGAAGGGATTCAAATGGGGATCCCTTTTGAGAGGAAAGCCTGGAAACACGCATCTGAGGAAGTGTGCACTTGATGTGCAGCTGTAGACTTTCTGAAACACTGTGAGTTATGGGCTATAGTGCTTGTTCTCAAGCTTTGACCATCTAGGTATCTGTCAACCCTTCATGATGATTTGCTTTTCTCACTGAGATGTTATCACGTGAAGAAGTACTCCTGCTAATACCGTGGCTGAAGTACACCTCAGGAGATGGGTTTTCATGCTTCCCTCGAAGTTGAAGGTGTGACTTGTGGTGCTCTGAGCTGCTGGGTGGCTCTGCTGGGTTCCTCCAGAGCCATCCTGGAGGCAGTGCTTTCTCAAAGGCCTATAATGACAAAAAACTTGGACGTCTCCTTGTCTGAAGGGTGAAAATGCTGCTTTTGTCTTACTGTAGCTCCTGGGAAGTTTGGTTATAAGATCTCAAGGAAAGCACAGGGAGCAGAATGATACCATGACTGCTAGAGACAATCCCACTGTGACTCTAGATCTAATTACCTATAAGCTCTGGAGTTGATGAATTCAGCCTTTGGGAAAGGGTGTCAGGTCTCATTTATCACTGAGCTAGAGAAAAACAAAGTAATCTCTCCTGTTTTTCTTGAGCCCACCATGTGGGATCTCCTCTGGAAGTGTTACATCCACTCCATATTAGTTATGTCCTCGCTGGTGCTTGGTCAAGGCTGTGCCTTTGACAGGGCACCTGGTGGGGAGCACAGGGAGCTCCCACCAGCCCCTAGGCTTGTTCCCACCTTGTTACTTGTGTTTACTTTGTTGTTTCTGCTCTTTCTTTGTGTTTATAGTGTCCTCTGGCACTTCCACCACCAAGGGCAGTCAGCGATGCTTGCTTGAGCAGCACCTTTGCTCCTTTGATAAATACTCTGCATTAAATTGGCTTTTATTTTTCTTGCTTGGTCTTCATTTTGTTGCTGCTTGGCAAATTCCCTGTTGCTCTGTAGCAGTCCATGATGTCTCTACCTTTGCACCCCTTGTGTCAGAGATGCATTTTCGCTCAAAAGCGAGAGGAAATTGGGTTCACAGAAGGGAAATCCCTCATAGATGAGCCTGTGAAATGGCAGCGTGGTTTATATAAAGGCGCAGCTAAAGAGAGGTAGGTGGTTTGGGACTTTTGCCACGTTTTGTTTATGCTGCAGAAATGTATCCTTCAGATCTGATGAATGAAACCCTGAAATGAGGAATAATCTTGCATGGCCTCAGCCAGCACTAAAGTGTACAGCAATCTAGTTCTTCCTCCTGGGCTGGATGCATGTCATATTTCATGACAGAATGACAGCTCAGTTAGACAATCCATTGCTGTTTTGGCATTTCTAATACACCTCGTGCTTTGCTTTGCACTCACTCAGTGTCCAGCAAGATCAAGATAATCTAGAGGAAATCAGCTGTTGTGCTCCAGGGTCCCCCATATGGGTGGTGAACAGGACAACGGTGATTTGAGTAACCTTCTGTAAGCTCACCTGGGCTAAAAAACTCACCCAAGAAGACGCTAAAATTCTTTGCTTAAAACCCAGAGCACCAAGTGCCTGATCTGCCAGGCTCTGAGGCTTGAGATGTAGTTGTTGGCCAAACAATTGGATCACTCACTGAAAGGTGACCTGAGCTCCAACTACCAGGTCTCTAAGAGTCAAATGTTTCCCTTTGTGAAGGGTATCCAGTCCAGTCTGGAGTTGGGTGGCTTTCAGGGGGTCCCCTCTTTGGACCATTGCTGCAGTTCCCTGGGGTTAGGTACAGCTCAAGGGGTTCCATGTGAGAGGTGGGTTGCACTTGATGTGTTTTCTCAGAGTTGTGGTATGAATGTGAACTCTGCTGTGTGAGCACTGTTGGCAGCTTGCACATGGTTAGGCTGTGTCGGGACAGGGTCCTGCCAGTGCTGAGTCCTGCCACAGCTTGTGACACTGCTGGGAGCCAAAGGCATGGAAGAGGAGCACTTCTGAGAGCTGGGCCTGTCCTGGCTGCAGCTCTGGGATGCAGCTCTAACAGGTGATGCCCTGGAGTCCCTTCTGCCTTCTAGACACAGGTCTGCTGGCTGACCCCTGGTTGGGGTAGAGGTGTTGCCCATGGTTCTGCTCTGCAAAGCCCATCTGCTGAGCTGGGCCAGCTCTTTCATCCACACTTCTGTTACTGGGTGTTTACTTTCACTGGTCTACCTCTTCTCAGCTGGGTCTTTCCCTGCATCAGGGCTTGCCAGAAGCCCAACAGTGCTCTGTGGATGAAATAATTTCCCCAGAGGAGCAGCTCCTGAGGTTCGTGCTCCCTGCATGGGCTGTGCACTGGGATGCAGAGATTGGAGGATATGGGTGATGGAGGGTCCCTTTCTGCATCCACAGAGGAGGGCACATTCCCCTCCCTTCAGCCTCTCAGAAAATTGCCTTTTTGAGTAAAAGAGGGTTCTTTCTGCAATAGCAAATGTCTTGATGAGCCAGGGCTCCAGAACTGAGATCTCCCCTCTCCCAGATTTTGCAGGGAGCAATCCTAGGAGATATACAGCAACCTCCTTCTGCAGACAAAACCCCAGGGCGAGATGCTGTCCCTGAGCCCCTGGCATGTCCTGGCTGGTGGGAAGCTGCCCGGGGACACTGGTGCGTCCCCATCGGTGTCGTGCCGGTGCCCTCTTGTGGAAACTGGGAAAATATCCGAGAAAAGACATTGGTGCTGGGCTGGGTGTGGAGGTTGGAAACCCATCCGTGGGAGCAGGGTGGGATGCTGGGCTCTCCACCCGGGTCTGTGCTGTGCCCCAGACTGTTGCCCTAGTACCTTTTTGATTGCTGTTTCTATTAATAGAGGGTAAAGGAAATGCTGTTAACATAGCCTGGGAGGCGGGGGCTCTCAGCATCCCAATCCTGCCCATCGGTGCAGAATTTTGGTCACTAAATCCCTGCATGGTGGCAGAGGTTTGTGCTGTAAGTTTGCAAAGAGCCTTCTGTGTCTCCTTGCTCTTACTCTGCAGTAACTGCCATTTACCTTGTAACAAATATTTCTATCAACAGCTGCGTAAAATTTTACTTTCTTCTTGAAATAACAGTGCTGAGCCTGCCAGGTATTTCCTGTAGCCACAGAGCAGGCACAAACCCACCTCGCTCTGCTTGGGAAAGGGTCACGCTGCTTTGGCCACCTCCTAAAAATGTCACTGGGTGAACGTGCCCATGGGACCGCAGAGCCAAGGTGCTGGCTCTCCCCTTTACAGCCCAGCACCATCCCTCTGTCACACTGGGGCAGCTCTGGTCACAAAGGGTGATGATTAATAGGTGGCCTGGAGCAAACCTGCTGGTGCCAAGCACCTTCTGACCCAACCGCCTTGCGTCCAGGCCCCTTTGTAATAGCTGGGAGAAATTGCACTGTGCAGTGTAGGAAATGCCAGCCCAGCACCATTGGTCTGTTTTCCATCCTCTGTTCTGGTATCTCAGCCCTGCAGGACCCTGGTGAGCCATGTGCCCACCTCCAACCTCCACTGTGGGAGCAGCTCAGGCAGTAGATGTAGCGCTGCTGCTTGGGCAGCTGCAGTTCCACAGCTTCCCTGAGCTATGGTTCTCCTTATCTTCTCCATGTTTCCCTCCTGCCTTATTTATTAATATCCTCTTTCTGAAAAAACAGCCTCTGTTTTAAATTTCTAAAGAATTTAAACTATTAAAACCAACCTGTCTCCTCCATTTCCCTGGCTTGGCAGCTCCTCTTCCTTCTGTGCTTTCCTGGAAAGCGGTGTCTACAAAAGCCCAGCCATGCTGGGGGAGGTCACTGGTGCCAGCCCGAGGCAGGGATTGTGCTTATTAGAAGCAAAAGGGAGCCGGAGTTGTGGGAGCTTTGTGTTGAAGTCATCTAGAGTCTTTGGGGTGACTTGCTGCCCGTCCTGCATCGTTCCTGTCTGTGTGATCATAAGACTCATTTCTGCCTGTTTATTTAGAGGATTTGGTTCTCTGGGTGAGGACATCTGCTTTTGTAGCTCTGGGATTGTCTCTCAGCTTCTAGCTTCTCTAGAGCTATACCATGTCTGCACCCTGACAGTCCTGAATTCATTTCCTTTTGGTGTATTTCTGATGTCGTGTCCAAGAAATTCAGTCTTGGGAGCCAGACTTGTTCAGAGCCAGGTTTGAATGGGGACAAGGAGCTGAGCCCTTTCTCATGTGCTCAGAGAGGCTTGGATCTTATTGAGAGCCAAGAGATACAACTGCAGAAATTTTAATTAATGTTGCAAAATCCTTTAAGGCAGAGTTTCTGGCAAAATTGCCAGCTCCACTGTGCAAGTGGGTAGGATGCCTGAGTGGCCTCCACAGGGATCCGTCACTAAATAACAAACGTTTCTTTCTGAGGATGGTTGTGAGGACAATGGAGGAAATCGATCTGGTATCATCTCCTCCTCTGGGGTAACCTTGAACCCTAAAGAGAAAACTAATTGGCAACCAGTTCCACAGCACATCACCTCAGGATGCTCCAGAGAGCTGGAAGTTGCTGGGAGTGGGGCAATGCGCTGGCTTGGACCACTTGGAGATGGGTGCAGGATCTGGCCATTGTCAGGGGGTGATGAGCCAGGGCTGCCGTGGAACCCTGAGCAGTGGCTGGTGCAGAGGTCATCTCTGTTTGCGAATTAGCCATATATTGTTTATAGCAAAAACAAATGAGTAAGCACCTACAGCCTTGACTGAGCCTGGAGAAATCATCATAATAAAGGCAGTGGTAGGTGGAGTAAAATATGCACCCTCACCTTTGTGGTTTCTCCACGAGGATGAGAGGGGCAGAAGGAATTGCTCTGTTGAGATAGTCCCCACACCTCCATTTTCCAAGCACTTATAGATCTCTATCAATGTCGTCCTGGAGGAGGAGCTTGGTCCTGGAGGAGCCCCCACAGCATGGGAGCAACCTTGCTTTCTGCTGTGACCACATCATCGAAGTCCAGACAAGACAAGACAAGCTCAAGCCATCTGAAAAGGAGGTGACCAGAACCAGCCCTTCTCTGGGAACCGTGCAGAAATAGAGGTGTTCAACTGAGGGATCGCTGCTGGTTCCCAGCTTGCCTTACCTTCAAAGGGAAAAGGGCCTATTAGCCAGAAAAAAGGGGGATTCTGCTCCTCATTAAGAGCATAAAGGAAATTAGTTGTTTCCACAGCATCAGAACAGCCGAAGGAAGCTGGTGGGCTCCAGTCTTCCCAGTCCTGACTCACTGGCATGCGGTGGGGCGGGAGGTAACCTCGGCGAGAGCAGCGACCGAAGCAGCTGCAAACAAATCTTTTAAGGACTCTCCTGACATAAATAAACACGGAAAATAAATGATGTCCTCGGCACTCTGCCCTCAACTGATGGGAAACAAGCTGCATTAACATAGTAGTTCAATAACCTGGAAGAGCTTCAAAAGACACCTGCTCGGCAGCCCCAGGAGAAGGGGGAGTGCTGCCTGCGAGCACACAAAACAAGGTTATGGAATGTGGCAGAGCACTAAACAATGGGGTAAAGAAGTAATTGCAAATTGAATTATGAGTACTGATGATCTTCCTATGAGGAAAAGCAGAAAGCAGAGGAGGTGTCTGCAGCTGGTGGTGGAAGGTGCAAGGTGAGGGCAAGGGTGCCAGGTTTGTACCCTGGACTTTGGAGCTGTGACCTGGGCAAGTCACCTGAGTTTTCTGTCCATCACACGAGCAGTAATTGTGTGTTCTGCAGGGGAACATGCTGAGAGTGAAGATGAGGGCATATTAAGTCTCCTAGGAGACTTAGTGATGTAAATCCCATTCCCAGAGGTGCAGAAGTAGGTGCTTAGGCAGCGGGGGCTGCCAGGGTGGCTGCTCCCACCACCATGGGCAACTGCCTTAGCTCTTTGTGGCACAGAAAACCTTGAACTTCCCACCCTGCTCCTTCCTGCTTCCCACCGCTCCAGCCCATCTCCTGCTTCATCCTTTAATTAAACAGGACGGGGCATTACCCCGGTATTCAGCGCTCCCTGAAAGCTGCTCTCTTCTGGATGGATTGGAGGGGTTACTGCTTCTTTTATTCAGACTGTTGCATTTCTCCAGCTTCTCTAGAAAATTCCCTTTGTTCATTAAACGACCTGTCTGCTAGGGCCCAGATGGCTGCTTTTCTCTCGGCTTTAGAAATCGCCTGCTTAATTTCCCTGGTGCCCTGCCAGCCCTGCGCCGGGGAGGGAAGGAGAGACTGACGGGCTGCAGCCAAGAGGCTCTTGCAGGGCTTCCCCAGCACCATTCCTGCCCACAGGGATGTCTGGGAAGGACCAAAAACCCACAGTGTGGTGAAGCGATGGCTGGAGGACCCTTCCCATGCTCTCAGGGTCTCCTGGTCATCCTGTTTGTCTCCTCTGCCCTGCCAAAACAGCACCCAGTGGAGCTCGGTCTCAGCACTCCCATCTCTGACAGCCTTTTCCTATTTCCAGCCTTGTGCTAATGTTATTTCCTTGTGTTTTGAATTTAAATCTTAATGTTAACTCTTGATTTTGGTGCTCTGTGCTTGTGATGCAGTGACCCATGCCTATGGCAGGCGTTGGGTGCCCAAGGCATCCCTGGGCATCAGTGCCTGTGTGTGCACCAGTGAAGGGCTGAGCACCCTAAAAACCCCACACTGTTGGGGTCTAGGACAAGAAAACCAGACACGGCTGAAAGCAGTGCAAGAGTTTTAGGTGGTGGGGGAAGTGCTGTGACCCTGGCTGCGTTTGGGGGCACGAGGGGAGGCTTTGCAGGAACCTGTCCTGCTCTGGATTCAAGAGCAAGAAAGCTAGGCTGAGAATTTCCTTGGCCCTTGAGAGAGGGCATGTTGCAATCAGACAAAGCCTAAATATTTTTTATGTCCTGGCTTTTAACATGCAGATCCATTCTAGGGAACATGTTGTTTGGGAGGAGAGCTGCCAAGTGAGAGCAGCTCTCCATCGAGGCAGCTGATAGCAGGGCCCTGACACGGAGGCAGCCCAGTGGCTTTGCTCACTCATGCGTTTTGCAGCCTTTCTGCTCTCCTCCTAAAGCTGCTTTCACAGGTGTTTCTCCAGGAAGGCAAGCCTGCAAAAGTTGGTTCGATGGCTCAACTGTTGCACGCCTGTGTTGATGTCTTAACTGCAGAAGGAGGCTCAGGACCTGCTAAAAGAAATCTCATCTTCACTTCGTCACAATTCTGTATTCCTTCTGCAGATAGAATCTCAGATAAGCAGCCTCTTTGGTGAGGAGGTGGTGGTGGCTTTCATGGAACTGACCTCTTGCTCATTGTCGCTGCCTCACTTCACAGGCTCCCAGCACTGTGCTTTTTGAGCTTCCAGGTGTGTGTTGGTGTTATGTTTGGGCCTGAAATGGGTGAGGGATGTGTGTACTGGAAATGCTTCTGGGGGTCTGATGTGCTGCCAAGGTGCTGGATACCATCTCCATCTGAGGAGGAGGTTCAGCTGGGGCCTGATGCTGCTGAACCTCTCCATGTCCCCCGTGCTGCAGCTGCCCTTCTTGGGGGTACCACCTCCCCTTTGTCTTCCAGATGTAATGCAGAAAATGCATCTTACCTTCAATGATCTTAATGCAGTCATACCAGATTTAAACCTCACCTTGGCAGGGCAGCTCAGTGCTTGAGTTCACTCATTCATTTTGTTTCTCTGCATCCCAAGGTCACACCTGGGGTTGGATTAACCTCCTTCATCTCTTGCTCCACCCTTTTTGGGTCCAGATATCTGTCCTAATTTTCCTAAGAGAGGAGAGGAGGTCTCGCTGACTTCCCCAGAAGGGCCCTTGACAGTAACATTTCATTGCCAGGTGATGGGTGCACTTAATTGAACTCCTTTCCCCTTAATCTAAGACAATTGCAGAGCAGAAGCCTCTCAGGAAAGCACTTGGCTGCAGCATGGGCCAGGCTCTGGCATGTTGTTGGGCCATCTCCCTGCTGCTGGAGCTGCTCGTTTGGGAACTCAAGGGGCTGCTGGTCTCATGGCAGTGCTAGAAAATAATTGCTACTGTAGTTGAGTTACAGTAGGATGTTATTTGCAATGTATTAAATTATGTTAAGTGCCTGAGTATAAGCTCTTATTTAAGCATTTGTATAAGTCCATCTGCTTGCCCTGGTGTTAGCTCTCATCTAGCTGCACCCCACCTCTATGCTCACAAAGGGAGAAGCATAGTTTCCACCTGACAGCTTCCCAGTGTTTGATTTTGCTGAGCACACCTTCATCCTCACAGAACCCAAAGCCGTGGGCTGGCCCAACAGAGCCTGCACAAGAAGGAACCTTCAGCTCCACACTGCTGGATCTTGGCACCTGTGTGGGTTTGCTGGTAGGCACAATTCAACCACTGCATCAACTAAATCTGCTTTGCTTCCTTCAAACATAAGGCTGGTGACTGGTGGCTTGTTCCTGCTCTGCTGTGTGTAGGAAGCAAGCGGCTGTTGCTGGAGGATGCTTATGCTCAGTACAGTCCAGCCCAACACTCCCTAAAGCCATCCAAAAGGATGGGTTGTAGGGTTTGATGGAGTTAGTGTTGACATTTCATGGATTTTAAGAAAGTCCTTTGCCTGCTCAGAGCTTTGGTTTCCCACCCATTGTAGTTGAGTTACTGTAGGATGTTATTTGCAATGTATTAAATTATGTTAAGTGCCTGAGTATAAGCTCTTATTTAAGCATTTGTATAAGTCCATCTGCTTGCCCTGGTGTCAGGCTTGCAGTAGTCTTCCATCTTTAGCCAAAGGCTTTGAAATCTCATTTTATAGAAAAATGAGCACTAAGGGTTACTTCAAAAGGGGTGCCAGAAGCCAGGCAGGTTTTTCTAGCAAGGCTCAGTTTGCTGTGCCCATCAGCAAGGCAGAGGAGAGCCACGAGTGCCTGGACCAGTGACCAAGCCTGTGTTGGGCAAACCTGGCTGTTGCCACTCAAAGCAGGGAGTTGACCTCAGCTGTGGCAGCAAAAGCTCTGTCAGGTCTGCATTAAGCAGCCGTCACCAGCGCTGTGATGTTCCCGAAATGTGAGTGGCGAAACAGCTAATGACTTCTGCCACTTGACAAATGTTTCCTGATACTGCCAGGGAGGTCATCGTATTTTCCCTGGAGCCATTTGTCTTGTGTTTGCATTCAGACCACATCCTGCCTTCCCTGCCTTTGCACAGAGCCGGTGCCTGGGCGATGCTGCCCTGTCCCAGGGTGTCTTCTCTGTGCACATCGTGCTTGGAGCTGAGGAGAAACTTCCCTTGGTGCATGCCTGGGTCTGCTTGCTGTCCTCTGGCCATCTCTGGAAACCTCCACCCTATTTTCTGAGTTGCCCCATGGGTCTAGCATCCTGGGTGGTGCATCCAGCAGCTCCCATAGGTGATGGAGCCATTGCTCAAGCCCTCTCCATGCTGTCAGGGGCTGGGGTCCTGCTCCTGCCTTTGTTTCCTCCACACAGAGCAGCTGCTGTTGCACTGAATCATTTACAAAATATCTGCCTGGCTTTGAGGAGCTGCTGCTGCCCACTGCATCTGTGCTGGGCTGGCTGGTGTGGGTCCTGAGGGACAGGGAACATGTTAGGAAGCTTTTCCCTGCTGCCAATGGTAAGGCAGGAGGATGGGCAACAAGCCAGAAGCCCGGGCAGGCTGGTACTGGGAAATCAAATTACCCTGTGCCTGGGGGACAAGCCAGGGCTGGGACCTGTTGCTGCTCCCGGGAGCTGCTGGTACTGCCCATGGGGAGCTGGTACCACTGAGGTTCTGCCACTATGAGCCTGGGGCTTGGCTGCCTGCTGTGGGTCTCCCATCCTGAACAAAACCTCAGCTTTGATCAAAGCATCCAGACCTGCTGCACAGTGGCACGTAGAAGGAGAATTAGCTTTCCAAGAACTCCTGGTGACCGCCACTGACGTGCTGCTGCTGCCCATCTGCCCACACGAGGAGCCTGATGGAGGGTGGCAGCTGAAGACATTTGCACAGATGCAAAACTCCAGATCCAGTGAGCAACTCCCTCAGTAACACCAGCAGAACGTGGCTTTATTCTGCGGTGTCCCCAGCCCGAGCCAGTGACCTGCACTGGAAGGAGCATTCGGAGTGCAAGGCTGTGTCTGCCAGTCCTGCACAGGACACCCTGCTCTGCCTTGACGTGTCTTTAGCAAAAGATGGAAACCACAGCCAGCTCCAGGCAGTTTTGCCTGGGAATCGATATTTTTGGCTTCGTTCTCTGTTAAAACACTAACTTCAACCATTTAAAACAAAAGAAAAACAAGGCAATAAACAAAAGTCTCCAAGCAACTCAATAGCAAGACCTCACAAACAAGATCAAGTAAGACAGAGGAGTGTGGAATTTTAATGTTGGAGGAAATGCCTTTTCCTGGATTTATTTCCCCTTTAAAGGATGAAGCTGTTTCCAGCCAGAGTGGAGGCTCCTTTCCTGGGAAGGGGACCCTGTGGTGCCAGTACCTGTGCAGAGGGCAGCAGGGAGGGGCAGGAGGTAGGAAAAGCATCTGGGAAGAGGGGAGGGAAGGCTGGATCTGACCCTGCTGCAGAAGAGGCAGTGCTGGATGGGTGCAGAGCCCAAAGGCACCACTCCTGGTGTCCCTGGGCTTCACCACCGAAGGAGAAGAGCGTGGTGATGCCAAAAAGGCAAGTCAAGGTAGAAGTCTTGCAAGACAGAGATGCTCTGCTAGGGAGAGCATCACCACTCAGGAAGAGGGTGTGTGTTGGGAAACATTCCCTTTATTATTATTTTCCTCTCTCCTCACCGTGCTGTGGATGTTTGGGCTTTTTCCAAATTGCTCCCATGCGAGTGCAGAGCTGGGGGGGGCTGTGTTTCACATTTCATAATCTGTGTGACTTGATTAATTCAGCCGTATGTTAGAACCTCATGAAATTGGCCAATTTTGCCGAGGTTTAAAATAGATTATATCTATCTCCTAATGTCAGTTTTGCAAATAACCATTTGGCAGCTTCTTAAAATGTTAAAGATGGGGGATAGGCTGCACACCGCCAAGGAGAAGGCATATTTAAAAGAGATAATGTGTCTTCTGTGTGAGCTCAAATGGGGAAATAGATGTTTGTGAAGCTCTTTAAAGCATGGTTATGTCAAGAGCAAGAGGATCACATTTGTTTTTCATTTGTATGCAAGGTGAAGAAAGGACAAGCAATTTTTTTTCTCCTTCTCTGAACTCTTACAGTCTTCCACCCTAGAAATTGGTGATAATTGCTGCAAAATGACCCAACTGGGTCAAGGTGTAATTTTGAACTTTGAATATCTTTCACTCGGTGAGAAATTCAAATGATTTGACTTTGACACCTTGGCAACCCATCACTGGAACAAATAGAAATATGGGGAGCAGGTGCCAGCTGCAAAGCAGCATCGATCTGGGCTGTGCATGGCCTGGGAAAGGCCAGACACTGCCTCACTGACACCCAAGAGCCTTTCCATTGATTCACCTCTGGTTTGGGTAATTGGCTTTTGCATATCAAACTGGGAAGTGCTTTAGAAGCTGTTTTTTGGGGTTTTTTTTTTAGTTCTTTGTGGAAGATTTTCTTAGTTTGGAACAAAGAAAGGGTAAGTTTTGAGTTGGAGGTTGAGGATGAACTTGGAGCAGCAGGATGAAGGTCCTTGGGATGCAGTTCTATGTGGGAGGGGGACGCCTGGCCACAGCTGTGGGGCTGGTGCATTGGGGTGTGGAGGGGATGAGCTTTTGCCTTCTGTGTGTGCTGTCCCTCAAGTAGGACACAAGCTCATGTCCATGCTCACAAATACTGCTGTGCCAACTGCCTCCCAGGGACAGAGGAAACTCCTGTTTAATTACTGAAGCTTTGATTTTGACAGCACAAATTTCCCTTGTTACCTTCTGAACCTTCAAGGTTTCCTGCAAGCAAAGATAAAGCCCTTTGCAAAAGCTGTTTGCTCGCAGGACGATCCCGGTGCTCCCACTCCAGATGAAAGCATGGGGAGGAGCAGAGGGTGACACATGCCATGGCTGTGGGACCTTCATCTGACAAGCACAGAGGGCTTCAAAAATGGTCATTAATCCAGCCTGCAGTAACACCTCGTAGTCATGTGTAATGGGGCTGGAGGGACAGGGGCGGTGGTTTGGGGTGTGCTTGGTGAGGAGCCAGCTCTTTGGGTCTTGGGGCTGGGAAGGAGCCAGCAGGTTGGGACAGAACCTGCCCAGCTCTGCCCACAGCATTTTGAGCCTGCCTCTACAGAGCATCCCAACATCAGCAAATGCCCTGGGTTTGTCTGTAGGAGGGATTTGGAGGAAGCTCATCATCCAGGTGACCATTCAGATGAAGTGCTACCTGCACTTTGTTTAGCACCATCAGCTGTAAATGTTTTGCCATGGTGTCCTTGCACCAATTTACTCTTGTCACGCTCAAAATCACTATCAGCTTAATGCCAGCTGTGGTTTCATCAGCACTACTGGTAAAATCTGATGTTACCTTGGGATATATCTGAATTTCCCATCATGCTGCCCACGCTGCCTTCCAGCAGCACGAAGGATTGGAAAACCCAAAGTATAACTTGAGCTGAAGATGTAGCAGAGGTGCCCCAGGGAAGGGCTGGTGGACACAGGGGCTCAGGAGAGCAAGTTATGCAAAACTAATCAGTTTAAGGAGGTCTTGCCTCAGTGGTGGGGAAGCAGAAGGGTACTCTGTGATGGCAATCAGGCTGATCCAATTTGATAGCTTAAAAGCACTGATTCAGCAATCAGTAAAATAAGCACATGTGTCATCTCTTCAATAACGATTAATTTATTCACAAGCTTAAAACTTAAGCACCTGCTTATTTCCCATTGACCTCGTTGGATTTTAGATGCAATTGCTCAGTGTAGCAGGACCAAAAGAGAGAGAGGGAGCGAGAGAACGTGCTTCCAGCTCCAGGTATCTCTTGTTTTGACTTACATAATTGTAATACAGCTTCACTGGGGGAATAAATGTGATGTAGAAACATAAGGTAAAAGCCTGGCTGAGCAGATGCCTGTGGTGAAAGCTCTACAGGGGTGAAGGTTACATGGGTGCATTCCTCTTTAATTTCTTTTTATTGGAAGGAAAAAGGGATGCAGGTACATGAAAAATTAAGGTGTTGTGCTGCATATCTTGTGTAATTAGAAAAACTGACAAACATAATTAGAAAATTCTATTTATTAAGCAAACACTGATTATGGACTAGGATAAGTGGTGGTGTTTCCTCCTGGTGCAGCTGGGAGGTGAGGGTCTTGCTTGGTATCTCCTGGGTTTATTTTGCAGGGATACTGGTGCTCAGCAGCTGCTCTCCGTGCTGGAGACCTCCAGGGGGTCTGACATGCTGTACTGACTCTCCTACATCCTAACTGTGCTGCTGTGGTGCCAAAAGACAATTGGTAGGGGAATGGTTTTGCCTAGCTCAATCTGTCTCGCTGGCTATGGGTCTCCAGGGCAGAGAGGACCATGCAGCTGGAAGCTTCTTTTCTTTCTTTTTGCAACACCAGCTCTCAAGCTGGTGTTGCAAACTCACTGGAAGGTTCTGCCATGGTACATGCCAAAGACCTCTCGTATATTGATTATCAACTAGAGATGCTCTTCTTGCACAAGCTCCTCAGCTACAGCTTCTAAATGAACATGTGTAGCTTGGAGGAGCTGTATATTGCTAGCTTCTGGGTGCTCTGGTACAACATTAAAGTGTCAGATGCTGAGAGAGTTTCCAGTAGCCTCGTTCCAGGATTGCTGCTTTTGGAGGAGCTGGTGCCTCATTGTGTATTAAATTATTCATAATAAGTTTTCTTGGTGGTTGGATCCGAGAGCTAAAATGTGTATGTGAAATAAAGGGGTTTAATAATGAAATAAGGTAACAAAAAGATAAAGACATTATATACATAATTAAAATGATCCATAACTGTATGTTCTTTATGTAGCTGCTTCAGCATCTCTACCAGTCTATTAGGCTGAGTAATCAGCCCCTGAAGCCTCTCCCAGGGCAGGTTCACCTACAGCTCTTGCTAAAGATGCCACAGAACTGCCTGGAGCGGGGCCCTGGGGGACAGTTGGTCTCACCTCCCTCCTTCTCCCCTAATTTCTGGGCTTGGAGAGTGAGACATCGTACAACAAGGCAGAAAGGCAGTGTCTTAAAACTGCTTAATAACCTTTTGTGGTATCCCTTCATTAGTATATTCCTAATTCTAGGTTCCAAGGTGCCCTCAGCCTTCTGAGGGTGTGCTGGGGGACTTTCATAGAGCCTCTTATGAGAAACAGTAAATATTTCCTCCTTGTCTATTAACTAATCTATTTACTGGCACAATGTAGAGGTCAGATGTGGTGCTGCAGGAGGCAGGACTGGGAATGCTGCCCTTAGGATGAGAAGCATTCCCTGCAGGCACATAGCATAGGGTGTGCTGGTGGGCAGGGATGGAGGTGGCTCTTGAGAGAAGCTGGACCAAAACCTACTTAAAAACTATCTTAGAGCATCCTATGTCTGTGATGGAAAATGGAAGGCCCTGCTGCTGTGGGCAGGTCTCTTATGAGAGGTCCTGGATGAGGGATCATATCCTCACAGGTGCCTTGCTTGGGTAGAGAGCCCCAGGGATTGTCTGGCCATGTTGGACCTGCTCCATCTCTCCAGTTAACCAAGGGGACAGGGAAGGGCTGTGTCTGAGGATGCTGCTTTGGTTTTCCCTGGGGTGTGCTGAAGACTCCCAGTCAAAAAAGCCATAAAATTAGCTTGAATAATGACATACTCAGCCAGCTCTTTAATTTAAAAAAAAAGTGGTTTTCGTCACATCTCTAGCTAGTCCCAGCAGGATCCTGCACTGTGGTAAGAGCACAAATGAAAAGAAATATAACCTGCAAACTTTTTGTTTTCCCTTGAAGCCTGAAGACCCTGCAGCAGCCAGACCCTGTGCAGGGCTGCACTTCCAGCTCCCAGTACTTTAAGCAACATGAAAGATGTCACTTCCGAACCTCTGCCTTCAGAGAGAATAATTTAAGCTTCTTTAACCTTTCCTTACAAGGAGCCTTGCTGTAAAGTCCACCCTTATGTAACATTAAAATGCATTTATGTGTTTGGGCTCTGGGGAAGGCTCCCATCCCTGGCTGCTCCCTGCTTACCCACCAATGATTCTCCCAGGCTTCATCTGCCCAAGCAGCAGGGGATTTTGGCTCTGCCTCTGCTGTCCTCATGTCCCTGGTGTCAGGGTGGTGAGGAGTTGTCTGGTATGTGCCCAGATCTGGTGCACACAACCAGGGGGATGTTCAGCTGTGTTTGGTGGGTAAGCCAGCAGAGCCCCCAGCAGCAAGGGGAGGCAGGAGCAGCTGAGATGATGTTTTCTTGCTGTCCAGGTCAAGTACATCTTGAATTTACTCTGCTTATAGTTTTTCAGCTAAAGTTTTCTTACCCAAGGAGCTTGCTTGCTTTCTCCTAATAGTTTTGGTTTGCTGTGTGGTGGTGGATTTATTGTTGGAAATGGTTTCGTGCCAGGCTGCTGGAGGTGGCAGGGTTCCTCCCCAGTGCTTTGGAGGAGAGGTGTGGTGGGTGCCAAGGCAGGGGAGCAGGGAGCTGTGTGCTTGACCCCGGGGGGGGAATCATGATGGTTTTGTGGCAATATCACCCTAGACTGCTTGGCAGGATGGATGGAGATGCTGATGCTGCACATGGGGCGTTGCTGGCACGGGGTGGATAACTGCACCAGTGATGCTCCTGGCTGGCTGTGGGGAAGCCACACACCTGCACTGTGCCTGCAGCCTGCCCGCTGAGGGGTCTGGGGACATCTGTGGAGCATCTATGGCAGCATCCGTGGGGATGGGGCCTCTCACAGCACTGGTTCCTTCTTGCACCTGCCTTTGCTTTAGAAATCCCTGTAATGCAGCTCACTGCTGCAATTTTCTATTTACCCAGATCATCATCAAGATCTGTCTTATGTTTCTGCTCTTGGCTGACACTTGCCGTCTCTTATCAAGCAGCCTGTGATGTTCTTTATCAGGGTGTGCAATGCTTTCTTCTTGCCCTCTCCTTGCATTTCCTAACCCCTCTGGCATGCTGGTTTTTCACATGCCAGGCTTTGAGGGGTGACCCGGTGAAGCCTGCCCACCCCAGCACCCCAAGCCATCTTATCTGTTGCTCGTGCCCCAAGAGCTGGGAAGCTGCTTCGCTGCTCTTTGTAGTACAACACAATGTGCTCACTTAAACACAGAGTGAACAAAAAGTCCATTAAAATGGGCCCTGCTGAGCTGGCGGGCTGGGGTTACCATGGGCGTCTGCATTCTGCTGCCTTTGTGGTTGCAGCTTTTAGACAAATTAAATTGTGTCAGAGCAAAGTGAATGGATTTCCTTTTGTTCCTCCCTCTCCATCCATCCGTCGGAGGACGCCTTCCCCTGACATGTTTATACTCCCGCCCGGTGCATATTGTGGTTGTGGTTGAGGCTGGGTCTCGCTGGAGTGATGGGCAAGGAAAGAGGAAAGTGGCTTCTCAGACCTCCTCACCTGGGAGATCAGATGCAGGGGGGAAATCCTGGCTTCTTTTGAGCCATAGGAGTCTTGTCCTGGTTTCAGAGGAGCTGAGATTTCACCCTTCTTTCACCTGCCCCATTCCTCCCAAACCTGCCAGCCCATGAAGTGGCAAAATGGGAGGAAATGAGATAAGATTTTGTGGCAGTGGAAGCGCCAGGTTGTGCTCAGTGCTGGCCCTCCAGAGAAAAGCACTTTATAGCTATGAAACTTAGAGAAAAATACAATCTGTTAACTTTTGCTGTCCTTGCCATGACAAAAACTTGGTTTCCAGCCTCCCCTATGCAAGGATGGGTGGGGAGGACCTGTCTGCTGCCCGCTAGCTCCATCCTTGCGGGATGTGGTGTTCCTTCCTGTCTGTCCAGCAAACTCAATGTATCTGATATATTTGGGCTCTTCTTTGATTCTTTAGCCTCTCTGCTCTATTTATTAGCATTTTATTATTGTTTTTTTCCAAGTTGGTTGCAGAGAAACTATATCCTGAGTGTTTTCTCTCCACTTTCCCCTGGAGCTCTGGTGTAAGGTCCATACCCGTGACCTTCCCTCTTTATTTGGGCAATATGGGGAGGGAAACGTCTTTTCATCCAGTGTACAGCTGGGTTTGTGCATCTGATGTATCAGCAGTGACTGAGGGGAGGGTTGGTTTGATGGTGAAGGACACTGGGTGAGGCTGGGCAGGGTCCCAGTGCGCTAGTGGGAGCAGGGGTCTCACTGCTCCATCTCTGAGCCTGTCCCACAAAGGATAAATGTGTTCTTGGCTCCTGCCAGCCCTGTCTCTAGCAGTGTATGAAATGCTGCTTCTGAAAAGAAAAAATCCTTCTTGGCTGTTGTCAGTCAGTAATTAAGCCTGATATATATGAACTGATTTGGTTTCTTTCTTTCCCCCCCCCCATGCCATTATCTGGCTTTGTACAGCTTGAAATATTCCTGATGGTCATAAAATTATCTTGGCCTTTTTAAGTCAATACTTAATACTTAGTAAAACCATAAGCCTAAGGGCTGGAAAAGATTCAAGTCTTCCTAGCTTAGCTAAAAGGCATTAATTCACAGAATATATACATAACAATGCTGTCCTGACTTGCTGTGACTCCTGACTGCGAGATTTCTTCCCTTGTCTACAAGATGGACTTTGGACATCTTCTCTTATTGCTTTGAAAGCTCAGCCTGATGGATAGATTGACCAAAGCCAAGCGAAGTCTTTGTATTAAAGCAAGAAAAGAGACAGATCACAATGAAGTGTCAGGATGACTGAGATCAGCGTGAGCTGGGTGAAGCAGCACCTCTCCGGGTTGCCTGCTAAGAGCAGCAGCAGAGGAAGGGGCTCTGATGCCTGGTTTTGGCTGCCATGGAGTAACTTTACTCCTGCAGCAGGTCAGTTGTTTCTTCTCCTGTGTTTGTTTTGCTCCTGTTGTACCTGGTTAGCAGAGAAGCCTTGTGCCGCCCACGGTGGGGCTTGCAACAGTGACTGATCCTACCAGGCACTTGCCACATCTGAGCACCCTGCTGCCACTCTGCAGTAATTGCAATGTGGATTATGATGATAAATTCCTCAGCTGTCTGTAGCATAGTTGCATGGACCTTCCCTCATGTTCCCCTGGTGCAGCACTACCCCATCAGAGATGGCTCTGAGGGATTCCCAGCTCAGGACTCGCCCAGACCCAATCCCAGCCCAGCAGATGGGTTTTGCACCTCACTGGAAGGTGACAGAGCCTGGAGTAGGGAGGGTATAAAAGATAGTGGCTGGGAGTGAGCGGGCAGCTGTGCTATGGGCTAGGCATTGCCTCGTGCTGGGGAACCTCTAAGAGATGTGCAGTGAAGGTTTCTGCTGGCTTTGTTCCCCTCCTCATCAGACCAGGATGGTGTTTGTCCATCTGTGCTGGCTGTGATGTCCCCATGTTTGAGGGTAATCGGGTAACACAGCCCTCAATGGCAAAATCCAATCAACTTTCCCACCCTAGAATTTCATTTCATTGGGAGCACAAAGCACAAAGGTTTTTATTTGGGGATCCTTGGAGTCCTGTGTGCCTCAGTTTCTCTGCTCACAGCCACTCACCATCCAGGCCATGGTCACCCAGCCATGCTGATTGTGTGCAAGGCAGAAAGGAGAGGGAAAAGATGACAGAAGACATTCATTTAAGGAATTGAAAGAGAGGAAGAAAAAGGAAAGGCTCCTGCAAGCCCCTCACTCTTCCCACACAGCCAACTCTGACAGAACATCGTTAGATGCGGGTATTGGGCTGCATCCCTGTTCACAGCAACCTGGTTTCTTGTGGAAAATTCACAGGACACTCACACGCAAACTCATTGCTTTGCCCAAGAGCCTTATAAATGATGGAGTTAAATACAGAAAGAGAGTGAAACAAGGGCTAGGGGGGTTCGTTAACCATTATGGCCTGATGTGCGCTGGCAGGGAGCCAGCTGAGAGCATCGCTGCCGTGCTGCCTCCCCAGCAATGCTCCCTCAGTTGCTGATGCTTCTCAAAAGCTAGCAAATTAAAAAAAAAAATAAAATGTAAAAGTGAGCTTTTTAACAAAAACATAGTTTTATTTTCAACCTTAGGCTTTAACCAGGAAGAAGGGTTCGACAATAATGCATAATGTAAAGTGCTGCTATGAATAATTGCTGAGAGGCACTGAGGTTGGGTGGCCGGAACACCTGCCTGGGGCACAGGGGACATGTTGTGCTCCCCACAGTGTGACCTCCAGCCCACACCTCCTCTTCCCTGCTTCCCTTTTGCCATTTCTCTTGCTGACATGGAGAGATCTCTTTGGGGATAGGATGGGCTCTGCCTCTCTGCGTGTGGCCTCTGTGCACCCTTGCAGGACAGCAGCCTCAGAGCCAGAGATGCTATCGCTCACTGAAAGGCACTGAGAATTATGATTTGTACAGTTGCTAGAAGAATGTTAATTTTGGTGCTGCTAGATTAAGCAGTGACATAAATATGTGACAGGCAATCAATGTGAAAGCTTAAATTTGCATCAACTTTGGGGTTTACATTTTGATTTCTTTGGTTATTTGACCAAGAACGAGATTAGCTTGGTTTACCAGCTTGATTGCTGAAATTGGCCTCATTATGCTTTGAAAGTCTCCTCCCTTGAGGAAGGGGCTGTGTCCTACCCCCATGGCTGCTGCTGTGGTTTTGCTCAGGGACAGCTGTCTGCTAAAGTGGGTTAACCACACACAGCAGCAGCAGATCTGCTTGCACTGAGATGTCTGCGTCCTTGCTGTGGAAGAAAATAAAGGATAATGTCTACGCTGGTGGCTGTGGCATGTAGAAAAAAAATGAGAAAAAACCAATCCAAGTGAACAAAACAAAGCTACTTTATTATCGCAGCTAGACAGGTCTCAGCATCCAACCTGCTTAAAGCTGTTGGACAGCACGGCTGTCTCAGCACTGCCTTTGCATTCTGCAGGCTAGATGTACCCCTGAACATCTTCTAAAAGGCAGGGCTGGAGCTGTAAAAAGCTGCAGGTATCTGGAAAGGTCAAACTGTCTTGTTCCCTGTGTTAAAGAGGGAATAACACCTATTTACTGTTATTTTTATAGCTCTCCTGTGCTCACTGCTGTTTGAGCACAGCAGCATCCTTCCTTTCCCAAGTGAAGCAGGAAGAACTGTTGATAAGTCTCTTTCTCCAAAAGAGCAGGGTGAAGCCTTGTTCCTCCTTATCACCTGCATTTCTGAACAAGCTTGTTGTGTAGTCAAGGACAAACCCTAAGCCACACCATCAGCAGAACCTGGTGCTTTGCCCTAGTCCCTCCAAGGACATGTGTGTCCTGTCTCTTTCAACCTTTCTGGCAGGTTTTGTTGGCCCTTCTCCATAAGTATCTGTTGTAGCATCACCATTCTGAGTCCTTGAGCCCCAGGGTGCTGCAACTGTGGCTGTGTGTGGATCCTCATCCCCTTGGGAAGGCATTCAATTCCTGGAGTATTGCCCAGCTCTGTATGCTTTGGAATTAGATATGTCAGCAAATTGTGGGCAGTTTGTCTAGTCCAACTGGCAGTATCTATAGACTCCGTGGTTGCACAATGATGCAAATTATCTTTCTGCACAAGGTTCAGCAGGAGATGAGATGGTTCTTGTGGTATTTAGGGCAGGAGACGGCAGACCTGGATGGTTGGCTTCCATAGAGCTAACAAATGGAACTGGATATAAATGGTCAGAGAGAATGGCAGCCCGCTCAGCATGCCAGGGCATGTCTCTGCTCCTGATGAAGAGCTGTCCTGGTGTCACAATGAGAGCGATTCTGCTCATGACGTGATACAGATGGTCACTTTGACATTTTCAATCAAATGTGTTGACAGAGCTTGTGTCATGAAGCTGAAGGAGTCAAAATATATGGGCTTTAAAAAAAAAAAAAAGAAAATGGCAAAACAAACCTGGTGTGATTAAATGTATCCAATTTACCAGATGGATTTCTGCTCTGCTGTGCAGGGTGGACTGTTCCAGGAGATTCTCTGCATTTCATATTCTGTTTATGTAGGAATGCGAGACCTCTCCATTTAATGAGTTTGATTGGTACCAAAAGTTAGTCTGCGTCGTTCCGGCTGGAATAGGTCTCAGGAAGGGGCCAGAGGATGAATTTCTGCATAAATCTTGCAAGCACAGAGCAGTGGCTGCCCATGGCAGGAGCCACCCGCCTTGTCCTGCTGATACCACCGACATCCACAGCCCTCACAGAGCAGAAACCTACTTTTAGCAAAGACTCAACAAGATAAAAAACTCCATCTTTCTTTATTGAGGTTACGATCTGAGAGGCAAACCAAGCCACAGGGGCAGGAAAGTGTGGCAGAGGGTTAAGGAGACCAGCAGTGGCCAGGGCAGTGGGATGGGATGCTTTTACCTGGGTCTCAGTGTGGGGTACGTGCTTGGGGAGCTGAAACCCATTAATCTCAATATCTGTCTGCTCTGCAAATAGATTTAATAGGTATATAAAGTCTGGCTGTTTATGCGTAGAAAGGTGAAGGATGACTCCAGCTGTGTCAGGCTCTATCAACACCATAGAGAAGCCACAGAAGATTGGGGATATTTTCCCATTAGAGCTTTTTCAAATATGTAAGTTGTATAATCTTTTTATTTCATCATTTGCCACCCGGTGGGGAGGAGATGATCTTTGTGCATAAATGTGTCTGTTGCCAGCGTGCTGGGAAGGGGAGCGGCTTTTGATGTGCAAACTCACAGGCACCAGCTTTAATTTGCACATCCCACCTTGGTGTGATCAGGACCACAGTGAGCGAGGAAACACTGTTGTGATTAAGATCAGGGTTGGATTCAAGGCATCGTGCTTGCCCGTGGTCACACAGGTGGCCATCAGCCTGGGAGAGGGCTTGTCCCTGCCTAGCAGCTTTGAGGCCAAGCCCATGCAAAAAGTAATGCATGGTTTAGAGATCTCCAGGCTCATGAGGAGAAGACAATGGCAACAGGGTGACCCTGTAGCCACAGGCAGGTGGAACCAAGCCACCCAGCAGAAACCCGGGGTTAGGGTGCCCAGCAAGTACCCCAGGGATGCGGATGCCCTGGGGAACCAGCCTCCTGAAGGGGTTATTTGAAGCTCTGTGGGGGTACCTCAGGACAGTCCGTCCTTCAGCACATGGCTACCCAGTCCCTTGTCCTTTCTAATAGGCATGAGTCACAACGACAATGCTTTGTACCCGTGTTCTTCAAGGGAACGTTAAAAGCCACCCGAATATTATTTATTATCTGCAGCCTGTGCATAAAGCATTGCCTGTGACCAAACGACTGCTGCGCTGCCGCGGCCGGTGCCATCAGTCACGGCAGGCACCTCCAATGCTTCTTGCTGCTCCTAATTAGAGCTGGGGACAAGGGCTCCTAATTAGGGACATGGTTGTTCACAGGCGAGGCTCAGCCAAGCCTGGTCCCTGCCTGCTGAGCTTTGGTTTTGAGCAACACTGTGCAGAATGAGGAGCCCCTTTCCCTGGCAGCTTCCTGAAGCTCCGTGGCTTCAACCCCACTTGCAGGAGCTTGGAGATGATCCTGAGTACCCAAAATGCTCGTGCTTAATGATGTGCCCTTGCTGTAGGCTCCCAGGTCACTGCGTTGCCCACAGCTGGCACACAGCTTCCCTCTCCCTCTGGTACGTGGTCCTGAGCTGCCCTAAGCACAGCAGTGCTTGGAAAACTGGAAGATTTGAACAAAATGGAAGATTTTCCAAATGTGAAAATTGTTGGCAATGTTTTAGCCAGGGACATTTCCAGGCTTGGTTTAATTTGGATCCAACCGGCCAACCCTTCGTTATGAAATACTCCAAAGCTGGTGGGACTTTCTGAGGATGTTTCCAAAGCCACCCTGTGGTGAGTGCTGGGGAGACAAGTTCTCATTACTGAAAGTGGGATGTGGGGTTTGAATCTCATTTTCCTCTGAACTATCGGGTAGAATCTAGACAACATTCCTCTCATCCTTCCATTCTCCCTTTGCTGCCCCTTCCTTAATTTCCCCATTGGTAAGCCAGGACCTATGTGAGGTTCCTGTGCTATGAAAATGTCCTGATAGCAGCCATGGAGTTAAAGGGACATGTCTCCTGGATGTGCGAGTTTTCCCCTGTGTGGTGCCATGTGAGTGAGAGCAGTTGTGTGCTGACCACTGGCTCCTGATGTCTCACACACCCCAGCAGTGTGTGGGCTTGTGGGGAGAGCATGGAGTATCTCCCCTGTGGAACTGCAGTCCTGGCAGGACTGGAATGGGAATTCTCCCTGCTAGCAGCAGGGAAGAACCATGTTACAAGCAGCAACTTGTCTCCTAGCAAGGAGGAAAAGAATCCTTCCTTTTCCAAAATCCCATCACCTTGCACTTGACTGGGATGAAGCTGTGCACGACCAGTCCAGGGCAAAGCCTGGAAGCAGCTGAGCAAGGGCAAACAAAACTGGGGGTACGTGCACAAACTGTAGTCTGTGCCCTCATTTCTGTTGGATAAAAGGTTGAAAAAACTCTGTTCTGAGCCTGTCCTTCGATGTGGCAGAGCCACAGGTGTGAGTGGTGGCCAGGGGACCTGGTGTTCCTGGGGAGGTGGTTTGCAGGAGGGGGTGTCAGCTGGGCATGGCTGGAGGTCCACAGGGAGAGGAGGGGTCGGTACCTGCGCTCCTGTTATTGCTGTTTGCCCAACTGGTCTGGTACCTACACAAGTGGTGCTGCAGAACCTGGGATTGCTTGTCATGCCTGAAGAGAGAGCAGCGTGTGGAGATGTGCAGATTTATTACTATTTAAATTAGCATCTGGGGCGGGGGGAGTGCTGGTAAAAGCAAGTTCTGCATTGCGTGGTTCGGCTCATTTGCCCAAGTCAGGTACTGTATAATTTGAATCCCTCTGGGGAGGATTATAATTTGTGGGTTGGTTTGGTTTCTGCTTTGTTCTGGTTGTCTTCTGCAAAAACCCTTTGGTCCCAGGTCGTGACTAATACCAGTTCTCACTGGAAGCAGAGCCATCCCGGTAGCCACAGGAAAATGCCCTGGACTAGTCAGAGCAGGTTAAATTATTAATTTCAGTTAGTTTGTTTTAATAATTAAATAATTTTGTCATGTTTTACAAATTGTCTGACACTTTGTGGTGATGCAAGGCTTTTTTTTTTTTTTTTTTTTTTACCCTGCCACTGTTCAGGGGGCAATTTCTCCCAGCTCATACAGCCTGTGGGTGCTCCTGAAGAACTTCTGCAGCCTTTCCCATGTGTGCACTGAGGGCTGGTCACCTCAGAACCATGATATTATTGTTTCCTTTGATTTAATAGCCTTGCTCATGAACAGAAGGCTCCTTTTTTTTCCTATTCGCCAGTTGCCTGCAGCATCAATAATTGTTCAAGACACTTGTACAGCTAATAGAAAGAGCCTGTCAACAAGAAAAGCTCATTGTAATACCACTGGTTTAAAGAGATTGTGGAAAGCAGCAAAGCCAAGCAGGTAGCTAATGCACCGTTCCTGTAGGCACATAGATCCAGGGACAGGAGACATAAGTGGGGCTTAATTCTCTCCCAAATGGATGCTCTATTTCACACCCCAGCACAGCTCCTGATTTACGGATTTCTTAGCATCACAATATTTCCATTGCTAAAAACTAAATGGGAAGATGCAGCAAAGACTCGATCTAAAAGCTGCTGAGGTAAACAGAGAAACTGTGGCTGTTGTTAGCAGCCCCTGGACCAGTCCTAGCACAGAACACGGTGACAGCAGCATTTCAATTCCCAGTTTGTGGAGGACTGGAGAATTTCTGCAATTTCTTGAAAGGGATATTGAGCCACACTGTGAGCATATTTAAACAGGCAGCCTGTGTCCTGAGGTTATCTTGAAAACCAAACCTACCTAGCTGGAGGGAAACCTGATGCTACAAGGAGGAAGAAGAAAGCCACTGATCTCTGAGCTAATGAGTAGAGGAGAGACATGTGGCTGAGCTGATTTATCAAGGTAAATTGTTGGCTGCTGTGAATGGGGAAACAGTTAAGCTGTGCTGGAGGTCCAACGCTGAAGCCTGGGATGGAGGCTGAGAGTTGTGAGTGAGGATGTGGACAGACCAAGGCAAACTCTGGTGTTACCGGTCATGCTGCAGAAAGTCAGGTCTGGGGTCCCTCCTGCAGAAGACACTGTCCTAATAAAAGATCCAATGAATGGAGTTAGCGAGAGATCTGTTTTGATGTAGAGCAGTCTGCTCAGTTAGCTGCCAGACGTGGTTTGTTTAATGACTGAAACCAAAAGAGCAGGAGCTCATCTCAGTGAGACCAAGAGAGAATATAGATTAATGCCACCGTGTTCTCACTGCGCCATTGACTTTCCCTCCGTACCATGAGCCAACGTGCCGTTCGGGTCCAATGAGGTGGACAGGCTCATTAAGCAAACCCAGGACCTCTAAAGTCACACCTAGGAGAACCTTGCTGTGTATTCTCACTTTGGTAGAGAGCAATTTGTACTTCTTTTAAAAGAATTTTCTTGCTCATCTTGGTCGCAATCCAGCTGGAAGACAGGACTGTTCGAAAGTTCTCTGCACAGTCTGCTTGAGTCATGTCAATAGCCCCATGTCAGATACTTGGGCAGCTCTGAGGTTTTAATTTAATGTCCAAACATCTGTGTGCTGAGATGAACCAAACCCCAGAGAGCCCATCTTAGCGTCTCCCTGCTATGTGCAGGGCAGATGTCCCAGCTCCCATGGTGGAGAGGATTCAGGGAACCTTCTGACGTGGGATTCCCCTTGGGCAAGGGACAACATCTGTCCTCCCTGCCCACCCTCCTGCTGTATGGATGAGACAAGGTGGAGGAGCACAAGGAGAGGAGGGTCAGGGTGCTCTCTGTTCCCTCCGTCCATCTCCAGCAGATGTTTCCTGAGGAGCACTGTCCAGCTGGCTCTGCTCACAGCAGCCCCCCGGCAGCTTTGGACACTGCTGAGTGTTGTGCAAAATCATCCAGGAAACCATGGACATTCCCATGTCCTGTGCCCAGAAAACCCTGAATTCACAGTCTTGGCTTGGTTTTTCTTTGTATGGAGGGGATGTGATTTCAGGGATGAGGCAACCTCTCATCGTGATTTATTGTGCTGTGTTGAGCAGGGAAACCTCTTCCCTGGCTACGTGTGGATGGCAGCTGGGAACATGGGGAGGAGAGTTCTCCTGGGCTTTCAAATGCTGTAAGAGTTGTATCTGGTGACATTTAATTTAACCCTCTCACACTAGATCTGAGGTTAGATTTCATCCAGTTGTACTTGCGGGCATGCTCAGATCACACCAGTGGGTGATGCTGGTGGGGAGGAGTTGTGCTGAGGGATGTGCTCTCTGGCCCTGAGTTCTTGCCAGCTGCTGAGCTCCAGCACAGAGGGGAACTTGCATCCAGGAGAAACGCTGGCCTGGGGTTTTGTGTGAGCTTTGAACGCTGCAGGTCATCAAGTGCATCTGCTACAAGAGCAGTGGGTGGCAAGTCTCATGTTTTCCAGTTGCTCCATCTCTCACACTGGAGTTGGGCTTTTTCCTCCACCCTGCTTGGCCCCTGTCAAGGCTGTACTCTGGTTTGTCCTGTGTACATGGAGCTGGAGTGAGCCCATGAATTAACCCAGCAGCCACCACGGTCCATCACGCAGACGAAGCTGGGCACAGCCTGGGGACCAGCAGCACAGATGCTCTAAAGTGGATTTTAAAGCACATCCAAACTCTGCTGCCGGCATTTATGTGCCATATGTTGCAATGGTAATTACTTCTCGTGCTTCTCAAAGGAATAGAGTATTGGGGCTGTTTAGATCCCCCCAGTGATGTGATTGGCCTCAGGGCCCACCGGAGGACTAGGACTTGTCGCATTTTTACTTTTAATGCAAATGTTGGCACTTTTCTTTGTAGCGAGCAGAGCTGGGGGTATTCAGGGAGAGAAGAAGTCCCAAGTTTGTTGCTCAGCACAGCCAATAGCATCTGTCCCCAGGACATGGTGCTGCTGGGGAAAGCCCATCCACTATGCCCACCACAAACAGCCTCCAAGTACGCCCGCATGCAAGGAGCAGGGTTATTTTCATAAGCTCTGTTAAGCAATGAGTTACATGGTTTAGAGCTATTTTTGAAGCAAGATGAAAGAATGCTAATTCGGTCACTTACCTAACTTCTCATCACAGTTCAATAGACTATTACACACCAGGACTTTCTTCTTTTCCTCCCTAAATAACTCATTGATGAAAGAGGACGCTTCACCACAACAGGCAGCAATATGCAAAACTAGGATAGATTTAAAACCAAAAATACTATTCCCACTGAAACTCCTTTTTGATGGCCATGTGGAGTTTCAATTACACACAAATTTTTTGCATAGTTCATTGCCTTCAAGTGGAAATATTGCAGGATGTGCTGAAAAACCTCCAGTGATTGAAGGCCTCCCTGAAGCCCCAGTTTATTAAATCTCCACCAAGAAAAATACACATTTATGTTGAAAATATATAAACAAGGCACAGTTTATTCTATGTTTTGTCACTTTTTCTTGACTCTGGAAAGAAACCTAAACCAGCTGTAGGAAGCATTGTTGAGTGCTGCACTGTTCTGCCTGCCTTCTATGGGTGGGAATTGGTTCTTTGATCTTCAGTTCAAAGAGGTTGAGAAGGCTGTTTCTGTGGTCTGCAGAGAATTTCCTTCTGCTTTTACATCATCGCTTGATTAACTCTGTGTTTCTGGGATGGTTCTTGGTACCCATCCAACCAAAGACATGCTTACACCTTGTGTAACATCTACTGCAGGATGGATGAAGTTTGCTTCCAAATCACCACGGCCTTCGTCCAACACCCATCTTGCTTGGTGGTGGATGTCATCCCCCAACACCCAGAAGATTAGTAAAGAGAGCAGAGCCCTACAAATGAGTGTTTGAGGCTGTAGGCAAGACCTGATCACGTCCAACAAGACCTGCAGGCAGCCAAGTTGGCATCCAGTTGCTGGCTGGAAAGCAAGCTGTGCTGGAGTAGAGGTGCTCTCTCCCCTGGATACTTAATGACCCAGATGTCCCAGGTCCAGTGTCATCAAGTGGTGTGGTTTGTACCTCCCCAAGGGACCCTCTGGCTTCAGGACTTGTAGGTTGTGGCCTTCCACAGTGCTGCTGTTGTTAACCCAGTTGAACATTTAAAGCAAGGGGAAGGGAGAAGAAATCATTAGCAGCTGCATTAACTTCTACCTTGGGTTCTGTGCACAGTGTTCTCTGGAATTAAACAGCTCTTTGGATTCAAGCGGCTCCTCCGGCGTGAGCTAATGAAACTGGTCCCACCGTTGAGTGGTGGCATCAACCAAAGTCCTGGTTGTAATCCAAACTGCAGGTTTTTTTCTCCTAATGAATTAATCAGTTGATGATGTGCATGCGATAGCTCATTAGAGAGGTGCGTGGCAGCCTTTGGAGGGAAGTGATTGGCTCCGTGTGGCCTGGGGGCCGTTACTTCGCAGGAGCGCGCTCCTCGGAGGGTTGAGGCACCATATGTGGTGTTCTAATTAATGGGCGTTGTTCCTGGGGTCCTTTGATCTCGGGGAAAATGACTGTAAAAATGTGAATACTCGAAACCTTCGAAAACTTGGAAGAAAAACTCAAACAGCCAAAAGCAATTTCCCTTTAATCTAGTTTGTGGTGGCAGTGGTTATTATTTTTTTTTTTAATTTTAAAAGCTTCCACCCTATTTAATGGTAGCTGCAGAGATAGCGAAGTGTAATTTGGAAATTAGTTCCGGATGTTTGAGTTGTAGCTTTATTTTAGTAATCTGGGTCATTAATTTTGTTGAATAGTGTGTTTGGATTTTCTTCCCCTGCGTGTGCAAAGCACGACTGCACCCTGGGTATAAAGGGACTTCCAGCATGAAAGAGCTTTCAAAGTCCTCTCCCCCCAGGTGACCCTACACAAACAAAGCCTGTGTCTCTGTGGTTAGTGGACATGGATGGCAGCAGATGAGTGGTGGAGATGAATGCTGGGGTGGTTTGTGCTCCTGCTGCAGTCAGGGATGTTGGCCATGGTGGGGAGGGACCTCACCAGGGCTGCCCTGCTGGAAACCCAAAGGCCAGATTTGGGTCAGGGTGAGGGTTTAGGCTCTCAGCCATGACAGGAAAATTTTAAAATGAATAAAAGCAGCTCGTAGCTTGATTAATGTGCAAAGGTGCAGTTGGGTGTAAGGCTTTACAAGGAATAATAATAAAAGGGATCTTTTCAGTGCAAAACTGTGGTTCTGGTCAAGCCTTGGCTGCACTGAGAATTTGGAAGTTGGGATATACCAGCATCGTCTCTGTGCATATTGTGCATCCAGAGAGTCTCTGGAGGGCTGTTGTAGGTCACTGTGAATGCTGCTCCTCACTGCAAAGAGGGATCTGGACCATGGTGACCACGGCATGGACCAGGGAGAGGTGCCCACAGGTGCCACAGCAGGCAGCCCTTGAAGCATGTGGGTGCTGCTGCACTCCCATCAACAGGGGCAGGAATTTAAACCTAGTTCCCTCTTTCAACATTGATGGGATGGGGATGGAGCCAGTCTGGGAGTTCAGGATGCTGGGGCAAAGCTCAGGGTCCAGTGTAGGAATCTGCAGAGGAGCCAGGGACTAGGGTAAAGCTCTGCTCTTCTACCCCTTGGCAATGTGTCGGGTAAACTGAGAATAATGCTCTACCTCCCTGAGCACAGGGAGTGTTACCAACTTGGCAGAATTAAGGCTGTTTTTTCCCTTGTATGTTTATGCAACATCAAGCAAAACTGAAAAAAAAGAAGAGTGATTTTTTTGTTGCTAAGCTTTAGAAATGTAGTCATTATAATAATGCAGGAGCAGGCAGAAGCACGGAACTGGCTGGGTAGAGTTTTTTTGCTTACCCTGATTTCTGTTTTGCTGTTTATCCTGTTTATCCCCTCCTTGTTATCCTGAACTAGTTTGTCTTCTTGTAAATGCCAACCTATGACCCTTAAAAAGAAATCATCAGGAAGAAAACTCGCTGACTGCATCCTTTTCTTGCCTGTAGCACTTGAATAAGCCCATCAGCTTATATAATATTAATATTTGTAAAAGCAAACCTACAGAGCTCATAAATCTTCCATAAAAGAGTGACAATATCTACATCTATTTTAAAATGAAGCAGGTAAGTAGGTTGCAGGACAAAAGGCTATTGATACAAAGGAAGTGGATAGAGGGAAGAAATGAAATTGCCATTTTAATCTGAAAATTAACTCTGCATAAGTGATACCAGAGGTTTCTCTGCTGCTGGAGCCAGGGTTTCGCTCTAGGTCATCACTTGGAAAGCCCCAGTCCCTGCTTGCTGCCCCAGCAGCATTGCTCCCTGATGTTCCATTCCACTGGGTTAAGGAGTTTAAAAAAGTCCCGAAGTGAAGCAGGGCTTGCTCGCAGAGGAGAGGACTTCATTACCATTTTTCCTAACTTTGTACCTTCTCCAAAAGGAGGGAGGGGGGAGTACAAAACCAGTTTTGGATTCTGTTAACACGCTCCCAGAGCAGCTCCATGGATGAACACCACTGCTGGGTCACCATTAGCACAGCCCTTTTTCAAAGGAAAAGTGGGCTTTGAAGCAGTTGCTTTAAGACCTCTTTAATTGGGTACCACCCATGGTGGGGTGGGAGGGTAAAATCAAAGCATTTAAAGATTGTAGAGCTACATGGGAGGGAAAAACCTTTTTTTTTTTCCCATCAATTTTTCTCCATTTCTTGAGTTCTGTTGCCTGTGGCTGGCTGGTCTCATGAGACCACAGGGGATGGGGCATGGACAGCACCCAGGGAGTCTCCATTCCTGATGCCTCACCAGAATCCTGGTGGCTCTTCCCTGCAGCCTAGGGCACAGCACAAGTCCCACCATCCACAGTGGGGCAGGATGGGATCTCCAGCCCCACACAAGGACAGTGTTGAGTCAATAAACATCCTGGCTGTGATTTTAAGGGGTATGCTTGTGCTTCTGCTCTGAGGGCCTTTGCTGGCAGCTGTGTTTATCCAGCACAGTGGAGGGGAGGTGCAGATGGGTGGATGTCTTTGCATGTTTTTGCCAGGCATGCAGTGCTGCTGCTTCTTTTTTTTTCTCTTTCTTTTTTTTCCTGGCCCTGAGCACAATGGGAAGCCTTTCATCCTGTATTGCTTGGTGGTGGAGCTGGATCAAAAGATTCATCATGGACTTGGCTCAGTTCCTCCAACTTTCCCCAGCCCCATCTTTGCTGACTCCCAGCACCAGAGGAGAAGTCCAACATGTGGGTCCTCTTTTATCAATATCAGTGAAAATCATTGGCTGGGTCCAGCCCAGCAGCCCCCCAGGGTTGGGGTAAAGTAGAGGAGGGGATGGACTACCCCAAAGAGTTCCCAGTGTGAGCAGACAGGACTGGGAGATGGGAGACCAGGAAATACCATTACAAGTATTTTATAGGTGAAGATTTGGGGTCCAGACACAATCAGGTGATTCCCACAAACACTGAGCTGGGATCCCGTGACCCCAGACCAAGGTATGAACCTTGGGCCATGGCTTAAGTCACATAGAGCAGCCACGCTCAGTCCCAGCTCATCTCTGAGCTGGAAGAAAGTCAAAAGTTGGCTCAATCTGAATTTTTTGGTGAAGCAATTTTTTTCCTTTTAAAACAGGGAGTTGCTGAAGCTGAATCTTCTCATGGGATTAGGTCAATTCATTTAGCACAGCACACTTTTAAGGAAAAGTTTTTATCACGTCAACTCAGGCAAGAAATATGTTCAAAGATTTTTTAGCATTCAGCTCAAATCACTATTTCATTTAAACATTTTAAGCTAATGAAAGCTGGCAAAAACAAGCACTTTTTTATTAAAAAAAAAAAGTGGAAATAAGAAGGGAACATGTTCAAGTTATCTCAGTGGAAAATGGTTTTGTGTTTTTCATTTATAGAAGTTTATAAGTTTATTTTCTTGTCCTTAATTAGGACAAAAGCTAATCTGCAGAGCTTTCACAGGGCACACAGATAATTAGCCAGACAATTCCTGCTGGTCTTTCTCATCTCCAAGTCCAGCTGCATTTTCCCTAATGAAATTCTCTGCCACAGCAAAGGTGCAATGTGAAAGTTCAACATTACGGTTCAGCTTTGCTTGCAAGAAGAAAGGAAACTGGCCAGAACCTCTACACTGGAAAAGAGATAAATGAGAACAATATCATGTAAGTCTATAAAATTATGGAGAACCTGAGTAAGGCATGAGAAGCATGATGGCATAGCTAAAAAAATATGCAGAAAAATCAGTACTTGCAAGGTGGATCAGGTGAAGGGTTTGTGATACTTGCCCATTCCTTCCATCTTTTCATTAGGGAGCCCCCCAGCTCTGGGGTGTCCAGTTGTGTTTGTCCTTTTCTGTCCCTTTGGGTTAGGAAAGAAGAGGATCTTGCCTTGGCTGCAGCTGGAGCAGCATGACCTTTGCTGGACCTCACTGTGCCTTTGCTTTCCCCAGCCTTTTGCAGCCACCTCCTTCTCCAGGAGGACCTGAGCAAAGCTGAGTTAGGTACATCTCTAGTGTAGCATCAGCTCTGCTGCCATCAGAGAATAAATGACACTGTCTCGATGGTCGGGGAAGAAACCAAATTAAACCCCACCATCCCTGGCAATTGATGGGCCGGGTGCTGGGCTCCGTGTCACAGCTGATTTCTCATGAACAATCAGGGGTCAATTGAACCTCTAATTTCTGTCACAAATGTTTTTTCTATGCAAGGGAACAAACAGGAGGAGGGAGAAGAGGAGAGAGCACTTGGCTTGGCCTCCAGCCTGATGCCAGGGGAAGGCTGTGGTGATGCTAACACGCTCATAGCAAGGTGGTGGTTGATGGAGTTGGGTTAAGCAGCAAGAAATGGGCTGATGAGCTGCTTTCTCTGGTTGTGATAACACATCACCCTGTGAAAACAGGGCAACTGGGAAGCAGGGAAGTGTCTTGCTGGTGAGAAACCCATCCCAGGAGACCACATTCCCCAGTGGAGATCCACACCAGGCGTGGCGAGGTCTGTCTTAAAGCTCTTTTAAGTGTGAAATTGTTTACTTGGGGTGGCCAGAGAGGGGCTGGGGATGCTGTGGCATTTGAGGTGGCTGCTGCAGGGACACTGAGCTATGAGACACTCTGATAGTAGCGATAAGCAGGTACCGAATCCTGGCACTAATCTGACTACAATAAATCTGTGGCGTATTGACCATGGTGGGAGTCTAGATCAATATCGCTCTTCAAGAGGCTCAACAGATCAATGTTTCCTTGATACAGATAAAGAAAATAGAGGGTAGGTGTTTATGGCATCCCCTGCATTTGCTATTATTATGCTTTGCTGATCCTTCTGCTGAGGTAAGGGAGGGGAGTGAGAGGGAAGGTAGGAAAGGGTTTAGAAAGATAATTCTTCAGACATCTGCAAAGCAGTTGTAACAAGGAGATTTATGGCATTTTTCTTCCTTAGTTTTAGGCTGAAAAGAGGAAGAATAAAGTCTTTGTAAAAACTTACTGCTCTTTGAGATAAAAATTCCTCTCCAGTAGTGGTCTTAGGCTGAATGAGGAGCCCGTAGCAGAGGCTGTGCTTGCTTAGGCTTGGCAGAGGGATGTGCAGCTGTTTCCCAGGTGCCTGCTGCTTTCTGGGGGTGAATCCCCATGCCTGGCTTAAGCTGGCAGGGAGATGATTAAACCAGGGCATGTGGAAATGCTGGAGAGGAGGGCACAGACTGAAAAGCCATTTATTTATCTTCTTAGATAAATCAGTTGGCCCCGTTGGGTACTGTGAGTGACTGAGGTTTCAGCTTCACCAGTGAGCCAGTCCTGGCACTTCTGGTGCTGCTGGGGAGAGCATGACTCATTTATCTCTGATTTATCTCATTTATCTGCTGATTTATCTCTTTTCACAAATAATCCAAAGTTGAAAAACCTGTTGCCATCATCAATGGGATTTTCTTACAGTGGTTTTTAAAAAAGCATTTATGTTTGGTTGGTTTGTTTTGATTTTTATATATTATTTTTTTTTTAATTAAGAGAGCCATCAGTCACCAGGAATGACTTTTTGGTATTGACGAAATTTTAGGGGAAGGCTGTTGCAGGGTTTTCCTCTTGCTCCCTGTCCCCATACCATGATGGCACTGCTGGGAAACCACCAGGTCTCGCTGGGATGAGTTTCAGTCTGTGAAAGCTGCGAGTTTGCAGCTGCTGCACTCATGTTGCCTGGGAACTGGTGGGAAAGGACCAAGGCAAGGTCCCACCACACTTAATGGCCTCAGAGGAATCAGTTTGATGTGTCATGTCTTGATGGTGGTTTTCTCTAGAGGGCTGTTTTGTGTTCATGCTGAGGTCATCTGCTTCAGGTTGCATATCACTGCGTGGCTCAGAGTGTGGGCAGAGAGTTCATAGTTGGGTTTGTTTCCAATCAAAATCTTAGTGTTGTGAAGGTCAAGATAAAACAAGCCACCCTTATAGAATCATTTAAGTTGGAAAGACCCTTAAGATCGATTCCAATCATTAACCTCATGTCCTCAAAACATCAGGGTGCATTGAGGGGACTTGGACCACAGGGATGTCCTCATCCCCGTGTCCCAGCTCATCTCCACCAGGTGAAGGGAGCTTCTGCCAAGCTTTTTGCACCCTTAATGCACTGCAGTCCCAAAGCTTGGCCACCCCAGCCATGCATGGACTGGAAAGGGGCACAGGGAGTTTGCAAAAGGTGCTTGGCCATGGGGATGTTCCCTGTGCTGGAAAAGAGGAGGAAGGGTCCCCTCCTCTTGCCTCCCATGGGAAGCTGTGACCTTAGCGTGGCACTCGCAGAAGGCTTAAAGCCCAGCACATATGGCCAGAGAGCTTTGACTGAGATAAAGACGGGCAAAACCAGCTGCTCTGCAGCCTTGACTGGAGGTTAACAAGGTTCCTCCACTGGACCTGGCAACCCTCAAGACCCCCTTGGACTCCCAAGGGAGGTGGCTGGTCCTTATGACAGGCAGTTCTTCTCCCCTTGGTATTCTCAGCCCTGCAACAAGTTTCCAGTAAGAGATGCCAGTGTCCAGGGGAGAATCAAAGGCACCTATAACCTTTGGGTTGGGGCTGTGCTGCTACTGCTGTCACAGAGGGTCTGCAGCTGGGTGGGAAAATGAGATGTCACCCTTGGGATACATGAAGGTCACTGGGTCCCATCACTGCAGTGGTGTGTACAGATCCATCCTGACGTGTCTGTCTATTAGCAGGGACCACACAGTTCGATGGGGAAGTTGGGTATAAACGTGTAAATGGGAAAAGGATTTCCAAGCAGAACAGGCAGGACCTTCAGAGCCTCTTTCCCTGTGTGTGTATTTCCATCCTTTCCTTTTCTCATCTCCTCTTCTACTTGTCCCACAGGACTGGCTGACAAGATTTGGGTATCTGCCTCCTCCGGATCCCGTCACAGGAAAGCTGCAGACACAGGAGGAGCTCACCAAGGCCATCACTGCCATGCAGCGCTTTGGGGGGCTCGAGGCGACGGGGGTCCTAGGTCAGTAGCTCATGAACCCCCCTCTCTCTGGTGCAGATGGTGCAGGGTTGGCTCCTCGCAGGTCTGGGGAGGAGAGGGGACTTGGTGCTGAGTTGTGGAGTAGCATCATCTCCAGGAAAAGCTCATGCGGGGGTAACATATGGCCCAGTTTGCAGCTGTAAGAGTAATTACATGGCTCAGGTGCTTTGTTGCCTTGTGCTTTCAAGAACCTGAGGCAAGCAATTATTTCACCAGACCCACACACCCTTGGGGTTCCCATCGTGCTTAAAATAACTCTTGGTGTGTTCCAAAAAAACAAAAAAAAGACAAGAAAAAGAAACCAGAGAAACTCAGGCTGATAGGTTGTCCTGTTCAAAGCCTTAATTGCAGCTTCACATCGAGTTGAACAAAACTCCTGATTAAGCCTCCTCTCATTTGTACATGTAGGTGTTCTGGTTTCCTCACCACTGGGGCACAGTGCAGGGAAGGGAGGGAGATGATGTTGCATCACCCCAGCTCTTCTTACTCCTGCCTGTGACACACAGAGCCATGAGGTGCCTGCAGAGCTGGTGGGGGTCTCCTTGGCTCTCATGAAGCCACAGAGGCTCTCAGCACCCCTGGGGTCACCCTGGGCCAGCTGAGAGCCCCTCACCCTCCCCAGCAGCCAGCAGGACAGGGCAGTGAGTGGCTCCTGCTTGATGTTGCAGCCCCATCTGGCTGGGAGGGAGCAGCCCAAGGCCAGGCTGAAGCGACACAAGTCTCCCTGGCATGGCCGGGGTCATTCCTCTCAATGTCCTCATTGAGAGAAGGAGAAAAGCAGCATTATCCAGGCCTTTGGAGGGGCGCCTGTCTGCTCTCCTCCCCTCCCTGACGACCTCCCGCCGCGTGGCCAGCTTGCTTCCGCTGCTTGGGGCAGAATTAACGAGAAGCTGCTAATTAGTAGACCCGTCTCCGTCCATTGCGGTGCCCCCAGCAGCCCTCCACTGGTCCCCTGGAGCAGCTGCCGCTCGAGCAGCCGCTGGCTGCAGCCCAGCACTGGAACTTTCCCTCGCTGCTCTTAATTGAGAGTGTGCAATTATTTCTCTTCCACCTTATCAGGAGCTGCAGGAGGCCCCGGAGCAAAGATCACCTTTCAAACACATTTGCATTTTCATTTTTGGAAAAGGTGTTTGAAACGGGCCAGGGGAGCTGCCCTGGGCAGGTCAGGGACATGAGTTTTCATCTGAAAACAAAGTGTTTAAGTAAAGAGGTAAAGCCAGCACTGAATGTGGGTGGACAGGCAACTTGTCTGCCTTTCAGCAGAGGAGGATTTTCATTCAGTTTTAAAAATAAATAAGAAGGAATATGAGCATTTTCCAAATGAGCTCCTAGCTGAGCAGCAATATAAGTTTATCTATATGTGACCATCTCTCTGCTTTGCCAGGGAAGTAATAGGAAATTCTGCAAGAGAGAACAAAACAAAATAATTTAAAAATTATGTTTTAAAATATAACCAAAGCTGGCCACAGGTGGGTTTCCACACATTTGCTGCTGTTGCTGGGTGCAGCCATGGCATGGAGGGGGCTCAGTGCCTCGTGGATGGCATGATGGATGATGGTGGGGCCAGGACTATGCCCCAGTGGCTCCCTGGCATTGCCTTTTGCACTGGTGCATCCTCAGCACTTCCCTTCCTTTCTCCCTTTCCCCTCATGGGATTTTTTAACCTACCGTTCCCAAATTGTAATTTTATTTTTCCCTAACCCTAGATGAGGCCACACTGGAGCTGATGAAGACCCCTCGTTGCTCCCTGCCTGATTTTGCTGCCGTGGAGACCAGGAGGAAGCGTTTTGTGCAGGCTGTCACCAAGTGGAGCAAGAGGAACTTGTCCTGGAGGTAGGAACTCATCCTTCCCTACAGAAACCCTGCAGCAAAGGGCAGTTCCCACACAGATCTGGGCTAAACGCAATGGTGGGGCAGGCGTGGTGGCAGGTGACACAGTCACCCCCGCCTCCCACCCCCTTGGAAACTGTGATGCTGCAGCAAAGATTGCCTTAAAAAGGTCTGAGACAGTTTTATATGTATGACATTAAAAAATCCATCTCCTGACAAACTCATTTTTGCTTTTTATTCTTTCATCCTTTCCAAGATCTTGGCTTTCACTCAAGAAAGGGCTGTATTTTATAACTGGAGGTTGTATAAGCCAACTGAAGGCTATAGCTTTATAGAAACTCCAACACAGTATTTACATCCAACACTTGAGATTAAAATAGCTTTTTTGAAGCTGCCATGAAATTCTGCCAATAGAAGCATAAAGTTTTACACGCTTACCTTTCACACATCAATTGAAGATTTTAAAAAAGAAAACAAAACCAAATTCTAGTATGACAGGCATTTAAAAATGAAAGGAAAACCTGAACAATTGCAGGGCTGGAATAAACGGGAGCAAAGCTGTACAAAAGGATGATCTTGGGATAGGCAAGTGTTTGGCAAACAAAATTAGGCACGCAGGTTGCTCAGAATTCTTCTTTTTACCCTTGAGTAGAGACGTCCTGTGGGACTGAGGGGCTCAGGGAGCAAAATAGTACAGGCTGCATCCTGCACAGGCTGTGGTACAACTTCAGAGCATCCCAGTACAGCCTCAGATCATCCTAGTGCAACATCAGAGCATCCCAGTAAAGTGTCAGACACACACGGTCTTCGGTGCGTCACCTCCATGGGAAATTTCCTGTATATTGTAGCACATCAATCTTCTTTTCATGGGATTTTTAAAAAGTATTTTATTTTTTCTGCATTGTACGTAGGTACCAGGGCCCTGGGTGAGCTGTGAGGTGGTGGTGGGATGGGTTTGGGCTGCAGGGAGCAGCGTGCTGCGGATGCCCTCTGCTGGCGTCAGCGCCGGGAGCTGCCCGCAGAGAGTTCCCCCTCGTGTTTGCAGCCTGGTTTTTCTTTCACTAATTTTGCTTTATTGCTTCTAGTTATGCCCTGAAAAAGGGGAATTCATGCCCATTATCTCTGTCTCTTCCCGGGTAATCCCTGATTCCTTGCAGTCACGGGGAGTCAGGGCTGTGGCACCTCTGCATGCTTTGAACTCCCCTGGGCGGGGGGGAGCCACCAAGCTCAGCTTTCTAAATTTACCACATTTGTTTTGTGCTGAAATCTCAGCCCGGTGCCAAACTGAGCTGACTTTCATCCATCATTAGTTAAGGACAAGTCTCTGGTGCCACTTCATCAAAGCTGCAGTCTTTGAAACTGAGATACTCAGGGCATGAGGTGCTGGAGCTGGAACAAACACAGGCAGGGCAGCAGTGACATCTGTCAGTGTCCAGTATCAAAGGCAGGAGAAGTGTTATCACCCCAAAATAGTGAGTAATTTCTGCAGAGTGCTGGGAGAGGTGCAATGGAGGGTGCAAACAGCCCCACTGCTTTCCTCTTGTGGCAGTGGGGTGTTGTTGGCAGTGCCAGAGTAGCACAGGATCAGGAAAGCACCTTTGCCATGGCAGCAAGCATCCACCCTTTCAGCTGTCCACTCTTCCCTCCCCCCTCACCCAGAAAAATCAATTTAGGTTTATCAGGCAATCCTTAGCCTGCTGTGTTTGGTAGTAATCAGCATTTATTTTATTTCTCTGTAGTTTCAGGGCTGCAGAAGGGGAAGGAGGGTTTTCAATAACCAATTGATTTCTCATACATCACTACTACTCTTCCATCTTTGTCTTTGGGAGGACAAAACCCAAAAAGGAACCCAGAAATCAAAATAACCATTAGTGTGGGTGCTGCTTAATAGCAAACAGAGGCAGATCAGCCCTCTCTAGCCTCTACTTATTAACCAGTTTGGACCCAAAATCTCTTTGGAATGGGACAAGCAAAGGAGGTGACTTATGGGACATGTGAAGGACTGGCAGCAGCCAGGTGAAGGTCAGCATTCATTTGTCTATGTGGTGGTGCTGCTGCCTGGGTGAGCTCTGAAAGCAGAGCAGAGATGTTCTCCTTGGCATCCAGTTGTGCCTCTTCCAACCACACACTGCTCGGCAGCTGCTGTTTCAAGCATGGCTGATGTTGCCTCCCACACCCCATCCACCACAGGGACAGATGCTCCTCGGGGTGTCCCAGGGGGTGGCTTTGCAGAGGGATGTGGCCGATCCTGCAGCTCGGGGCAGTGTTGGTGGGGTGGCCAGAGGGGGACTGGGCAGCCCAGTCCTCATCACCTTCCCTGTGGCTTACCAGGGACCGTCTGGAGGAGTTTTCTCTCCAGTTAGTCACATCAAACTTCTACTCAGGATGGGAGACTGGGGAGGGGTTCATCCAAGAAGGGCGAGCACTGCCCTCCACTGGGTACCTAACCAGCATTTACTGCAAATAATGATAATCAAGGTAGGAGGAAGCTTATTTAGAGCTGCCTGCATCTGTGTGACTTTAGAAATGTGCCTCCTCTTCAGTGGGACTGGGTAATGCAATGCCAGTGAACGTCCTATCAGCATAACAGTCTTCTCCTAATCTCATTGAAAACAATTAGCAGAGCACTGGCAATCAAATCAGATGCTGAATTGAAAAACCCTGTTGGGATTCTCTTGAAAAATAACGGTGGTAATGAATAAAGGATGGGGGATTTTTCACTTACACTTGCAGCATGTTAATAAAATGTGGGTCAGCTCAGGGGTGCAGGACCTTTTAGAAGAAGTAAAATAAGTATTGATACTGTTTCTGCCTTAATCTGATGTTTCTGAAGTCAGGGGTTGGGATGAATGCTAATAATGTTTGTCTCTTTAGACAGGGCTTTTCATCCTCTGTCCTTTACAAGGGAGATCAGATTTATTATCCTCATTCTCCAGCTGGAAAGGGAGGGAAAGAAAAGGAAAGCAGCTCACATGGTCGAGTGGGGCTTGTGTAAGGAAGAGCTGATAATGTCCCTGAATCTGAGTCCATGCCCTAGACACCAGGATCTTGGAGAGAGATCGTAATTCCTGGGCTAAACAGGGTGTGTTTTACACATAAAATGACTTGTTCAGTAGAGATTAAAGCAGCAAAGGGTTTACCTAAGTCCAGAGGAGTATCGTGAAAGATGAATATACCTATTTATAGAATATCTCAAAACCAGGTGGCCTTTTTTTTGTACTGTGGAAGTTTACATCCAGCCACTGTTTATTCTATAAGTGAAAAGTCACCTGAAAATTGTCTTTTCTAATCCCATACTCATACTGTTTGTACCTCCATGCTGTCTTCTTTACAAATGTGTTTTGTTTGAAGTCCTGTAATTATCTGATGTTACGTGGGTGTTGACTCGTTTAGTTTAGTAGTTAAGGGCTTTCTTAGCCTAGAATATTTCAGGGGTAGCAAAGGCATAGATATGAGTGATGATTGCTAATCTGGCTGTGATGTGTTTACACCCATCTCATTCCCACTGTCTCTAGGATGGGGTTCTCAAGCTCTGCAGAGAAATAGTTTGTGAGATTTCTGCATGTTCTCATGAGTCCTTTTTTGTTTTGTCCTGGATTTAACCCTCACTAGCTTTACCTGGGTCAGGAGGTGGTACCACCCTGAGCTGCCTGTCTCTGAGGGCGTGGGATTTATGCAGATAGTTTTGAAAGCAAGAGCATCCAACCTCAGTCAGCAAGTCATTCTCTGATCTATGGTGTCTCCCAGGATTCAAATCACTACTCATAGAAGGAGCTTGAGTGACTCGAGCTCCCTTTCTGACACCTGTAATTGCATCTGGAGGTTTAGCTGGGTCATCACTTCCCATTGGTGCTGGGGAGTGGTGGAACACTGAGCGATGCTCTCCCAGCTATATTATGCAGGAGGGCAAGTGAGGTGATCATAATTGTTGCTTCAGACTTTAAAAATCTGTCAAGCCATGAATATTTCATGAACACTTTGGTTGGTGTGCTGGTACACAAGAAATAAAGTATCCATTATTACTGGGGTAGAGCTGGCCAGAAATTTTCCAGCAGAATTGCTTTTTGTCAATAATTACTCAGTCAACAGTACGTTCTCCTGGAGTGTGTTTGTCAAAATTGTCAGCGAAAGATTATCTAAACAGCCTTTTTTAGAAGGGTGCCTTGTGGCATCTTTGTCTTTTCACCTCCTCTAGTAAATCAACAATATTAGGAAGTGTTTTTCAAGGTTTGGTTATACAGGAAACATTGACCTCTTTTCATTCCAGCTCAGACCATTGGGGAGGTTTGAATTGTGCAGCTGCGGGGCAAATGTCAGCACGTGGCTTGGCCCACCTGGCTTCTCTGCCAGGGCAAAGCAGAGCTCGGGACCAAGTGATGCAGTGCTGATACAGCTAGGATAGCCCTGTGGTGGTGAGCCATTGCTCATTAGTGCTTTTTCTACCAAGAAGCAAGGCAAGAGCTTCTCAAATGCTCCATCAGCTATCCCATCTCCAGGCAATAGGCTGGGAGAATTTTGAATGCAATTTTCATAAAATGCATCCTTTCCTCTTCCTCCTTGTTATGGATTGCAGGCTCAGAGACTGCTGGCAGCGTGCTGGTTTCACAGTGTATTTTATGCCTCCAGCAGACAGGATGGGAAATATATGGAGGCAGCAAATCCATACTGGATTTCTCTGTGTGTGTAATAAGAATTATTATCCTGCCATTTGTTGCAGGAAAACTGATGGGCCTTTGTGTGGTGCATAGGCTTCAGAAGTCAATAATCTTTGCATATTTGGTTTGTGCTTGGAACGAGTAAGTGGTGAGAAAATAATTGTCAGTAGGTCTGAAAGGGAGCTTGAAAAAAAAAGTGGGCAAGCTCAAGGATCAGGAGGTGACAGGATTCAAATCCTGGTTGTGTTTCACACACGTGGGATGTAAGACTGGCTTGGTATTTCCAGAGGACTCAAACTCAGTATCTGAAATCATAGAATCATAGAATGGTTTGGGTTGGAAGGGACCTTTATAGGTCATCTAGTCCACCCCCCTTACAGTAAGCAGGGACGTCTCTAACTAGGTCAGGCTGCTCAGAGCCCCATCAAGCCTGACCTTGAATCCTCATAGCTCTGGATCCAGTGTGGTTCTGAGACACAATGACAAATTTTAAAGGGGTGTCAGAGCACTTTGGAGGAGTACTAAGAGTTCTGGAGGCCTCACCAAGGCTCTGTAACACACCAGGCACCTGCAGAGCCCTTCCTGGTGGTCCTCAGAGAATATTATTCATGCTACTGAGCTATTATCTTTTTTTTCCCTCTATTTCAGAGTTCGCACCTTCCCAAAGGAATCCCACCTGGGCCACGACACAGTCCGAGCCCTGATGTACTACGCCCTAAAGGTCTGGAGTGACATCACCCCCCTGAATTTCCATGAGGTGGCAGGTAATAATGCTGACATCCAGATAGACTTCTCCAAGGCAGACCACAACGATGGCTATCCCTTTGACGGGCCTGGTGGGACAGTGGCACATGCTTTCTTCCCTGGAGATCATCACACTGCAGGAGACACTCATTTTGATGATGATGAGTATTGGACCTTCAGATCATCAGGTAGGTCAGGGCAGGAGATCTGCAGCCAAACACAAGGGCTCCCAGCTTCCCTCTTCTGCTCTGGTGGTTAGAGTGGTTTGGTCTGCTGCGCCTTCACCCCAGGCTTGAGGATCCCAACACCTTCTTCTGGTTCCTCCCTCTGCCTTGCTAACAAAATGACAACAGCTAGCATTGAGGTGTCCCTTGAAGCCTCAGTGACATTTCCATGTTTCTTCCCATCCTGTCAGCAGTTGCAGAGTTCCACAATGCCCACCCCCAGTCCCCATCCTTCTGGGACCTAGAAAGTCACAGGTTGGGTGTACGGGTGTTGGAGCTCTTGGATGGAGTCTGCATTCTCTGACTTTGGCATTCTTTGAGTGGCTTCACTGTCACATGTCCCGGTTTCCTATTCTTAAAGCATATTTATAAGCTGACCAACCTGGGAAGGACTCTGGGGTCTGCAAGGAAAAAGACCCCTGTGAAAACTAGATTTTTCCTGCCATCTCGTGTCTATTACCTGACATCAGGATGGTTGCAAGTTTCAGTTTTATTCTTTTTATTTCCTTTATATAATCTCGTCTGGTTAGAGCAGAGTTTTAATAAGCAGAGGGACTTTCAGAAGCAGGGTTCCTCAGCTGTGTGAGCCATCTGTGGGGATCAGGTCCCCAGGCTTTGTGTCAGACGTGTTTTGACAGTGTCTCCTCTGCAGTCACCAGCTGCTAATTTACTCGTCACGTCACCTCCTCCACCAGCCTCCCAGTGGGCTCCTGCTGCTTCAGCTTAATGATTTCGTTTGGATCTAATCACCTTATCTGAAACCAGCTAATACCTTCTTTCTTGCCACCTCTCTCTTCCCTGACCACCGGTTGACCTCTGTCCATCCCCACTGAATGTTCATGGGCAGGAGTGTTCACCAGACGTGCTGGAGGTGGTCTGAGGTTAAGGCTAAAGATCTGGACAGGCTAATTCTTCAGGATTCCACCTGCTCCTTGGTTCATGCCACTGCACAACCCCAACTGATGGGTCTTGTGGAGAAGGAAGAAAAGCAGCAGCTCTGCTCTGCAGACATAGAGGGCAGAGGCAGGTGCTGAGGTTTGGTAGCTTCCCGTAGATGTGTTATGTGATGAAGTAAGGAGCAGTGCCCCTTTTGTAGCTGGTGGTTGGGAAGGCTTGTTGTGAAACAGGATTGCATGGAGAAACAAGCTCAGGGCTGGCAGCCCCACGGGGAGGATCTCTCCAAGCGCTTCCAAGGGATGGGGGGATAATCCTGATGGTGAGAAAGCTGCCCTCTATTTTGAAGGTCTTGGAGCTATCCAAGCTTCATCTTTTATTTATTTTGTTCTCCCTAGTGATTCAAAAATAACAACTTGGTAGGTGATATAAAAATATCCCCAAGGTTGTCAGTTTGGCATTAAAATGTCAGAAAGCATATGTCTTGTTCTCTCCTAGTGCTGGGGCAAACAGCACAGGATATAAAAATCCCGGCTGTATACAGGCACTGTAAATAATAGCCATCGAGGAAAAAAGCAGAATTCAGCAAAAATATCCTCCCCAACACCCCCAGCCCGGTGGGGAGCACTAAGGACTGTGCAGGATCAGCCACAGCTGCCTCTGCCTGACATCTCCTTTGGCCCCAGCTGTGGCTCAGGGAACATGGGGCTCCCCTGAGCTCCACAGAGACCTTTTTGACCTCACTGCCTTTTTATTACGATACTTGTTATTGTGGTCTTTGTAAGAACCATACTTGAAATCATTGCTGCCCTCTGGGTCTGCTCTGCAGAGCAGGGGCAGCAGCTGCACGGGTGGGAATGCATGGAGCAGGATCAGCCCCATACAGCTCCTGGGAGCAGTTCCTCCTTTGCTTTAGCAGCAGTGGTGTAGGCTTGGAAGTGGACATTAACCCCTCTTGAGATCCCACCTGAGTGTCTGAGGCTCTGGAGAGTGTAGGATGGGTCTGTGTGTGGGTGCAGTGTGAGGCCCTGGGGGTTGGATTGCAAATAAGGAAATCTGGGGAAAGATAATAGAGTAGAGATAGCCCGAACCGAGGAAAAGAAGTCATCAAAGGAAGTATCTGTGCTCAATGAAGTCTCCCTGATGCCCAGTGTGGTGTGTGAGGGTCAAAGTGCTCGCCTACGAGAGCAGCCCCACCAGCACAAGGTGTGGAAGAGGAGAAGATGGGCAAGCCCTCTGAAAACAGGCTGGATGTGGTCACCTGCTGCTTCTGCCATTACCTGTCAGGACAGAGCTAGATGAGCAGGGCTGGTGGCCATGCACAGGTGTTTGTGTGTGTTTGCAGAGGACTTGGCCGGGGCAGCAGCGTGCAATGCCAGTGTTGTGCAGGCAAGCCCAGCAGAGCACCGTGGGCAGGCGGGCACTGCCGGACACTCACCAGCTCCTTGGCACATGGCTTTCCTCATTATCATGGGCTTTGACGAGCTTCTGGCCAGCGGCTGCAGAAACGTGGAGTTCTGGGCATCACAAAGACACTGTCGGCAGCTGCTGCAGGTCAGGCGTGAGATATGGGAGATGACTGCTCTGGTCCAGCTCCTGCAGTGCCAGTTAGTGGGGATGATGGATGGTTGTGCCGAGGTCGCTGTCTCAGCCCTTTGGCCAGCTCTTTCTCAGGTGCCATCGGTGATTTGGGAATAAGAGAGGTGATCCCCAGGCTTGTGTGGGGCTGAGGACTCAGTGTGGGCTGACATCTGGCTTGCTTTCCATTCTCATATGACACACTTCAGTGTTCTTCCAACCAGAGAAAAACGTCTTTTTTGAACTTCACCTGTTCCAAAGCTCTTCTTTCCAGTTTATCCAACATACACCTATACGTTCTCTTACAGCCCACCCAACCCCCCAAAATACAATCCACTACATGTGACTTTATTTCAATTCTGTTTCTATTTTCAGACGCTCATGGGATGGACCTGTTTGCTGTAGCTGTCCATGAGTTCGGCCATGCTATTGGCTTGACCCACATCTCTGCCATAGAGTCTATCATGAGACCCTACTACCAAGGTCCAGTGGGGGATCCTCTGAAATATGACCTCCCTTATGAGGACAAAGTACGAATCTGGCAGCTCTATGGTAAGTTTGTGTTCCTCACCTGGCCAGGGCCTGTTTGTGCCATGGGGCAAGCAGGAATAGCTGTTTTCTGGGGTGGGTGGAGCTGGTGGGGAGGATGGTGTACCCCTCTACTGCTTCTTTGTCTTTATGCACAGGAGTCAGGGAATCTGTGTCCCCCACAGCCAAGCCTGAAGTAAGCAAAACCGATGACCATCCTATCCTGCCGGAGCTGCCAGAGAACCGCTCCACTGTCCCGTAAGTCAACTCTGTTTCTTTTCAGCTGTCACTGATGTTCCTGCAAAGGACATCTAGTAGTGAAGCTCCATTCAAGCATCAGTATCTTGCCTGCTCACTCTGGCTTTGGTATTTCTCTCTGGACCTCTTGTCTTCTGTAAAACACACACATATAGAAGTGGCCCTTCTTCCTCACATCTCCTGGTCATCTCCTGCCTACGCTGGTGCTGTTTCAAGCAGTATGTGTGCAGACTGGCCAGCCAGCCCACGACTTAATCACTTAAGAGCAGGAACAAGTGATAGGTGCTATCTATCCCTTGGCTAATTTTTATCATTCAAGGTTAATCCAGAAATTCTGTATCATCTTGGAATGCTTTGCATTTCCCTAAGACTCAAAATTTTACTTTTGTTAATGGAAATTTGTCCCCATCACACTTAGGTGAACTTATCCTTGCTAAAATTTTAATCAAACTTCTTCTGCAGTATTCTGATTTGTGCAAGCATAACTTACCTACATTTTGCCATAGTGAGCAACTCCTTAATGTACCTGTGGGGGGAATATTGGAACAAGTGGACCGATAGCCTGACTCCAACGCAGGTTTGAATTGGCAAAGGGCTGCTTGCACTGAGTATCATCAAGCAACCAATGTGCCCTCATTAAGGGAGGTTCTTGATCTAGCTCATTAATAAATGTTGGAGTTACCAAATTGCTTTACTAGCAGGGCAGCAGGACAGCTAAAGAGGAAGGGACACTGAGCAAAAAGGCAGGAGTTCGTGGTCACATATATATTTGCCAGCAGCACCACAGGTGAGAGCAGCAGAGATGGAGCCTTCACCTCCTGGTCTGACCTCTCCTGGGGTTTGACCTTGAGGAAGTCACTTCATTTCTCTGTGCCTCAATGTTCCATCTGCAAAGAGGGGATAACAGCACTGAAGCACGAACAACCAGATTATTCCTACAGTAATGGGATCAAAAAGAATATAATATTGAAAAAAATATCCCTGTGCTGCTGTTACTTTTCCCACTTCAGTAGGTTCTTCACTCCACTTTGTCCTGCTTGGTGTGATGCCCACAGTACAGAAGTGCTGAGCACTTGCTCTTGGTGGAGGTGTCCCAGCTGCCAGGGGTTGCAGAAAGGCTAGGAGGGTCCTCAGGGACCCTTTTCCTTGAACACACTGAATTCCATTAGTCATCTTTCTTCCCGTGTAGCTTCTAATGGAGCTTGTCCACAAGGCTCTGTATGTTTGACCTAGAGACAAGAGCATCCCTCCCTGCTGCTGGAGACCTTCAGCTCACACCAGCAGCAGAAGGAGCAGCACCCTTCTTCCTGCCCCACGTATTGCTGGGACAGTGGGTTGGGTTCACCTCCACATCTGTCATTTTGTGCCCAAAGAGGGCTGTGAAGCCGCTGCTGGCAGCCCAACACAACTCTTCTATCAGTAAATTAGATTTATGCTTCCCTGTCACTCACAGGAGCTTTTCTGTGCATGTTCCCAGCATCCTCTCCTTGTCCTCCCTCAATCATCATTTCTTACATGGGCTTCATAGTGCGTTTGGTCCTTCGTACTCTGTGCCTTTCCCACCCACCCTGTTGAAAGCAGCTCAGTATCTCAGCTGCCACTTGCCAGCTGGCTTTCACCACACATCACAGCCATTGTCTTGCATGCGGCTTCATCTCCCTGTGTTTGGTCTCGTCAGCTTGCTGCTCTGCAGCTCCATCACCTCTTAGTGGCATTTCGGAGCTCAGCCTTGGAGCAGCAACATCCCCAGCCAGTGGAGCGAGAAGCTGCTTGGCTCTTAGCCACCACGTGTCCTGCTGCCCAGGGCAGCTGGCCGAGCTGTGCTGTGCCACTGCGGAGCAGTGAGCCAGCTCCGCCCTCACCAGTTGCACTAGCTGGTAGATGTAGAGCATGTCCTCGTCTGACTCCCAGCCATGGTCTCCAGTGGCCCAGGGAGCGTGTCTGCCACAAAGCTTTCTTCAGGCTGAGGGTTTCCCAAGCTCGCCTTGGAAATCACCATGCACGTGGCTGGGTTTGGGCATGAGGGATGGCAGATGGATGCAGCCTGGGGTCTTCTGCTGGGATCTCTGGGGGCAGGGAAGATGCAACCATGGGATGGGGGACACCAGGGAGAACACAGGCCCCTGCTGCCCACCTGGGCTGTGCTCACCTGGGCATCTCTCCACAGGCTCCGTCGGGATGTGCCCAACAGATGCAACACTCACTTCGACGCGGTGGCCCAGATCAGAGGAGAGGCTTTCTTCTTTAAAGGTGAGCACCCACTGCTGGCAGTTTTTGTGTGCATCACCCTGCGGTGACATTGGTGTGACAGTGCAGCGCTGCAGCAGCAGTGTCAGATGGGCTGGGGAGGGTGATGGAGGATGAGCTGGCTCAGGGTTTGAAGGCTGCAGGGTCTGCAGACCCAAGGAGGTGTCTCATATGCTGTTGACTCCTTCTGGCTCAAAGCAAAGGGCTTTAATCAGCCCACTAAGGCTGTGGATGGATGATAAAGAAATTATAATCTCAGTGCAAATCCTGCCTCTAGTGCAGAAGGAAACTGCCCAGCTTGTGCCCTGTCTGTCACACCTGCACTGTAGGAGGTACCCACATGGCCCATGGCTGGGGTCATACAGTGGCACTGCTGGGGGACAGGCTGAGATCACAGCTAAATGGGACTGTGAGGAGAAGGGATGTGCTGGAGGACTGTGCAGTAAATTGACCACTTCTTGTATCCAAAAAGACAGGAGAAAGTCAGTGGAAGTGAAACACAATTTAATTTAAAATTATAAAAATGGATATTTTTAAACCTAGCACATAATTAACTTGTGGGACCTGCAGCCAAGAGCGGTTGGGTGGTGTGAGCAAGGTTGGGGGTCTGGCAGATGGTTAGGAAGGAGAGAGTAGAGGAGCACCTGCAAGCTGTGCTGGTGACAGCAAACCTTCCTGCCCACTGTGGCGTGCAGCTAGTGCAGTGTCCACAAGGGAGATGCGTCCTAACACCAGGGCAGGTGTGTGTCCATCTGGCATGTCCAGGGGTTGAATGTTTCCCTCTGACAACCCAGCACGGCACTTTCTGCTGTACTCTGTCCCATCACACTGCACTGCCCTGGTGAAAAACTAAAGTCTGATATTTGCACTCTCAAAGTCAAAAACTGGGTCAAACCAAGGATGAGCAGAGCAACAACGACTCTCCACTACTTTTTCCCTGCATGCCTCCAACTTTCCTTTCCTCCCACACTTCACCTTTAATGCTGCTTGCTGTGCATCACTCAAAGACAACATGCATGTGATGGCAAAGCCATCTGGTTCTGTGCCAGCAGACACTTGCTGGCAGTGTCACCAAGGTGCCTGGCTGTTGACAAGGATCCCATCAGTGCCCTCTCAGCATGCAGAGCCTGTGTAGGCTGTGGGCTTTCTTTGCTATCTTTCCAAGATGGAAAAATGCCCACTGGGAACCTCTTTCCAACCCTGGCTACCATTTGGCCACCTCAAAGCCGCCCAGCAAGGAAGCAGAAGCATCTTCCCCAGGGATCAGCAGCAGTGTCCAGGCGCTTATAACCATCTGGGTATCACAGTGTGAGTCTCAGGTCACAGTCAAGAACAGCAAAGAGGCTCCAGAAGATTTGATGTTTGTGCCCTTGAGGGAGCACAATATGGAGGCTGTTCCCTTGTGGTATTTGTTCAGATGCCAGCTCTGAAAAGCCACAGTGAAGAGTGGAAAATAAGAGTCAAGAAATGGTGTCCAGGATAAACGTCTGTCTGTCTTTTCAGAGGGGAAAAAAAGATGAAAAGGAAAGAGAAATCCATCTTGGTGTCTATTTTTGGATATATTTATTGTGGGCCAAAACACAGATGTAAGGAGCACAGTGTCAGCAGATGCCAGCTGTATGGCTGGCTCCAGAGCCCGGGACCTCCCTTGGAGCCTCCATCATTGCCACCAAACCGTCCAGAACACCAAGGAGATGTCATCTCTGGGACAGGATTTTTATGATTTCCTGTGTTAAGCTCCCTCCATCGATGGCCATTTTGTTCTGAGCTGGTTCCCTAGCTGGAGAGCAGCCTCTCCCACCTCAAAGGCACTGGGACCAGAGCTCCCCAGCAGGCTTATGGTATTGAAGGTGACAGCGAGTTCTCTGTACTTTGGAACACCACTCGCTTTGATCTAAGTGCCTCACTACAGAGTCCTGAAGTTTTAAAGCAACTTTGGCCTTTGTGTGCCCACACAGTACATGCAGCAGCCTCACCAGAGGCAGTCAAATACACAGCGGGGATCAAAATCACCTGCCATTAAAGAAAGCAATTGCCTCGACCCCTCATCCATATAAAACGAGACCCTCGGGACAGCAGGACTTCACACTTGGCTTTCATCCCGCTCAGTTTGCCAGCTCGGCGGGTGGTTTTAAATCAAGCTTTTTAAACAAACACGGGGTTGAGAATTTCTTTAATTTTCCTTTATTATATTTCTGCATGCTAATGGCAGCAATTCCCCCTCGGACCTGGCTTTGGCTGATGATTGTCTGCAGCACTTTGGCGAGCGGGCTTGGCCGTGACCAAACATGAGCATGGGCAGACTGGGGCCATCACATTGCGAATTTCTTGCTCCTTAATTGCTCTATTTTTCTGCTTTTTCCTGATAGCTTATCAAAAAAGCAACCAAACTAACTAACAGCCCAGGCTCTGCCTGACTTTGAGGGTAGATTTGAGGCTTTGCTTGCTGCAGTTGCACACCCGCTGAGCCCATCACTGGCAGAGGGTCAAAGTGTTAAAAGCACTGGGGGTTCCCTCCTTGTCTCAAAGGAGCCCAGGGCACTCTGAAGTTCAGATACTTATCTACTAAAGAAGGGATTATGTCAAGCTGTGTTGCTTGTTAAAAAAGTGAAAATCTGACTTTATCTAGTGCTTTGCTAATTAGAGATGCAGATATCATCTTTATTTAATTACGTGTTTCCATCGATGTCCAATGACCACCAAATTTGAATCCTATTTTTTTTTAATGTTCTTAAAAAAGAATCTATAATTATGGCAATTCCTACCACGTTTGAATGTATTATTCATTTGTGGCTTTCAGTCAGATAGAGCCAATATGCAAACTGGAGCAAAAGAACGAGAATATGATATAAATCCTTATAATTAGAATAAAAGTCCCTCTCTGCAGATGTTTAAGTGTTAGAGTTTCGCCTCCTGCATTATTTGGCTAAGATCCAATTTCCATAAAATTTTAAAAGATAGTGTCACAATCTGCCAGGTCTGGAGAAGAGGCTAAGTGTCATGAATACAAATCTGAAGATGCATCTTTGGTTTCTGTTGCTTAACCCCCCTTGGGAATCCATGTAAGAGTAGATGTAAATAACATGCAATAATTTCTAACAGGCAATAACAAATATGAGACAAAGTTGAGAGCTGCCTCTTAGACGTCTTGCTCCAGCTCAGATCTCACCGTGTGGAGCTTTCTGGGGAAAACACAGCATGAAACATGCTGCAAAAACTCAGGCTGAGAATCCCAGAGCCAGTACAGAGAGTCGGGTTTTGAGTTGAACCTAAAATCATTGAGACTCCTCGGGAAATCCCATGTAAGGCTCCTTCAGCAGGAGAAGGTTTGGCATCCTTCCCACAGAAGACAAACCTCTTTCCTTTTCCGTTACCTAAAATATTCCAGAACTACCCCAAGCCACACTCTTTTCTAGCGGGGCAGTGTTGCTGCAGGTGCTGGAAGTGTGTTTGCTCACACCACCACTATGTTCAGCCCTGGGAGCACTGCAGGACCGAGGTCCCCTACACCTCTAGATGGTACAAAACTCCTTAATTGTGCCTCCTTCCCCACCTCAACCCCTTCCAGTTTTATTAGTATAGTTTCCTGCTCCATTTTCTTACTCCTGTTCTTCATTTAAAAACCCCTCCGAGATATTTCCATGTTTCACCATAATATCATGTGTATGAAAGCAGCTGGGCACCCTGTGTGCAGGAAGCTGTGGGTGCTCCAGGAGAGGAGAAATAGGGATGTTTCTTTGGAGGCTCTTGCTAAAGGGTGCTCATGCCTGGTGCAGCTTCAGCCACTTCTCCCAGGAGGTCCTGTGCAGAGCAGGGAGAGAGGAGATGAAAAGCTCCTCTCACCTGCTCTAGCTCCAGTGATGTAGTTTCACACCACAGCTGGGAGCATAACAGTGCAATGTCCGGAGGATTATTTTGATCCCAAAAAGGGGATTTCTTCTAATGGCTGCCAGAAATAGAAAGCAGTAGCAGCTGCTGGTGGAAAGCAGGACACCTCTAATGCGTAGCTCCCATCTCACGCGCTTTGCTTCCCGCTGCTGCCGTGCATCCAGCACTCACCCCCCCGCTGCAGAGGGTTGCAGTGTGGTCAGTAATGTCCAGTCTGTCCCTCCAGGCAAGTACTTCTGGAGACTGACTCGCAATAAGCACTTGGTCTCCCTCCAGCCGGCTCAGATCCACCGTTTCTGGCGGGGCTTGCCGCTCAACCTGGACAGCCTGGACGCGGTCTATGAGAGAACCAGCGACCACAAGATCGTCTTCTTCAAAGGTGAGAGTGAACATAGGGCTGAAGGTAGCATGTGTGTCTCCCTGGTGTATAGCCCAGTGCCAAGGTACCTTGGCAGCGTGTTGACCTCTCCTGCGGGCAGGAGACACCATTGAGCATCTCCCAGTGCAGACTCAAGACCTGTTGTCCATGGGCAAGGCCAGGAGAAACCAGCTTGTAGGGAGGGCAGGCAAAAAGCAGCAGTCATGTTCCCCAGAAAATGAGGAAATGTCATTGAAGAAAAATTTGAGCCAAACGTAACTGAAATCTTAGCTTTTCAAGAATGAAATAAAAGCAGAAACCGCCCATGCACATACTTTAGAGGTTTTGTGTTCCTTCTTTGGCCTTTTCTCTTTTCAGCATTTGTTGCTGAGAAGAGAAAACAGCAGCAGAGGGCACAAAAATGAAACTGAAAAGCTTGGTTTTGCTAATTATATTTCTTACTATTTTCTTTTTCTTAATATGTGGTGGTATAATCCTCTCTTTTTATTTAAAACAACTCACAAGTTTCTTTCAGAGGTGGAGGAAAAAGATTAGCTCTTGGTTCCTGTACAAATGTCCAGGTCCCCCCTAAACTACCTGCCCTTGCTGGTTAGATGTGCTGAATGTCGCCCAAGCCCCTGGCAGGCCCCAGCTCTCGTTTCAGGAAGGTTGTGCACTTGAAGAGCTAAATACATCCCAGCCCTCTGTGCTCCCCAGCTGGAAATTGCTTTTTGTCTCCTGACCATTCTGCACTGAGCGTGGTACAATTATTGGTTTCAGAAGTGCTGAACCGAGCACTTGTGAGCACAATAATTTGGTTTCAATTCCTCCAGAGAGGCTGGAGGAACAGCTCACATCCCCTGCAAGCCTCTGCATTTGCAGAAGTGTTTCCAAGTGCAGCCGAAGCCCTTGAAGGCTGCCCACGGGCTGAGCTCCACAGATCTGCACCAAGCCCTGCCTCTCCCCAAGGAACACCATGCAAAAGGCTCTGTCATGTCTTCCCAGCCCCCTTGGACAGCCCACCCTGCTCTGCCTTCCCAGTAATCCGGAGGGAATGGGGACAGCTGGAGTGTGGCATCCCTGACACCAGGCACCAGACCCTGCCAGTCAGGTCTGCAGACCACAGTGGCACTCGCTCACTTCATTCTCTTCCTCCCTTCTCTCCCTGCTGAGGACAGACAGATATCCAGCAGCCCACAGCCCAAGGCTCCTCCTGGCTGCTTATGAGGCCAGAATTACAGCTGTGCCACAGCTGGAGCCTTGCCACGGCACAGCACTCCATGGTCATGCATGATGTGTGTGTTAGTCCTGCCTAGCTCCTGAGATTAAACTCAACATTTTCTTTCTAGCTATAAAATACTGAGTCATTCTCTCTCCTCAAAGCTGTTTCATTGATCCCTGGACAGAAACCAAAGCACACAAATTACCCCGGCCTCTAAGGTCCTACATGGATTTAAAGGCCTCTTCAGATTTTCTAGAAAACCAAGGGAGGAAAAAGCCTGATCTTTAAAATAGGTTGTGTGGTACCTAAAAGGACACTGCAGGTTCCCAGAGATATTGTACAAACAGAAAGACCGTCCCAGTGGTCAGAGGATTATGTAGGAATTGAGAGATCTGGGTTCATTTTCTTGTTCTGCCACAGACCATGGTCATGTCATACTTCATTTTTATTGCAAAAAAAACCCCATATTGACAGTTCTCTCCTGTCCAGGGTAGGGCTGGTGGAGATACCTCTGTGGGACTCTGGAAGAGCAGCTCACTGCTCAGATGGGATTTGTCCAGCCCCTGTGCATCCTCCTTACATCCCTTTAAAATCCTTCAGCCTGGATGGCTCTAAAACGTGTGGCGATTTCTCTTCCAGAGTGGGACTAGATTTTACTTCTCAGGAGTTGATAGCAGGCAGAAAGTGCCCCATTTGCTCACAAAAACTGCATATAACTTTCTGTTTCTTGCAGCTGGATATTGGGCAGAAATCAAAGGGGCAAAAAATCAAATGCCAACACCAAATATGTAAAAGTGACAACCCTACTGACACTGTTGGCATGTTCATGTGCCAGGGCCATCACGCCTGCAGCCATGCAGGAGCAAAAGCGGGGGCTATGCTCCATGGAGAGCCTGACACAAAAAAAAACCCCCAACTATTCAAAGACCAAGGTTCCCCACCGGGTTGCTGCCTTCCTGTGCTCACCCTTAAGTGCCCAGAGCTCAGTCCTGAGGATTGTCACAGCAGCAGATGATGAAACATCAGCTCATCTGTGGGGGAATGCTGGTTTCGACTCTGAAAGAAATGTGATTTTGCTTTGTGCTTCTTTCCTTTTCACAGGAGACAGATACTGGGTCTTCAAAGACAACAACGTGGAGGAGGGATACCCACGGCCCATCTCGGACTTCGGTCTCCCACTGGGAGGAATCGATGCCGCTTTCTCCTGGGCTCACAATGACAAGACTTATTTCTTTAAGGACAATCTTTACTGGTGCTACGACGATCACGAGCGGAGGATGGATCCTGGGTACCCTTCAGAGACCATCCTGTGGAAGGGAATACCAAGCCCTTTAGATGATGCCATGAGGTGGTCAGATGGTAAGTCCATATGCCAGTTCAAAAAACACAAGGAAAAAAAAATCAGTGCTTCATTTGCAATTGAGCTATAGCCCCTTCTGCACACAAAACACTCAGCCCCAGATGGGACGACAGTTCCCAGTGTCTGAAAGCTGAAGAGAGAGGTGGGCTTCCAGCCAGAGTTCCCTGCACTGCTCCCTAAAAGACTCTGAAATTTCAAGCAGGCAACAAAAACATCCTGGGGGGCCTAATGATTTTGATTTTATTAAAAGAACACAGTTGATGTTGCTTTGCAGTGATATTTATCCTAATGTGTGTTGATTTGCTCCTCGCTGCATTTGTTGTCATTGGATTTTTAGCTAGATAAATGAGGACGTGGACAGAAAATATTTTTGAAGATGTTTTCCCCTGAGTTACAATTTATTTTCTGGGGATGAGATTTCTTAGTGGTTTCTTCCCCCTGAAAAGATCACAAAAAATTTTGTCACAGGAGATGTTTACTACCAGCCATTTGCTCACAACAAAGTGGCACTTCCAGGCTTTATTTACCAGCAATCTAGTGGTGTAATAGCAAACGTGAAACCAGGCAGAGGGGAGGGACATTCCCAGAGGCTTTTCAAGCTGAATTTCCAAAGCTGTTGAGAGTGACTGGCTGTTCCTGTGAGTAGGAGTCCTCCATGAGCATAGGGCCTGCTTGGAGAATTAACAACCTCCTGGTTCAAAGTGGAAAAAATGCACCCAAGAGAAGGTTCCCAGGGCCCTGCCAGGCTCAGATTATTTACCTGATAGTAGCACACACCCCAGGTCATTAACAGGTAGGTGAGGTCTTCTTCAGTCTTACCATACCCTGTTAGAAGACTGTACTGATGGCCACTGAGAGATGTGTGTGGTGTGTCCAGCTGTGGATTTACTAGAGGTTTTACCCTGCACACCCTCAGTACCAGGAGGATGCTTCTGCTCTAGGATGCACCACAGAAGAGGCAACATCTCATCACCCACCTCCCATCTGGCTGGTGTGGGAGATCCTGACTTTCCGAGCATCCCACCAGCGGCCGCTATGCTCCTGCAGTGAGAGAGGGTATTGGCAACAAGCAGTGGTACCACATGTGCCCCTGCACCTTGGGGCTCAGTTGGGGTGGGAGCGCTCCTCTGCTGCTCCAAGTGCTCAAGAGCACCCATCACCACTCATCTTGCCTTTGTGTTTTGGTTTCTCTGCAGGTGCAAGTTACTTCTTCAGGGGCAAGGAGTACTGGAAGGTGCTGGACAGTGAGCTGGAAGCCCAGCCTGGCTACCCACAGTCCATCGCCAGAGACTGGCTGGTGTGCAGCGACATGCAGTCCGACTCCCCGGAGGCAGCCGGCAGCAGCAGGACTGGGGCGCGCTCCCGGCCGGGGCAGCACGACGAGAGCCGCTCGGAGAACGGCTACGAGGTCTGCTCCTGCACCTCGGCCTCCCCGCCCCTCCGGGCTCGCCCCGTGCTCAGACTGTCAGCCAGCCTCGTGCTGACGAGCGTGTGGACAGCAACACTGGTGTGTGCAGCACTATGACATCCCACCTACACAGGAGACAACGCCGCGGTGCTCCAGGGAGGGGAGGTGGATCCGATCCCGTGATACTAACTGTTGCAACCAGAAAAACATTCCTAGGGACATGCCAGTGAAGGGTTTGAATTCTCCATGAGAAATGAACAGTGGTTTGGGGTTGGGTTTTTGTTTTCCCCTTTTAACTTTAGTTTAAAGGTCTAATAACAGATTTTGAGTTCTGCACCTTCTTATTCCCCCGTCTGGTTAAAGATAGAGCAGCCTAACATTGAATTTAGAAACGTTCCATAGAGATATGTTGCTTTGGATGTTCAAACGTGGCAGATGAGGGAGGGGAGAGCTCATTGAAGGGAGCAGAAGAGATGCTGCTGAGACAACACCCTGGAGGAAAGGCAGCGAGGCTCTAGGTGGTAGTTACGTGCTGACACAATGTACACATCCTATTGGATGTACTAGGTAGAAAGAAACTTGGACTCCACTAAAATTAACTGCAAGGTGATCATTTTACTGTCAGACCTGCTGTGGTCACTGATGTCTCCATAACCTGTATCAGTTTCTACAGGTCAGAAACACCTTTGCCTTTCAGAAGGCAGTGCAGCTTATCTTTGTATCCAAGTCGTTTGAGTTTAACAGTTTCTCTAATAAACCTTGGCTGCCTACACAGAGATGTCCCCGTCCTCTGCCAGACCAAGGCTGCCACCTGCAGTAAGGTGCTGACTGCTGAGGCTCGGAGCAGCCTCACCTCTACGCAAGGAGCAACCTCACTGAGAGCAGCCAAATGAGGTGCAGTTACACTCACCTCCCCAGCCTAATCCTTGCACGTGAACTCCTGCCCTTGGAGTTCCTGTTTCAGGTTGTTTTCCATTTTGGGGAGCAATCGAGATGTATCACTGTTCATTAGTGACTCTGTCATAACCTAGCTGTGCTGTGGATGATGGCCTGGAGAGAGGAGGGGTGCTGCATAGTCAGCCTCAAACTCTTCTTGATGCCTCTGACAGGAGTTTGGGGTGACAGAAGAAAGGTCAAGTGATGCATTAGAATGTTCCTGTTTGGTTTTGGGTTTTTTTCTCACTGCTAATCCTTTTTCTGCAGTATAAGTTGAGCATGTCAGAGTCCTTGAAAATGGTGAGTGAGAACTTGTGCTAGGAGCTGCAATAGAGATGTCAGAAGGCCAGGGTCCTCCAGCCTGATGTTGTCAAGGAGTGTTAAAGGAGAGAAATGGGCAGCAGCTGCTGGAACACACTGTTCTTCTCTGCCCTGCTTCTGTAAATCTCCTACAGAAATGCCTCTTGCTGCCTCTGCCAGGGCCAGGAGCAGGCAGGGAGCTGCAGGCAGGGTCACTGTGGGACCCAAAGCTGCTCCAGTGGCCTTGGTGCCATAGGGCCAGGTACAATGCAAAGCCCTCCATGGCACACTAGGAAAGGCAGAAGAAGCACACAGTTGCCTCCTGATAGAAAAAGGGGTCACCTTGAGTCTCCCTCTCTGCTATTTGCATTTTTAAATAGTCCCAATCATTCACAGGGTGCAGCTATTTTCAGGAAGATGTGCTGCACTGAGATTTTATGGGGCAGGAGTCAATGGAAACTTCCCATTAAACCATTAAATATCCTTTAAAAAAAATACAAAGCAGCCTCACGCATGGCAGCTCCCTCTGCTGAGTAAAGCTGCCCCTGGTGTTCCCCCTGCATCAATCGTGCTCTGCTCAGACTTGCTGCCCACCCCACCTCAGCCAGGCCAAGCAGAGGCTGCAGGAGCTGGTTGCTGTGGCTGCCATCGTGGAAGATGGGATTTTCTTTCTGTTCACATCACTTTTCTTCCTCTCCCTTCTTGAGTCAAGAAAACGTGGCTTTTTGGTCCCTGCTGGGGTGACACTGCTTGGATGTCAGCATGTTACAGATCCCTGCTGGAGGTGAGGCCAGGTAGGAGCACAGCATCGTAGGGAGGACACCCTCTCTATTTTAGTTCCTCTTTTTCTTTTGTGGAGGAAGACGAAAAGAAAACTATCCAGAGGCTGCACCTGATGGATCAGTGGAGGCAGGACATGGCTAGCACTGCTTCCACAACTTTTCCAGCCCAGCCAAGGAGCCTGCTGTGGTGACAAAGACCAGTGGCCTCACAACAGTGCTGATGTGGTCACAGTGGTGCTGGGACCTGCACTAACAGGACATTAGGGTAAATTAAGTTTATTTAACATGAGGGACTGTGATTTATAAATAAAGCCCATGGAAAGGCTTTTGATACACCCTTCTCTACTTCAAGTTACGCATTTTGATGATCAGAAGTGGAGCAGAAACTGGGGCTCTGCTGCTGCTGGACAACCCTCAAGGAGGATGGAGAAATGCTGCTGTCTCTTCCCGGCGTGTGGCTTGCTTGGCTGTTCTCCTGGCCACCAGCAAAGCTGTCCTGCAGGTGCAGCTCAAGCTTCCCTGGGATGGAAATGGGAGCTAGAGTGCTTCCCATCGAGGTTACCAGTTCAGTGCATGGTTGGCTGGACTGGGGCACTGGAAGCAGGTGTCCATGACAAAAAGACACCTCTGGATGTGGTGTCTTCAGAAATCCCTGGCCAGTTCCAACTGCCTTTGCAGAGGGCTCGTAGGGCAGAGGCAATGGGTGCAAATCACTGCCCGGACCTGGCACTCGGGGGACTTGTTCTCTTGGGTTTTCTTCCAAAGCCAGGCTCACTGCAGGTCTTTCTGGTCTGGGGAGGCTGGGTGCTCTCCCTGAGGGGCTGAGCAGGTGCCCAGCCAGCTAAGGGCAAACCAAAGCAGGGGCTGCAGACCCCTCCCCCGGGGACACAGGGGAGATGGGGGCACAGGGGAGATGATGGGGACACGGGGGAGATACAACAGGAATACAAGGTAAATATGGTCTCCATGTTCCCGATCGTTGCTGCTGCTTTGCTGCCTGGGTCCCTGACACCATCACCATGCCTCGGTTCCTCTGGTCCTACCTTCAGTCGCTGGGCTGGCTCTTCACAACAATAGGATGGCTTGGGTTGGAAGGAACCATACAGATCATCTTATTCCAGCCCCACTATGAGCAGGGACACCTCCCACTAGATCAGGTTGCTCAAAGCCCCATCCAACTGGCCTTGAATGCTTCTAGGGAGGGGGAATCCACAACTTCTCTAGGCAACAACGTCCTTAGCTGGAGAAGCCACCTCTACCCTCCAGGAAAAATAACCTGAGCATCATATTCCTATTGCATATTGCCCGGTTTGGATGTTTTCTGACTTTAAATTCTGAAAGGGTTTTGTGAGGTCATTTCAGAGTTGAAATACTCCTATGTAGTAGGAGGGATGGGAATCTAAAGGAGGGGCACTGGCCATCTGAACCCAGGAGTATTTCAAGCTGAAAATCCAAGTTCATGGCAGCTATGCAGGCTGGGGCTGGCTCCAAGGTCCCAGTGAAGGTTTTTCCTGGCTCTCACTCCAACCCATCCCCAGGCTTAGCCAGCCCTTGAGGCCTTTTCTGTTGTGGTACCATAAAGAAAAGCAGAAGGGAAAAAAAAAAATATGGTGAGCAGAAACAGTTTTCAAGTGACAAAACCAAGGCAACGCCTGGATCTTGAAAAAAATGAGTAAGTCATCTCAGACAAGACCTGGGATTTAACAGCTTGAGAAACATAATAAAGTTATTGAGAAGATACTCATCTTTACTTATTGATTCAAATTATAAGCAGGCGTGTGTGCTATGAAAGGTTCCTGCCTCCCATAGCCCCTTTGGAGCTGAGGGGAAGACTCTCAGCACTTGTCTCAGAGTGCTTTACTGAAATGGGACTTTCTGCTTTATTAAGAATGACATTTCTCTCCTCAAACTCCAATTTAATCAGAAAATGCTCTTGCACAGCTGTGGGCTGGGACAGCAGGTGGTGGGGCTCAGCCCCAGAGCTCAGGTGGAGCTGCTCTGGATGATGCCCTATATCAGCAGGTGGGCAGGGGGTGCTGAGACCTTCCTGCAGCTTCTGGAGATGGAGTTGTTTTTGCTTCTCAGATAGCAGTCTGGAAGAGGACAAATTCCAGAGCTGCCTCCAGCCCTGCCACCTTGCTTTTTCCATCCCCTCTGCCAGGTGAGTGTGGTGTAGGAGCCAGGGCTGAGCCTGATGCTGTTGTAAGCAGCAGAAGCAAGCCCAGGGGATGTTTTGTCCAGGGAAAGGGGCTTGTCCTGGCTCTCCGTGTCCCAGCAGTTCCTGGTAAGCTCGATGCTGTGGATCACTTACTTGCTGTTCTCTGAAATTTCTAGACAGGAGGAGTTGGCTGGACTTGTGGGGCTGGAACAGGCCAGGGGAGGGACATGGGCAGCAAAAAATAGGGAGTATGTAGCTGAGTAATAGCCTATAAGAAGACCAGCTTGGGCTAAGAATAGGAGAGGGCATTAAAGCAGGATGGTATGTGGGGGGCTTCTGTAGGCATGTGCTGGGGCTGTAAATGGAGAAGCAGAGGGGCTGTCTGTGGATCTTCTGCAGTACAAGTGATTATTGACCTCATGGCACTAACAAAATTACTCCAAGAGCTGCCAGAGCAGTTCCCTGTCCTCCACCCACATTTCTGGTCCCTATCTTAAAAAAAAACAAATCCCAAACCTCTGGGATTTATGATCCTGTCAGCAGTGAAACTCTATCTCAGGGCTAGGTTGCCAGCTTGGGTGGGATTATTTCTCAATGGGGTGGAAGGATCCAGGTTTCCCTTTTTTTTTTATGAAGGGCCTTGGGCTTGGCTGCACACCCAAACCAGTCAAACAAAATGAGACATAGGCATGGCTTTCACTGGTGCAGTGATCAGACTGCTCCAAGCAGCTTTCAGCAAGCAGGGCTTGGCAGGGAAAGAGCTGCATTGACAACAGGGCCACTTTGTTGTGGTGAGGACAAGGCTTCACAAGCTTCTCGAGGAACTGTGTCAAGATTTATGGGTTGTGCTGCTTGGGTTGTGGCAGCTCATCCTTGGGCTTCATACAAGGAAATGCTCATCCTGGGGAGGGGTCTTCCCACCCCACATCTGACAAGCCAAACCGAGCCAATGTGTTGTGCAGCTGGAAATCTTGGGAGCAAGAGCATCTCTTGCTCCAGATAAGACATTTGGTCTGTTCTTGTCAGAACAAGAGGAAAGTTTTTGGAGGAGCACAGATGATGATTGTGGAAGCCTATTTGTATGCAGGGACCCTCCACTAAATTTCAAAGGGTGGAAATGCTGTATTTTGCTTCCCACCCCATCTGTACTGAAGAAACAGCCAAGCCAGGGTGGCCTCTGGCATGTGCTCTCTGTGGGGTAGCGCAGGGAGCTTGGTGGTTACAGGGCAACTTAGTGACAGGATCTCCTTCCTCTTCCAAGCCTGAGAAACTGATGGTTATTCTGAATGTAAAGCTGGGTGTGCCCAAGGAATAGAAAATTATGGTGTTGGGTGGTCTTCATGTGGCAATTGCCCACCACAAGCTGTCTTAAAGCACCGTGGCCATCTCACATCCCACAAGTCCTCTGCTCGTGGGGACTTGCCCTGCTGCTCCGTATTGACTTGGAGGACAGCTACACACTGCACACATCAGCTCCTGCACGTCAGTTAGGAGTCAGTGCCATGGGATGGGTTTGCTTGTTTCCAAAGTTGCCAGGTAATGGAGGAACAGAGGCCAATGAGGGCTTGTTGTGATGAAACCACGCTCCTGGCTTCAAACCCTGCCTCTGGGCAGAGCTCACAGGGAGGGGTTTCCACGCAAGTGGTGGTAACTCTTTGCCCTGCTTATTTGCATTGCTGTGCTTCAACTTATCTGACATGTCACCACTAATGCTCAGCCCAGGCTCTTAACTGCCCTAATTTCCTCAGCATGTAGAAGCAAAGTGCTCTGTGTTTTACAGCAATTATCTGTTTTCACCCTCCCTTTTTTCCACTGCTGTGTTCATCCTTCTTTTTCCCTCATCTGCTGCCATGAAGTTCTCCTCTCCCGTTGCAAAAATGCACAGATCAGGCTAGAGCTGATGGTCTCCTAGGAAAGAAGATCCTGAGCCTATGCAGGTACCAGTGGTTAGAGAACTTCTCCTATCTCTGCATAATGGATGACCACCACTCATTAGAGAATAGCATGAGCTCAGCTGAGGGTCCTGAGGATCAGAAATACCACATCATATCTGGTGAATCTCCAATAGCCTGACCCCAGAATTTGAAGCTGGGAGAAGGCAGGACTGGAGTGACCTGTGAGAATCTATGAAAGGGAGATTTGTGATGGGATTTGACAGATGTCTGTGGTGCTGCTTTAAAACATCTGTCCAGATGTGCCTGCTGGGTGGCAGCAGAGCTTGCAGGCTGCAATGAATATCTGTGCAAGAAGACCACAAAGAAGAGTGGAGCAATTTGGTTCTAACTCTAGCTGCTCCTGTCTCTTTCTCCTGGGGTACCTCTGCAAGCAAGTGAATTCCTGCATTTCCCAGCCCTGTGCTTCAGGGGTGCAGATATTTGACTTCCCAGGGAGAAAAGAGCATTTCTAGTACTCAGCAAGAGGTTGCACAGTGGTCCCATGCCCATTCTCCCCCATATCCTCCCTTTGGACATGGGGGATGTGAGAAGAGACCCTGAGATGTCTTTGTCAATGTGAGTGCAGCTTGCAGGAGGTCTTATCCAGAAACAGGACACAGATTCTGTTCTAGTTTCATGAAGAACACAATGCCTTGTGTAGGCTGCTGAATCTTTGCTGAAAGAAGGGGCTGACCCGGGAGGGAGCAGCTTGTCAGGAATGCAATTCCTTCATCTCTGTTGGTTCTGGACAGTTTCATGATCACATACAACCAGGATAAACAAGTGAGATCAGAAACCCCCTAAGCAAAAGCCATGCTCAGGCGAGTAGAGCTTTGCAGGGCCCAGGCTAATCCTATTCTGCAACGCACATGCCAAACACTTGGCATCTCTTGCATTTTTAGGAATGAAGTCATGTCCCGACTGGCCTCCACCTCCTTCAGGGGTACTGATGGGCCCTACCTCTTAAAGCTCCTCTCCCTGTGAGCCTGCCAGGGGACCAAGCTCGTGGCTGCCTTAGGAATCCTGTCTCTAAATGGTTTCATTCTGGCAGCATGAGGCAGTGGAGCCTGACTGTTATTCTTAACCCTTGGGTCAAGCAAGGTAGCAGTGACGTAATGGAAGAACTTTGCTCTGCACACTCTGTCATGGCAGCTCTGGAGCGTGGCTCATCTGTCAGCTGCCCCACTGGGATTTGTATCAGAACTCATGTCCTGTTTGTTGCTGCAACGCGACATGGTCCCAATGTTTGTCTTCTACTGGTCTTCCAATGGCATAAGCCATTTCTCATCAGCAAAGTAAAATGCTCTTCTTTACACTGCCAGAGTTGGTCTGTTTATGTTGTCCACTCTGTTGGGAGCCAGCACAGGCTTCCTCGCCTCCCATGTTACCATAAGTCCAGGGCTTTGTGTTTTGTCCTGTTCTACCTGTCCCTTTGGCTTGGGCAGGATGAGGTGACTGTAGCTGTGTGAGCCAGCACCTCTACAGATCCTGGGCAAAGCCCTTCAGAGATAGTGTCTCATCTTCCATGAGTATCTGAAGACTGATACAGGCTGACTCAGCAAGTGCTTGCCAGGAGATGTTGATCCCTTAGCAATTCCTGTCTCCTTGGGATCCAAGAGGAGGCTGCCAAGAGAAAAGGGCTTGACAAATATCTGAAGGGGCTGCTTTACCAGCTCCTAAGAAGAATCATTCTCTGCTGTGCTCCTAAAACATGGGAAGTGTTCTAATGCTATCCTGAGCCTTGCAAACACAGGTAAGGTGTTGAGTTTTAATTCAACTCTGCTTCCTACTTGCTTGTCCATATCACTAAGAGTGAGCAAACAAGCACTTGTCAGCAGACTCCTCCAAAAGGCACAGCTCTGTGACTGCTCCTGTCCTTGTAACACACATGTGTTTATGGACACGCTATCTCCAGCTTTGTTTGGACTGGGCAGGTGTGCCCTGTGGAGCTCCTGGGCTGTAATCTTGGTGCAGATAAAGAAAGTGTGGTATTGTTCTCTGCCTGGTGTCAGAGCTCTTACCTCAGTTGAACCTGGCTTCTGAAGCACGTTGGCATAGATGGATGTGAAGAGCTTTGATAAATGTTAAGAAAGAATTCAAACACGTTTCAGTGAATATCCATCACAAAACCACACTTTAGAAGGCTGACATTTTGGGTTGCTGTTCCCACCACCGCAGAAGAAGCTGAGCTGCAGTAGGAGACCAGTTTGTGCAGCTGCTGGGTCTCATTGAGCCCATCTGTATGGGCAGAGCAGCAAAGACAATGTTGCTATTGAACTTTCTTCCTCACATCTCTCCTCTTGAAGCCACAAGTGGAGAGCAGATTTTTCTTTTTTTAATGTCAGAATAAAAGCCTAAATGCAGCATTTACCAAACCATGCTGAATTAGAGCAGAGTGAGCAGTAGAAATATTCTAATTCTAACTTTGCCTTTTATATCGATTACAATTAATTACAATATAAAAGGTAGCTGGTGCCCTCCCTGGTGCTTCTTGGCTCAGTCCCTGTCCCCTGTGCAAGTGCAGGTCACTGGTCACTAATCTCTGTGGTGGGTGTTTGATTCAAGGGCTGTCTTCTGAACCCTTTGCTCAGTGCTCTTGAGCTTCCCCCATTGGGCTGTGAGCCAGGGAATCAGGCCTATCAACCAATGGGCTGTTTGTTTTTCCACAGGCTGTTTAAATTGTGTTGGTGCTATCAGTGAAACCAAGTCTGCTCATGGCCTCTTGGTCTGCAGGAGGTGGAGGCCTCTGATCTCCTGCTCCTGTGCTTTTCAGGACGAGGCAACCTCTTGTATGAGTTTCCACAGCACCAGACACAAGGTGACTACACTACTCATAAAGACAAACTAGTCCTACAACAGCAGTGCTGTATCTGGACTTGTAGCAGATGTAAAAGTGGGGGGGAACAACTGTGTGGTCGTGCAGCTGGGGTCACTGAGCTTTCCAGTGGTCCTGCCCTGAAATAAGGACAACCAGAAAACGCCATTATTTTGAAGGGTGCTATTTGGTTAATACTTTGATCCGGCTAAATGGGTTGTGACTAGGCTGAGGTAGCTTTGAGGAAGGTCCAGGTTTGGACCACCTGGATTTTTGCTCAGATCTGGGGTCTTTTGGTGGTTTGTTCCAGTCTACTCATACACCCAGATGTGGAGGATTTACCCACTGGAGTTTCTGCCCTGTGCTGCTCTTCATGATTAACAACCATCCTTGATCTATACCCTGATAAGGCTCCAGGAAGGAACTTGCCATGCCTTGATAAAACTCCCCTTGCTGGTGCTCCAGCCCTGGGAACAGCACCTGCCTCTCCCATGTGCTGGATGTGGCTCGTACCCAGCTCTGTCTCTATTGCTTCTCCCATCCTAGCAAAAACAAATGCAGTTTGCTCGTGTGTATGCTGCAACAGCCCTGCCAGGAACAAAGAGAAGTTCAAATATTTGTGTTGGGTTGTTACTCTTTCCATTCAGGCAATAAATGACAGCCTTCAGCAGAGGCTCTGGGTGCCGAGTGCAGGATTTTCGCTGCTCTGGCTCCAGCTTCACAACCTCACTGAGGTGAAACACCTACAACTAGCAGTTGGGTTTTAACCTGGAGGGGGGGGAAATCACAGAATCATAGAACCATAAAATGTCTTAGGCTAGAAGGGACCTCATCTTGTCCAACCTCCCTACACAAATGACTGAGGGTGATTGAAATATGGGCTTTAAAAAAAAAAAGAGCATCCAAAAAAAAAACCAACCCTGAAAAAATCATCAGACTTTCCCCATGTCAAATGAAAAGTGTCTGGTCTTTGTGTGCAGTTTCACCCAGAACAGCATTTTCACTGTGAGCTCTGGAGCTCTGTTACTGATTTCTGCCCCAGTGCCTAGGTTGCAAGCTGTCAGTCTGTACTCAATGATTTCAGAGTTGCCTTTCTTTGGAAAGTCTCAAGCTCAAAGCCACGTGGAGGCCTGAGTTTCTCTGGGACTGCAGCTCTTATTTCCAGTTGGCTGAGCTGATCAAGGAGCCAAAGATGTTTGCTAACAAATTAATTCATGAACTTTGGATCTCTACTTCTCAGCATCAGGGAAGCTGCTGTGCTTCAGCACTTGGTAAACCTAGGAACAGAATGGTGAGAAAGCCCCAGGTTTGAGCTAGCTTGGAAAACAAGCTAGTTTGGTGTCACTGGGCTTGTTCAAAACTCAGGGAATGAAGAAAGGAAAGGTATAATCCAGCCTTGTGTGATTTCACATACCAACGTGCCAGATAAGTAGGAAAGCATTGCAGGGAGTGCAACCATCCAGTGTTCTGGCTACAGCAACATAGAAATGTCACATAGGTTAAATTCTGTCTTAACCCAGAAGGACAAGGTAAGCAGCCACCAGAGCAACGACTGAGAAGTTGGGGTTTCTCTCCATCATGCTAAAATAGATGATGCACAAGGTACTCATGAGTTGATGTCTGCAGTTTAAAAACCAAAAAAAAAGTCCCAAGGAAGCCTTTGCTGGTGTCTTGTGGGGTCTGCTTGGCTCTGTGTGACTCGTGGTGTTAGTTCAAGAGCAGGGCTCCAGAGCAGAAGAAGCCACAGTGGATGTTTCTGCTCTGGGACACTTCACCTGGCTCAGCTTGGAGCAATGGGCATGATGTGCTGGTGGCACTTTGGCTGTAAAATGAACTGGGAATGTCTCTGGGGGATTTTTGGTAGGATATGCCAGCAGGTTTTGCCAATTCTTGAAAGAAAAAATGATGTAATCTATGGCAAGGCTTGATCTCTAACCAGAGGGCATTTCTCAGTAGCCCAGGCCTGGAGATCTCCATGTGCCCTTTGTGATTTCTACCTTTTTTTTGTTTTTTTTTAATTTCTCTTTCTTTTTTTTTTTTCCTCCCACATTCTTTGGTCTCTTTCTCTGTACTACTTTCAATCTTCCATCATGGCCAGAAAGTCACTGGTGCTGCCAGCCTCTCCTAGCATCAGTTTGGACTGGATAACTACCTGTGCTTGACAAATTCTGATTGCCTTCTCAAGTTAATTTGGTATTTTCCATTAGTCCCACCATGAGTTTTCTGGTTCAGAAATTTCTTATCAGGAATTCATTAGCCCTGAAACTTACAGGACTGACTCTTCAGGCTTAAATACCATCTATAATTACCTTCTCTTTGTACTGTACTTTGGGAGATATCTCTAGTGTTTCATTTTGACACAGCAGGCAGCACTCTGCTAATATTATAATACGAAGTTAAATCATTTCTACTTCAGGTAACTGAAAAACTATCAAAAAATCTCAAGAGCTTCAGAAAAAAATAGTGTCAGAAATGGAGCTTTTTCTGGCTTCCTTTTTTGTCCTATTCATTCTACACAACAGAGTCAAGAAGCACTGTTGGAGTCTGCTTTGGCTGCTGTTTGTATTTCCAAAAAGGATTCATTTTGGCAGACTCTTCAAGCACCCTCTTTCTTACTGAGGTCACTTCCAAGACCATGTAAGAGCAGAGGAATCTCCCAGTAGCCTGCTTCTCTAAGTGCTCTGCCCTGTTTTGCTTCCAGGCTCAGCCTGATGCTTGACAGCCACATCTATTGGGACTGTGATAAAAGTATGTATTAAAATGTAGATATTTCCAGGCAGAGAGAAGATGGGTAGATGCTACATTGTCCACATTAAAAATACTTAAATACAATTTGTTAGCATCACCTGACACTAACATTCACTGACACCTTCTAGGAGTGGGTAGCACAGGGCTAAATCCTTTATTGCCCTTGTGTCTTTGGCAGTGGGTAGAGGCCAAAGATACAAGGGCACATGGAGATAACTTTGCTAAATGTATTTCCTTTTTCAAGACAAATAAGATATAGGTTGAAAAAAAAACCCTTTGCAGAGACTGTATTCATCGTTGTCTATTTTAAAACAGTTAACTGATAACAGTTCTTGCAATCAGCACAAGGAGTACAGTTGGAAACTTCCTGGAAAACACGTGTACACGGCAAATCTGTAACAAGGAGTTGCTTGATAAGAGATATTACATGTTAATGAAGTTAGTGAATAAACAGTGAAGAGGTCTTGGTTTCTTGGAAAACTGGGGGAAGGAAAAAAAAGAGATGTTATGTAAGACAGCAGTGCCTAAGCCAGATGTGGTGTGCAGGTTTAATGCTTGCTTTAGTCATGGCACACTGTGACCCTGGAACATCTTCATTTCTTATGTGCTCCTGATATTATTCATCCCTTCTCCCCTGCTAGAAGTACTCAGGCAGGTACTCTGGCAGCCTAGCAGCCCAGAGTTCTCCATTCCCACCTGCAACCTCTGGCTCTCCAGTAAGGAGGCATTTGTATTGAAAGAGCCTAACCTTGGAGAGTCCGTTCTTAAAAGCTAAAGAGTTGGCAAGAGCTTTGCTAAAGAATGAATGGCCAGCCTAAGTCCAGAGCATGGTGTGCCATAGGACCTATAGCAGGGGTGCCAGGTGACTCACTGCTGCTATGGTGTGCAGAGATGTCTTTACCCAGCAATGCTGAGCTGATGGCCAGGGCCAGGCAGGATGTTTCCATGTGTGATGCAGACTCCATATGCCTCCTGCTTCATGGGGGAACTGGCTAAACGATTGTAACGAGGACACTTGGTTCATTGTGTAACAACAGATCTTCAGTGATTCAGATAACAATATACTTACATTGCTAAAATGGTATAATTTGCTTCAGGGCCTATTTGTGCATGGTCTTTCTAACTAAATCCAACCACAAAGAATTTCTCCCATCATGTTAGGCAGGTTGGCTTGATGTGGGTGGGTCTGTGGGTGGCAGTTCTCATCCTCAGTGACAGCGCTGACTTGCAGTGCCTGGTGATGTCTGTGTTTTGATTGTTTCTGGTATATTTTCTTTTATATATATTTCTTTAAATGCTGTTTGGATATTCTATTTAGACATGGGGGACCCTTCCTCTGAAGCTCACTGTAAGAAAGACTAAACCTTCCATCTAATCCTCCCAGCTCTCACCCACATACAATGATCAGAATGAGTACACGCATGTGACAGAAAATGAGTGTACATCTGGCTATTCTTTCCTACTCATGTACAGTGGCTTTTTCTGTGTCAGAATCACAGGGACAGCCCTTCTGTGCCTTACACAACAGGCTGTACCCATACAAGTATCAGCAGATGTATTTTTTTTATCATGGCCTTAATTTGGTGTCCAGTGACATATTAAACTGATGCCATAGTGGTTACACATGTCTTCCAGCTGAGTCTCTCCCTAAGCATGTTGGCTGGCATCAGCCTGCTCCTCTGATGGTGCAAGCCAATGCAATGAGAATTGTTTCACCTGGCTGAGGCTCTAGGCTCCTATGAGTGTGACATTTAATCAAGAATGGTTGAGTATAGTCTTAAAACTGAGGACTATGAGGTGCTTGGAGCTTTTCAAGAAAGATACTATATTAGTTTAAAAGATTAAGACTGTTGATAGAATAATCTGGTTCTCAATGTAAACCCTGAGATCTGAAGGAAGTTATGCCAAGCAAATATTAGTCTTAGAAATTACAGGATAATGTCGTAAAATAAGCAAACAACAAAACAAGTTCTCTTAAATAGTTCCAGTGTTCCTCTTTCCCCTGGATGCCTTCTATACTCTAAAATTCTGCCTATTTTTTTCTCTTTATCCATCATACACATCTTCTGAAGGAGAAAACTTCTCATATAATTAGTATTGTTGGAATGATACAATACAAGTTGTTTAAACCAAACTGACTATGATGTTTTAAATGCAAAACATATTGTATTGCACCCTAGACTTAGGTCTGTAGTATTATGTCCATACAACAGAGTTCGAACAGGCTATTAGGATCCCAGGTATGGCAAGGGTCAGGCTGAGACTGGAATGCTGAATTAAAAGTAATGGTACATGTTCTACCCCCTGTAAGTCCCAGAGTGGACAAGCTTTCCATTGCTAACCCCTTTGTGTTCCTCTGGAATTTATACCTGTTTGACCAGCAGCATCTCGGGCCTTTCTGTGGCCTCTGTTACTGCCATCAATCACTGGCCCCACAATGTTTAATGCATTTCATCCTCTACTCTGCAATTCCACTCAGCCTATTTTACAGAGAACAGAGGTAGAGAGGGGTCAGAAAGGCTGGTCTGTGCTATTTAATTTACCAGCGTGATCATCTTGTTGTGATTGCAGATGTGCCCAAAGCTTCCCAGGACGTTCATTGCAAAGCAGGGAGCATGAACACACCCAGGACTCTAGAAACACATCTTTGGACTCCTCTTCCATGCCCTGTCCAGGGGGTCAGACTATTCTTGTTATAGGGTTAACCTTGTTTACTCTGTTTTATCTTGTAGTTCATCTATGGCTACATTCTGGTTTCTCTGAATTTGAGAGATTTTATTTGCAGTAGCATGGAAGGGAACCGCATTTAAATATAAGCTAGTATTAATAGCTTGTTGCATGTGGTCATGCTTTCTGTAGCTGGGTTACATTAATGTTGTTATTCAAGCCTCGAAGCTGCAAAAAGTGTCCCATCCTAATTACATAACCTCAGCTGAGGTCCCTTGGTAATAAGTGAGTGGATAAAACTCTTCCTGACGAGTTTCTCAAGAGTCAGACAGAGGATGCTGGTCTCCTGCTTATTATGCCATGTTAATTTTCAAAGGCTCTTGTCAACCAACAACCCAATAGCTTTTCTTCCATCTGGGTTTTGTTAGGTTAATCCACGAGTCATGGAATATGTGACTACAATTCCATGAGTCATGGGAAAGCCCCATAGCCCTCGTAGTTCTGGATGATCGTGCTGTTTGGTACTACTGGGTCAGGTGTCTTCCAAGTGCCTGGATATATTGTGAATGCATCCTGCAACATTTTATAGTGTTAATAAAATCAAAATCCTCTACTGGGAAACATGAGAGTTAACCTGGATAAAGCAGAAGAACTCTCACAGCTTGTACCTAGCCCTGAGGGACAGTGTTGGCTATGGATAGAATTCCTAAATCAGTGTTTAGTCGTCTTCCTCCTGCTTTCATTCAGATATTTGGTTTTATTCATGATTGTACCTCATCGCATTTGACAAAGGGCAAATTACAGTTGCTGAGATGTGTATATTGCTGATCCTTAATTGGATGTAACCATTATACTACCAAAATCAAAGTAGTACAGAAATAATTATGAGAAATTAGGTCTTCAAAGGCTTTGCCATTTACATAGATGAGGGAGAGGAAGGGACAGCAATCTAGGGGAGCCAAGTACCTAAATACCTCTCAGGAATGCATCTCTGATTTGTCAGGCAGGAATTCAGCAGCTTCACCTAAACTGCATTTCTGGGCAGTTGCTATGTGAATTCATGGAGCTGAGAGCTCAGATGTACAAAAAAGAAGGAAAGAAAAAAAAAAAATTAGATTAAAAATAACTCTTATTTCATTATCTCCTTACCCTTAGATCTTCCTCTTTTACTGTGGGGCAGTAAGTGCTGGGACAGGTCTGATATCTTAGCAGATCCATGGTTTGTTTGGTTGGTTGGGTTTTTTAATAGTTTAAAAGCACTAAACACTAAAGAAGCTCTTCTGATGCCCCACTGGAAACTTTACTTCCATGTCACTCATTGCTTCAGGCTTCTGTGCTCGAGAATTGTCCCTCTGGTTTCCTAGAAATGTGCAAGAACAAGGGATCATTGCTTTGGAGTGTTGCAACACGGGTACAGATCCCAGCTGCCTGCTGCAAACACCAACCCTGGCAGGGTACAGCTGTGCCCAATCTTAACTATCCGTGAGGCAGCCTGTCCTTGTCAGTCGAAAGGCTGGCTGATAACAGGGCCAGAGAAAGCCTGAGGTTTTTTCCCAAGTGATCTTTTTCGTGTCTGTAGGAGTAGGACTAGGATGATAACTTCTAAGGTCTGAGTTGGGAGTAACTGCTCTTGAGCTTTTAAAGAGAGAAAGTCTCAGCATCTGCCCCAAACCAGGACACTAAAAACAAACCACAGAGAGAGGGAGAGAGCTGTGTATGGCACAGGCTGCTCATCCAAGGCCATGGTTTGACCTTGCCTGTGTTATTCCTACCAGATGCTTGCCCAACCTGCCCCAGAAAGGCTCCAGCAGTGACAGTGCTCTGCTGCCCAGGAGAGATCTCCTTCATTGCTGCTGAAGCTCATTATGTCTTGTTTCTCTCTCCTGTGGACACTCCTCACTGGTACAGCTGTTACTTGTGTATGTCTGTAAATAAGGGAAACTGTCATTTCTGCCCCGGTTTTACACAGGATGAGTAAGGCCTTGGCTGGAGAAATGCCTATGTGAAATTGTATATGCTACTTTTCTACTTGAAAACAGGGACACTTCCAAGCCAGTTAGTCACAAAGAGGAAAGTTTCATTAACAGTCGCTTCCCAAACGAAGCTGAAAGCCTCCTGGAAGGAGTCAGCCACCCTGAGTAAGCTGGTCCCACGTGTGGGGTTCTCCTGGCCATGCCTTCCCACCCCAGGGCCAGAGGTCCTGAGGTGCAAAACTCCAGAACAAGCTCAGCTGCAAATAAATGCTTGAGAATCCCATTTTTAAGCCATTGCAGGTCTTGGACTTCCCAGATTTATGACAGAGAGGAAGAGGTGGCTGTTTCTATACAGCTGCACACTTCTGTGGCTCTTTGCCACAATCCAGAAGGGAAAGGGTGTTAAACGTGCTCTCAGATGGGCAGATATTGGAGCAGGAAAAACAATGAGGCCTCTGATCCAGAACAGGACAAATACAGGCTTCTCTGGGAAGTCATTGCTGGCTTCTAATATTTTAGCTTCCATAGGTGATTTTTGTCTTAGGGCTGCTTTTGAGAAGGTCAGAAATACCCGGCGTGATAACTGCAACTTCACTGTCCACTTGAACTGTTTTGGAAAGACTTTCTTGGGCTGACAGGTTCTTTCTGACCATTCTCTTTCCTGGAGAATGAGGTGGTCCTTAAACCTGGAGATTTTCCCTGTATGTGTCACGCCCTATATTGGCCCTGCCCTATCTGGAGAGAAGCCCAGTCTGAAAGTCTGAAGACTAAGCAAACTTCTGGCCTCCTAAGTGTAAGACTCTGTAGATGTGAAAGATAAGGAACGTGACACTTCTCCCTCCATGAGGTGAGCAGTTATTTTTGATGCAGAGGTCACCAAAGCAAGGGCTGGTGCTGAAGCATATTGAAGCTGCTGCAGAGGATCCTGTTGTCTTGCGTGGACATTGAAGGGAGATCCAGAGGACCAGAGCATGGTCTAAAGCAAGGCCTGTGTCCCCTCCTAACAAACCTTGGCTTCACTAGGACTGACATGATGGGCCCCAAGGATGGCACAGACCAAAGCGTGTGTGTGGATGTGGAGGGAGGCTGAGGGTAGTGAGCATGGATCTGTTCTCATCCAGGACAGAGATGACAGCTTGTCAACTGCATGATGATGCCTACTGATTTATGGACAAGTGGTGTTCATTCTGGCAAGAAATAGCTTCCAATTAGCCTGAAAACAGACTGCTCTGGGTGGAGGATTTGCAGACTTATTTATTGGCAAACTTCATTTTAATATAATCAGCTGCTTGACAGGCAGGTTAGGCAATAGTCCTTGATGTGAGCACTAACAGATTTGAACAGTGAGTACAGCCTTTAGTGCCCAGAGCCCTCTGCCAGGAGCTGAAACACATCTGATATTAAAATGCCATGGGAACCTAGGAAGGCCCTTGCCAGAGCACCTTGCTGAGTACATTAAAATGCTGCCTTCAATAATTCATAAAATCTATTCAGTGAGCTGGTGTATATGTGTGGGGAGGGGAGGTAATAAAACATCTCAGACCTGGCCTGCCAGGATAATTCAGTGGCTAGTTAAATCTTTCAACAGTATTAATCAATAAAGGGGCCCACAGCATAAATAAATCCAGAACGTAATGTGACAGGGCTGTGGAAGTGCATGGAAAGTGATTCTGCCTCTCCTGTGCCACACTGCTCCAGCAACAGGTATTTGAATAACCTCAATGCTCTAGTAGTTTAAACATCTTGTCGTTCTAGCAGTTACCCCATGTTTAGATGTCATCTGAATGTCTTCGATTGAGCTGTGGGTGCGATGGAGGGAGCAGTTGGCTGTGAAAGGTGGGGAGCAGATCATAAACTCCAACAAGTAACTGAGTGTCTCCAGCTTCACTGACCAAGAGGTGATGTCATGGGTGGAGGATCACTCCCTTTCTAAGATAAAAGCATTTTACCAGAGCTGGAATGCTGTTTCTGTGGATTCCTGGTGAGGGCTCCAAATTAATCTGCCCATTCAACCTCTCCAGGAACTCAATACAACATGCTTTGTTCAAAACCCACTGACTTTGGTGCAATTCTACAGTAATCTGGGTCTTACCCTTACTGTAACCAAGTCAGAACCAAACTACTAACAGACACCTGAAAAAGGTATGATTAAAATATGTGATTTTAATTTTCCATTAAATTCAGCCTGCAGCTTGCCTTTTACTCATTAATGCTGGGCTAATATTTACTTTTTACCATTTACAGATATTTGTAGCTCTTCCACATTTTTCTTCCACCAAACTGATTTTCAGCCAGGCACTGCATATTCAGTTCCTCCACTCCTTGCTGAATCTGGCAAAAATTCCAGCATTCAGGTTAGTGCTGGCTCTGCCCAGGTACTGGTGGTTATGCTCAGCTCTTGGGATGTTTGTGGAAAGCGGATGTGTAACTGTCCTAACATGTCTGAATTTGAATCAGATTTTGAATCTGCACAAATATAGAGCGTCTGCTTTTCATCCAGATGCACTCTGAAACTAAGCCATACCTGATCTTCCCTTTTATGCTACTCTATCCATCCTTTTTGGTTATGAAGTACCCAGAATTAAGTTTCAAATGTCCATCCCTGTGAAGAAAATTAATTATGTAGCAGTAGCACTAGCTATGACTACACCACAGCTCATGTTAAAGCTCGTCTTCAGGCTTAAGCACTCAATTCACACAAAGAGGAGATGCGTGGCCAATTATAAGGTTCAGTCCACTCAAGTTCATGTGCAGTAACTTGTTCAGTCATCTCTGGCTCATGTGGCTAAGCCTCACAGTTCGGTATTTCCCTTCCTCCAGAAGCAGTGATTTGTTTTCCTGGCCCGTAAAGCCTCCCTCTGTGAGGCAATTGCTGTAATAAAAAGATTACACAGGAGTGCCTTGGAGATTCCCCCTGCATCAAGCAGAACTTTGATTTCAAAATATAAATATATAGCAAGGGAAAGAACTTGTTCTACATGATTGTACCTGACCAAGGATTTCCCCACGCCTTCCCAATACAGCCATTCAACTTTCTGGGTGGCTGCTGTGAGGCTTCTGATCTCTCATCGGGCAGTGTGGGAAATATCAGGATGGAGTTGCTCAACTGGAAAAGTGAAAACATTAGAATCTTGGGAAAGATAGCTGTGTGGCCCACAGAGGATGCTGCTAGTATCTAGAACTGTCTAGAAAGGCATCAAGGAACATGTCATATATCTGACATGGGTTCTTTGGGATAGGAGAACACAGGTCTTTGTTATAAGGAGTAAAGTGCCACTTGTCACAGAAGACATAGTCAAACCTTGACAGGGTGCTGAGCCATCCCATTTAAACTGTATTTTTCTATCTTGAAAGATTGGACTAGATGATCCTCGATGTACCCTTCCAACCTGGCATTCTATGATTCTGTGGATACATCTTACTCTGAGTATATCAGGATGGGACAGAAGTCTTATGCAAGTGTCCACAGAAGCTCTGGTACCTACAGCAAAGTGCACGTAGCAGCAAGCAGCTGAGTATGCAGCAGCATCCACCCAGCTTCCAGGTTAGGCTTTGCCATCCAAAATGAGATCTGTGTTGCTCCAGGTTACTGGTAAAAGAGTTAGCATGTTTAAAACCAGCATTGTTGTACCTACACAAGCTTCAGTCTCACCTTGAGCTACTGGTTAGGTACATACATAATTTATTACATAGGTTAGCCTATGGTGAGAACAATTTAGCTCTAGATGTAAATCTTTGTTCTGTCTATTATAAACCTTTATTCTGAGTTTGCTTGGTTTTGCATAATTCCCTCCTCCTTCTGTAGTTTTAACCAATTCCACAGCAGAGAGGTGGTGTCAGAGGTAATTATATCATACCCCTGCAGCCCAGAGGTAAGGATGGCACTCCTGGATTCCAGTAGGTAGGAAACTGCCATATTTATGGCTACCAATTAAAACATGGTATTGGAAAAGAGTATCATTTGAGTCCTCAGGATATCAGTTGTTGGTTGCTTTCCTTCATGTGTGAATTAGAAAAACGAATAAAGTTGTACTAAATTAGAAAAAGTCAAGAAAATATTCCAAGCTTTCCCACAGTTGGGTGTATGCTTATATTATTCTCCACCCATCATAAATCACAGCAGCAGATCTTCCCCCACTCATGCTTTGCATTAGTAAATTGAACGGTCTACTCTGTCCCTTCAAAGATTAATGCCTCCATCTGAGGAAGTAGTTGAATATGTGCTGGTGGTAGGACTCTCATCATTAGCAAATGGGAGACTGTGGGAGGAGAACAGAATTTGCATGTGTTGGATGTTGGCCTAAACATACTCTCACCAAATTCTGGACATCAGGGAAGAATCAATAGAGCATAAGCATTTAATCAGCAAATCACAGAAAAAAAATTGAGGAGTCCTACTTTTAATTGACAAGCTTTTCACTCCTCTTTGTTCCAAAACGAACAAATGTTTTGCTAATACCATGTGTCTGCAGAGTGCACTCCAAATATCTCAAAACTGTATTTGCTGTCATGTGGCATTACCTTTTATTAGTTTTCCTTGGTTAAGTTTTTAAACCTCTGTAGAAGTCTGAACCCTTTTCATGAGCCTATTTTTGGAACATACATTTGAAAGACATTTAACTCCTACAAATATTAAACTGTCACCTCAAAGAAAGCATCGTGCCTTGTGTGCACACAGAATCCAGTACAACTTGGTCTTGATCCCTGCAGAGACCTCTGAGTGCTTTCACAGTTATTATGCTACTTTCAAGTTCCACATACTCACTAGAAAGCTACCCCCGCTTAAAAACAAACCAGGTTTCCTTAGAATAAAAATAAAATGTCAACGTTGGCACCTGGCTCTGTGTGTAGCTGCATGGAGAAAGCCACCTGAGAGCCCACATTTAAGCAAAACCGATATAAGTTAATCATTTTTTTTTCACAACCAACAGCATGTGAAGGAACAAACAAGCACACAGAGTACAGAACAAAGAACATTCATCACGGTGATATTTTGGCCTTTAATTGAACAGCAGTCGTATCAACTTCCTCCTTCCCCAGCGCCAGGACTGCGTGTCTTTGCTGAGCTAGGAAGGCAAAGGCAGGAACACCTGTGGTCGCTGGAGATTTCACCACAGTCCTCGCTAACCATGGTGCCCTGGCTATTTTCCAGTGAAGGGGGATACAAGGGTTCTCCTGCCTAGAAATCATCTAAGGAGTTTCAAAACATTTCTTTCACTTCCTGCCTTAAACTTCTGCAACTGTTATCCTCTGCATCAGAGACGGCGGCTTTTAACAACCGGTGAAAGCAATTCCTCTGTCTTTCATTTGCCAAGAAGCTTGATTTTGTTTGCAGCTTTTACTGGGTTTTGTGTTAATTTTTTTAATTAACCCCTTGTGATCATGGACAGAAGCCAGCAATTGTAGACCTCATGTATGGCACAGGCCTAGAAGTGAGAAAGAGAAGTATATTACATTGTATCTTTTTTTTAAGTAATTAAAAAAATTATTTCTGATGGAATTACAAAGTTGCTCTAGTCTTGTTTTGGTTTAAAGGCTACTTCAATAAATGATGTTATCAAATTCCCATTGAACACCCTTATTACTTATGCAGTTCCCACCAAGCACTAAATAACTGCTGGAATTTGAGATGCAAATGACTACCAGACAGGCATTGCTACTTTTATATTGGTGTTTGGTATATGCTGGCATTTTTCCACCAAAATTTTAAGCACAGGATGATACCTGAACATGAGTTATCTCACAATAAAGGGCAACAGACCACAGGCCAGACATTGTACCAGTCAGCCACTGCTTTTGTGTAGAAAACAAGGCCTGACGCTGTGAGGTGCTGCTTGTTCCTAATTTTCGTTGAAAACAGTGGTAACTGCAGACACTCATTGTCACCATACAGAGCACCCTCTGTGCTGAGTATCAGCACAGCCGCTGGCATTGCAAGGACAGTGTGTGTGTGGTGTTGACATAGTCAATACACAGGTCGATACTGCACAACTGTGTAAAAAGCCAACTCCAGACTGGGACCAGCGAGCAGGGACTGCCCATGACACGAATCGTTTTCTCTGTGGCTGGAATGTTATGTTCCGCTTTGGGCGTTTTTGATAAGGATTCAGACCAACTGGGGCGAGTGTGCAAGTGGTCGAGATACCAGCACGGCCGGCGGGAGCAGGTTTGGGCAGCCTGGAGCAGGGGATGGGCCAAACGTGTGAGAGGTTCCTACAGTGGAGGGAATGACCTGTGGGCCCACACCCACAGGGCAAAGCTTGTGGGTGACTGCACAGCAAGAGTGACCATTGCCAAAACCAAGTAGGAGGCTTAGGCTGGGAAAGGTTTGCAACCATGATCGCACATTGAACTCCAGAATAGGGTGTCTGGAAAGGTTTTTCTGAGGAGCGCTTGGTGCCCTCCATCCCTGCTCAGGGCAGGCTCAAGGCCTGGTTTGCTCTGCTCTGAGGAAGCAGGGATGGAGCAGGGGATAGAGCAGCTGCGGGCCCCCAGCACTGGAACATGTGCAGGAGCTGGGCCATGCTGTGGGACACGAAACGGTGCTGTGAGTGGTGGGACTCGGGCTCGCCTGTGCCCCCAGCCCCTGCCTGGGCCCTGTCACCGATCCTGGGGTGAATTTTTAAAAATTCACCCGAACGGACCCATTTCTTTAGTGGTCAGAGACATCCCTCCAAAGCTCGGGGCTGGCAGGAGTCCTCCCATTTCTCGTCGAGGACCCACAGAGGGCCGGGGGCCCAAGTGCCGCTGACTCAGGGCGGGCGGCGCCTTTAAATGCACGGGGCTCGGCCCCCCCGCCTCAGGTGGCTGTCGCCGTCGACCGCCTCCGCGCCTGCCTCTCCCCGCCGCGCAACGCGCTTGCGCCGCGGCCGGCACCCGGCTCCGGCCCTCCGCTCCCGGCATTCGGCTCCCGGCAGCCCTGCGCTCCACACGCCTTTGTCCGGGCCCGGCAGTGCTTCGGGACCCGCGGGGTCGCTTCGGATCCGCTGCCTACAAAGAGTCGAGGGGCGCAGGCGGCCCTTTAAGGTGGACTTGTGCTTAAGGTGGACCGTTACCGTAAAGTGGACTAGGAGTTAAGGTGGATCGCGCTTAAGGTGGACTCTCCGCGAAGCCGCGCCTGCGAGGCGGGGAGGGCCGGAGCTCGGCATGGGGAGCCCCGCCTGAAGCGGCTGCCGGAGGAGCCGCGCCGGTCCGTCCTGCGGAGGAGATGGAGAAGGGCCGCTGCTGAGGAGCCAACTTCTTCCCGGCCTCCAACAATGACCAGCTCCCGGCCGCTCTGCAGGAAGAGGCAGCCCATGGACGAGGGCGAGGTGGGGGAGAGGAGCCCGGCGCTGAGCTGCCGGGGGGCTGACAGGAGAGAGGCTCCCCCCGCCAGCGGGTCCCCGGCTGCTGACCGCTCTTCGGGGGGTGGTGCGGGGTGGGGAGGGTGGCTGTACGTGCTCCGTTGTGTTTGGATTGGGAGAGGTTTAATTTTCTTTCAAGGGAGCTCCTTCATCACCACCATCCTCCTCCTCCTCGTCCCTTTGCAGCTCTGAAGCCGTCCCGGCCGCAGTCTCCCCGGGGACCCCCCGGCGCAGAGCCATGGAGACGGTGGGAAAGTTTGAGTTCAGCAGAAAGGACCTGATCGGGCACGGAGCCTTCGCCGTCGTCTTCAAAGGCAGGCACAAAGAGGTGAATAATCTCTTTTTTTTTTTTTTTCTGGCTTATTGTGGTTTGGGCCGAGGTGGGCGCAGCGTCCCGGTCACCCCGTTCCTGCTGAGCTATGGGGTTATTCTTAGCCTGGGCATCAGCCCCCGGCTCTGGGACAGCTCTGGTGATAGTAGGTGTATTTATTATTATTTATGGTTATTCTGTGGGGTTTCTGTGGGAGGCAGGCGTGTGTCCCAGCGGGATCCAGGCAGGTGGCTTCACTCTGGGCCGGTAACCTGCTGTGGAGCATCCGCAGAGATGTCCTGCTCCCCAAAACCGGCCTTTCCCCTGAAAACAAGCAAAAAATAATCCTCCCACCCTATCCTTCAAGTGTATAGAGGGCTCTTGCTTTGGGGTTCTTGGGGGTTTTTTGTGTGTCTGTGAAGTTTTGTCCTTCTCCACTTAATTTTTCTAAGAGGAGGAGAAACTGCTCGCTGGTAAATAAAAGGAAACCAATCTGGCAGTGGATTTTCCATCATTAGGGCTTGGGATAAGCCATGGCTCCCACAGTGCCTTTATTTCTAGTGATTAAATAAGAGGATAATCATTGTATAAAGGAGTAACAAAACCCCAAACCTTGGGGTTTTCTCCTTGGGCTGGCAAGCGTAATTCAGGAAAGGGCAAGTCTGAACAAGTAAGGGATAAGCATTAGGATATCAAGTAAGGCCTTTGCCAGTGCTGCAAGACACTTCTTTCGGCTATGTTTGTAATCTGTTAAGAGGCTGCTTATCCTAATGTAAATTAATGGTGAAATTTACATTTATCTTTGAATTACATATACGCTCTTTCAGAAACCTGAGCTGGAAGTAGCTGTGAAATGCATTAACAAGAAGAACCTTGCAAAATCCCAAACTCTGCTGGGCAAGGAAATAAAAATACTTAAGGTAAAGATAGACTGACTTGTTTTCTTCAGCCTTTTTTCTATTTGCCCTTTGTTGCTCCCAGCTTATGGTCTGTCTTTTACTTTTTCTAGGAATTGAAACATGAAAACATCGTTGCCTTGTACGATTTCCAGGTAAATACATTCAATTATGACAAAGCATTGTGGATTTGGGAGAGGTTGAATGGTTTGTGGAATTTCAGTTTTTAACAGATGTTTTGTAACTAACACATGTGGGGGGGGGAAGTCTTCTGATAAGTTAGGGAAAGATAAACAAACATAGTTGAGGAGATCATGTGTTGATTGTTGTCTGTGGCACAGAACTCTTAGGCAGCTGGCAGTGAAGTGGGAGCTCCTGCTCCCAGGATGTTATGCAGTGAAATGCAGAATGTGGTGAATATGTGTTGGAAGCTCGTATGTTCTCAAAATGTTAGAAATAAAATTACAGTAGTTATTCTTGGCATGCCTACCTTTTCTTTTCTTTCTCTTGTCTGGATACACTCCCTAAGAAAATTTCTTTTTCTTAGGCAATGTAAAAATAGTGCGAGCATGACTTTGTAGCATATGATTGTCTTCAGTTCCAGAGGATTTTCATTTGCATTTTTCTGTTGTCCTTGTGGTAGTCACTAAGTGTTAAAAATTGCAGCAGACATTTTTAGATTATTGTGGTTTCCCGCAGTTGCTTTTTCCTTCAAAGTCAGCTCTGACGATCCTAATCTAAGGGGCTAAAACCGATCCACTCTGAAACCCAAGTTATCCAATTACTACTTCCTTTTTTTTTTTCCCCCCTGAATTTTTAGTTTAAAACATCCAGCTGGGTCATGTGGCAAGTTTTCTTTGACGTCTATGATGCTTTTTTAAGAAAACGCTGCAGGATGTAAAAGTCTAAGATGGACCCGTTCTGTTTCTGGCTGGAGGGGCTGGCACAGCTGGGCACAGCTGGTGCCACCCTGGTCTCTGGTAGCCGTGAGCCATGCTGGGTGAACGCTGGCTCCTCCAGCCCCTGGGTGGCTTATCTGGAGCTGGCTGCCCTGTCCCTGCTATCACGTGTCCCGCAGGCCGCCGTGTTTGTTGACATTCCTCCTTCTCCCCTGGATTGGCTCCGGTGGCCTCCGCGTCACCCCAACACGAGTCCCAGCCGGTGGGAACAGCCGGTGTGCAGCGCCTTCTGGGTGCTGTAGTCTGCCCGTGTCACCCCGCTCTGCAGACCCCCCGACTGTCACCCACCCTGTCCCTGCCCACCAGAGCAGGGGGCTGTGTCCTTGGAAAGCGTTTGATGGTGGTGGTGGTTTGTCAGTGTTCTGGCGAGAGGTGGATGTGGGGGATTTGGGGCTGCTCTGGGAGGGAGAGAAGGCTGCTGGGAATGGGATTGCTTCTTGGGAATCTCCTCTGGTTCAGAAGCCAGCGGGGCATTGCTCCTGAACCACTCTTCAGAGCTGGTCTGCAGAGCAGCAGCCGCCTTTGTCCTGCTGCAGAGCAGCTGGGAGAGCTGGGGGAGGTTCCTCTGGGCACAGGCCACTTGAGGCATTAGATCTCGTGCGTTTTCATTCTCTGTACCTTCTAAGTTTACTTAATAACTTTTCAGTTGAGGGAGTGAGTGGTTGCCCCTGCGCTTCCTCAATAGTTTGCATTTGTATGAAGCATTATGCTGCTGGATTTGCTTATTGCAGATCTTTGAGAACCTTTGTTCGTGTTCTGTTCCTTGCCCTCCTTCAAATAACTGCTGGGTAGGAAACAGCTCAGAAACCTTTTCTGCAAAAGGGGTGATATTATCACTGTTACAACTGCAGTAATGCATTTTTCTCCTTATGTGATAGCAAATGAGCTTTTTAGTTAAATGCTGTATATAGCAGAGTAGCCTGGTGAGATTTAGCAAGGAGCAGTGTAAGATACCACAAAACAGGAGCTTGACAACGGTCCTGGGCTCAAGGCATGCCCAGGTGTATGTTTAGTTTGCAGCTTTGTCAGAGGCCTTGTGTGACCTGGATAATTTGATTTCTTGGACTATGTGACATGACATAGGTGGTACTGGATGTTATTTGGTGCTGCCAGGGCGTGGAGTCTCCTCTGGTGTGAGGTGATCAGTCATCAGACATGGTCTGATGCAGTCCACCCACATAGATTGTGTGTGATACATCTGAGTGTTTGGCCTTGCTCTGTCTTCTCAGAAGTTGGATGAGAGTAAATTGTCTGCAAAGGCAAAAGTGCAGGTCTGTAGAAAGGCTGGCTTCTGCTCACCTTTCCTTACTTTGTGGAAAAGATTACTTATTACTCCTCTGATACAGGATCAGTTGCTTCATTCATAGCTGCATCTCTATCTACCCTGGAAAATGTCATACTTGCAGTTAATTGAGCCCTTATTTTTAGGCTTCCTGAAACTGAAGAGGTTTATTCTTGTGTTACAACATCATAGAGCAAAAAGGAAAAAATATTTCCTGTGAATCTTGATGTTGCTCTGTAGCTTTTTCTATCATTGCATTTTGTGCCATCCCTTCCTCTGCACCTCCTGTCAACAGTGACTTTAACTTTTACTTGTGTGTTCCTTACACACAAGGAAATGGTTGCCAAAGCCACAATGGCTGTATGCAAGCGATTACACCCAATGATGCTTTAGTTTGCATTTTCCTGGTTAAAAGCTAATGTTAACCAGGCCTCCTGCAACTCAAGATTCTTGATGTAATGCCAGATTTGCCCCAGACAGACACTTGCAGTGCTGATATTTAATGCTAACAGCAGCTCTCACCCTGGAACACTTATTTTATCCTTGAAATCCAGGAAAATTGCCATATTCCTTCTCATTTCATAGATCTTTGTGATCTTGGTTCATAAATAATGACAAAATAAGAAGCTTCCTAGGAATAAATGATACTAGTGAATGTTTAATGTATAAAAGTGCTGCGTCTGGACTTTTATAAATCCCCTCACTGGAGTCCTAAGAGCAGCAAGATTACATAAGAATGGCTCTCAAAATGAAATATGCATATTCCCATTGCTATGTGCTCATGTATTAATGAGAGGTGCTGTGAATAGTCCAGGAGCCTAATGCAAGAACCCCTGCTCAAAAAGATCAGAAATCATATTGGATTGTTTTTCTAAAAGTACTATTTAGTGTCTGTATGGAGTTGTGGTGCAGACCTTTCCTAGGAGCAGGAGATGTTTGGCATAAAGTGAAACATGTATTCCAGCCTATGGAGGAGTGCATTAGTTACTGCTGAACAATCCCTGACTCCTCAGCTGGCTTGCAGAGGGACTGGAGTTTGGATCTCCAGATTGCAGCATCTAGAGGAACATCTGGATACCAGAAATCTTTTCACTCTGTTTGAAGACAACCAAATGAGCTCTTGTTTCTTAAGGTGGAAATTAGTGACAACAAGGATCCAAATTACGGTTTCTGCCAGATGATAACCTGGTCTAGAAATGAGGTTTCTTGGAAAAAGGATTTCCAAAACTCTGAGTATCAGCCTAACTCTTCACACATGTTGACACTGGAAGCTTATCAGCATGTGGTCTGGTTTATGGGACTTGCTTGGGTTTCATTGTGACTCGGGACATTGAATCTGAATCTATGATCAGAGATCACTTGGTTAGCCAAGGTTCTTCTGCGGTGAGAAGGTAGCACTTGAACTTGTCAGATCATGGGAGCATGGTGCACTAGACAGCTTCTTCCAGCACTAATAAGAAGTAGATTCTTACATGTAACTAAGTTCTTTGGGGTAATGGGAGGTTCTGGGTATGTTTTCTTCCCAGTGCTGTGCCAGCTCCCACAGGAAGGCTGGTTGCCAGGTTGTCAACTGAAGGTCTCATATGTGGCTGTGTTGCTGCTAGGGTGAAAAATCTGCTGTTCCTGGACATAAATCATGCTTTGGATATTAGAAAGTGTTTTCCTGCATGAAATGGGAAGAAGGGTTATTTTACTGATGTATTTTCCCTAGGTGTGTTCTGTGATCTGAGCTTGCTTCTTAATGCCTGGTTATGACTGTGCTTGTGTGGGTATCAGGTGTTTTCTGTTGGGTTTTGTTTGCTTCTTTGTTTCCTTTTTTTTTTTTTTTCTAACTTTTGCATTAGTAGGGTAAACTGGTTGTGGAACCATAGCTGTTAGTATCACACAGGGCACTGTGCTGCGGAATTTTTGGTTCAGCATAGGTTACCTGAGGGTCTGCTTTCCATAATTTTGTGTCTAGTTGTCTTATTGTACTCACCAGCTTGGGTTGAGCTGAGAGTAATGCTTAACTCGTGCAGTACAGACTCACCAAAAATATTTCTTCTGGGATGACTACGTCACCTGGAGCTCTTGGAGACAAAGAACGTGTAGTTCTTGCAGTGCAGTTTTTCTTGTGCACATGGATTAAGGCATGGGTGGTATGACAAACACTTCTCAGCTTAATGATCAGTCACCCTGGGCTGGTCTTGAGAGCCAGATAATAACAGGCTTGTTCTGTTGTTGCTGTATAGAAAGTCCTTGTGATCAATAGGACCATGGCTGTTGGGCTGTGATGTTCTGTTGTGCTGTCTGCACCATCACCCTTTCCTGACACGGAGCCTTTAGCTAGTAGTTCTCATCTTGTGTACGTGCCTCCTGCTGTCCCATGGGACCTGCAGATCTCCGTGTACAGCAGTGTCCTTTGGTGTGCCCTCCAGCACCACTCATTTCTGCTGCAGGGCTTCCCTGATGAGTGTGATGTCGGATGAATCAGTGTTGCTGCACTGTCACCTCCTTGCCTTGCCACCTAACGCAGGATCTTCTGTTCCTCAGGCACTGCTGCTTGGATGCCCGGTCTTGGGACACGGGGCTCCACTGTGACACTTGGAATGACTAAGGAGGCAGTCTGTGTCTGGGAGATCACACTCCTGAGGTCAGGCTGCCTGCCTCGTTAAATCCTGTTTTAATTCCAGCCCCGAGCGGAGCTGGCAGGTCGCCTGATGAGTGGGTGTGAAGTGCAGGCGTCCCTGGACTGCCAAGCAATCCTCTCTGAGCGCGGGGTGTCTGCTGTCCTGCTCCGTCAGCAGCCTCGCATCTGTTGAGGGCAGTCGCTCGGTTACTGAAGTTTGGATCTGGCTTAATTTAGAGCTAGAAGGTGAAAAGGACAAAAACTGAACCACCCTCTGCCAGTAGGTTTGTAGGATGAGGCTTGAGAATTCAGTGCACCAAAATATTTATGGAGAGGAGAGAATTTTACAGTCCTGAACTTCTGTTTAGTGTTGGTTTGCATGAGTACCTCACTGTGCAGGTCACAAACATCTAGCAAATGCTGGCCACTAAACATAGACCTCAGAGGAGTCATGGGCTTTTTTTAGAGGGAGTGGTCTTGTTGCATTTCTGAAAAAATGGTCACAGTTTTACTCATCCTGTGTGTAAAACACATACCTGTGTTCCTCTCACATGATTAAGGTGTCATGAAAGAGCCGGCAACGTGGAAGTTAATAGCCTCCAAAGCTCCTGTGGAAGGTAGCATTACTCAGACTATAATGAGAGATTAAGGAATGTTTCCCAGGAGTAATCAGAAACTGGTAGGCTGCTGCATTCAGTCTGACTGCAAAGCTCTGGTAACGGCTGAGGTGCTATTTGTGCTGCTCTTCTTAAATCTCCATCAGGGTTTCCATGATGAGAATTTCCACTGTTTAAATCCTTGTGATGATTGAATGCATTTGGTTGGAGTGAGAAAAGCAAGGAGGTGGAGATTTGGAAGATGGATGGGAAGAGGTGCCTCCTAATCTGTGGCTGTGTGGGATTGAATTCAGATGGAGAACCACTGTTTGAATTTCTTTTGAATATTTATAGGTCCAAACTAAAGCCCAATTAAAAGATTTAATTTTGTGGCTGGACTTCACCCTAAACTGCAATAAAACTGTGTTTCAAAAGCTTATCTCAGTGCTCAAGCAGCTCACTTCCACAGGTCTTCCTTTTTCCTCTCCCTTTCCAGCACCTCCTCTCTCTCCATCTATTGATACCAACTGAAAAGCTTTTGCACAACAGGCAGGCAAGAAAATAGCAGACAATGGGGTTAGTGTTGCTGGTAGGAGCTGGATGGCTCTGGTTTGCTTTGTGGAAACTCCTAGAGAAGCTCTGGTCCTCCAAACTGAGTGTGTACCTTCCATGAGGCAGACTGCCTTCATCCCATGGCATGCAGTGAGAGATGGTGGGAAATGAGAAGCTAAGTGCAGGCGTAGTTGGCAGAGGTGGTGGTCTTTTATCTCCAAAGTCAAGAAGGTCTTTAATTTGGTTTTGGTTTTTGTTTTCAAAATAACTATGTACTTTTTTGCTTGTTGATTGGGTTGGTTTTGTTTTGGTTTTTTTGCTATTACTCATGTTCATACAGCAGTAGTAAATGGCAAACTTGATGGAAAGTGAATATGAGTTATGTGGTCTTCCACGGCAATGTTTTTCAGCTACAGACCTAAACATAGTTTGCTTAAGAGAAGCTGACTTAATTGTCTTCAGATATTATGGTTCCTCTGAGAAATTTAGTGATAAATGTCAACAACAGAATCTAGGGAAGAGCTCTGCCAACAGATGCTTTAGAACCTCTTTTGTGCTTAGTCTATAGCAAAGAGGGGCTTTAACTGTGTGACATCTCTGCTTTATGATGTGCAGGCCTTAAATACCACCATAAACAAAGAGATGCTCTCAAAATGCAAAGTGAGGATCTCAAAGCTGTGTTTGTTTATTAAGCAAGGTTATTTCAAGGTGTCCTGATAGAAACGAATCAAATTGTGCATCACTGGTTGCTTAGGGCAATAATGTTCTGTCTGGCTGCAGGAGCACCTGGCTTGTCTCCTAGCATCAGAATAACAGGAGGAATTAGGTCAGCTGAGCTGGCATGCTGGAGATCAACCAGACAGTGTGGTTCCGGTGGAGGGAATGAAAGATGCAGAATTTTAAGTCATTAGAGATCCTATTTAGCAAAGCGTCTTATGTCTCCAAGAAGGGAAAGCTTCCCAGCCGGCTGGGGAGGTGGTGGCCCAGGGTGTGAGAGCTGCTGGCACCATGGGAAATCCCATGGATGGCAGCGGAGGGTGAGGTGATGTCAGGGCTGGGACACGGCCCTGCCGGGGCCTGGGTGGGTTTGGAGCACACAGGCTGAATGTTCCCTATTGTGTGTGCTGCTCAGTGTCTCTGTGCACACAGCTGGGCAGTCGGGATGCTCTCTCTGGAGGCTTCTTCATTTGCATCTGACTGATATTTTTATCATTTAGTTGGCAATTGTAGCCAGCATGTTAAGTATGTTAAAACATACTTGCTTCTCTTCATTTTTTAAATACTGGAGATTCAAGCCTGTGTTAGTCTGACTTCCAGTAATTGGATTTTTTTTTTTCTCCTTCTTGAATTAAGACCATTTTTATTTGAAAGAAAACCCATGCTTTTTTCCTTGGAACCCTTGTTATAACGCCTTTGTGCCATGTGTTTCATTACTTAAATCTGGTAAATGAAGTATGAAATAAAGGGGTGTAAAAGAGAAACCTTGCAAAGGGCAGTCAGTCATGCAGCTGCCATAGACAACCCTGTGGAGGATGGGCCTCTGATTTCCAGAGTTCCTTAAAAAAAGAATCTCCTTCAGGGTATCGGATTGTGTTTGGGATGTACCGTTAAAAAAACCCGCAAGCCACTCCCAACTTCATAGTTGAACTACATTAATTGGTTCTAAAAATCAAACCTGTGGACTGAGTTGCTGTGCTTGTATTGGCACCTATCTCAGTAAGTGAATGTGGTCTGGTGGGGGTGTGATTAGAACTGGAATACTCGCTCTTGTAGCCCGCCTTGTTGTCCACCTCGACCCACAGCTCTCCCCCCACAACTGCTCTTTAGGCAGGCTCATAAAATGCAGCCTTATGGTATGCAGGGATTTCATTCCAGTACATGTGACTGAGCTTAAGGTAATGGGGAATTCAAGCTTAAATGCTCATTTTACAGTATGACCCTGTTACAGAATGGAGATGGAGAATAAGTACAGAAAAGAAAATTGGATCTTCAATATTTTTATAATTGTTTTTAGAATGTTGAAGTTTCCTCTCTTTATAGCATTACCATAACTCATTGCCATTTGCAAAAAGGAGCTTGCTTTGTTTTGTTTAAAGAAGCTTCTAGATCTTAGTCTGCTTGTTGGCAAAGGGGTAAATACTTCTTTCCACTCCATGTCAGAAAGTCCAAACTCTCCAGGATTCTGTGGCTTTTTGCTCTGCAGTCCCTTATACTTGCCGGGCTGCTGAGGCTGCTGCATGCAGATGTGACCTGCTCTGCATGCTCTCCAGCAGCAGTGCCTCCCCAGGAGCTGGCCAACAGGGCACAAACTGGTGGAAGTGGTGCAGCATCATCCCCAGACAAGCACAACCACTGTAAGAAGTGATGGTTCTTTGGTGTCCCAGTGCCATGGGCCTTCAGTTTGCTCTGATGCATGTTTTTGGTCTCGCCTTGGAGCTCTGCAACTTGTAGAACCTGCCGCTTTGTCTCTATACTCTTAATTGTATATTTTGGTTTCTGTGGTTAGGCTCAGAGGCAGCTCTCAGCTTTGGTTTGCTGTAGTGTGTTGCTGGGCAGAGGCCTGCTCTGCCCCTGAAGGAGAGTCATGTTTTCCTGTTTGAGCTCTCTGCAAGCACTGTAGCCATCAGTCATCCAGCAAGTGTATTCAATCTCAGGGCTTTGATCAAGGCCTGCAGTGAACTTGTGTGAAGCCAACAGCAGACTGCCCCATCCATGGGGCTGTGACAGGCCTGCCACTGCCTGGAGGTAGAGGTGGAGATGAGAAGAGAGCTGAGGCTGGTTGAAAGGAAGCTGTAGAAAGCTCGTGTCCAGTGGAAGGGATGCTGAAGTTTCTTCAGGTCACTTGAAGACTCAGCTGTCCTACAGTTCATGTGTGGTGGTGTTAGCTGCCAGGCAAACAGTAGCTCCATGGACATGATGTTGTCTTGTTTGTCTTTATGTCATGCAGTCAGACTTTAGGACGGTTGCCAGGGGGGTGGGAAGTACTTTCCCTCCCTTCCTGAAGCCTGTGTAGAACCAGAGGATGGCTTTCCTGCTGTTCTTAATCTGCCCTGAAGTACGACCTGTCCTGAAACAGCACATCTGTTTTATTGTCAGAGAATACCGTAGTGCCTGGAATAGAATAACACTGCCCTTGGCATCACTGTTCTTCTGGTCCTACAGAAATCTACCTGCTGCAAGGCTGGCCATAAACCACTTCTGTGCTGCCAGGCTTCCCTTCTGCTTGCCCTGTACCTCCAGTGGTGCTCTGTAACCTGGAGCAAGCTGGCATGTCTGTAGGAAGCAGAATGCAGTCATGAGCCAGTGCAGAAGTCTGTGGGCCTCTCTGGGTCTTGTTTCTTATGCTTGTTTCCTGGGATCTACACAAAGAAACTAGGAGCCCTCATTCTTTTGGGAAGTGAAAGATCTGCTGACTGTGGTAGCAATGCTTTCCAGTCAGCAGCGGGAGGTTTTATTGCTGGACTTGGATGTGCCAAAATGGGCAAAGCTGTTGAGTAATCTGTTGGATAATTGTAATTTTTACATGTGTATCATCTCCTGGACCATGCCCGTGTGGGACTGCTCCCGTACCCCAAGATTTATCACTTCCAGTGTAGCCCATGTAGTGGAAAGTGGCTGCTGGTTCCTTGTAACATGCTAACTCTCTTGGTGCAGGACTTCACTGGCTGCATGACTTGAATCCCAAAAGTCTGTCCTAAAATGTGCTTTTGTCCCGCTGTGAAACTCTCTGAGTTTGAGAAACATTTTGTGGCATTGCATGTCTGTGCAGAGAGCAGATTATCCTGCAGTGAATAAGTACTTTCTTCTTTCCTCCTTTTCCTTCATCCGAGCTAATTGTTGTCTCCTGAATTGGAAACCTACTTGTAATGTTCCTGAGTTCCTTACTAGTGAAGTTCAGGAGTGAGAGGGCCAGAGAACAGAGAAACACAATAGGCTCTGAAATATGTTTTTCTTTCTGTGTGAGGTCAAAAGGCCTGTGAATATCTTCTGGCTATTTGCTTTAGGTCTGTTTTCCAGAGGGTGAGCACTGGTGGGTGCTCCCACAACTCAGATTGATGTTACTATTGTCTTTTATCTTGCTTCTGCTCAGACAGTTGCGTCAAGCAATAATCCTTGCATAGCATGACGGTTTTCCTTTCCTTCTTTAGAGATTAGCCAGCTCAAGCCAAGCTGTGAGCCAGGCTGAAATAATACCAAGAGATTTTACTCTTTCTTCCCTTGGTGGGTTCTGTTTTCTGAGCCCAGCTGGCCTGGGAGTCCCTGCCTTAGCTAGAGGCTTTCCAGGTGCTCTTGGTCTAGGAGTTGGTTTCTGTAAAGAAAATGCTGTTAATTACAGCCTATGTTTGTGACTCCAGTGCCACTGTCAGAAGAGCGATGACAAGAGACTATGGGCCAAAAGGGCCCTGGCTCCATGAGATCCTACTGGCAAAACAGGAGGATGTGCTGTGGTTCTGCTGCAGCGAGTGGGGGAGATAGCATTAAATAAATAAATAAATGCATCAGAGCTGAAGAGCTTAGCCTTCAGTTGCTGCTGAGTTTATCTTCCACTGTCAGGCCCTCAGCTTTATTTTATACTTCTGTTGTGTCAGTACAATCGGTGCGTCTTAGCCCTGCATAGAGGTCTGTGTGCTGCAATTATCTTTGCTTGGCAGCTGCTCTGGATGCTGTTTGAGGGGCAGTGTTGAGCCTCTCAGATGTGGTAGATATCTTGTGAGAAGTACAAAGCAGGAACCTCTGCCATCAGGGGGAGGCCAGCAGACAAGCAGTGGAACGCTGTCCTTCAGGAGAATAACAAAACCAGTTTGGAGGACTTGAGTCCATACAGTTCCCCTCCTGTAGACAGCATGAGCCTTGTCAGCCATGCTGTGCTCAACACATGGGCATAACAGTGGAGCTACGTTCATAGAAGTCTTTTCCGACCTAAAATATTCTGTGATCTTCAAAGTGTTCCCCCTACATCCCCTAGTCTTGCTAGAAGAGTGGATTTGTGAGAGGTAGAAGCCATTCTTTCGCAGGTTTTACCCCAGTGTGTGTTACAACATGGTGAGAACATTGCGCTGTTGAGAGAGTTTTCATAGAAACATAGAATGCTTTGGGTTGGAAGGGACCTTTAAAGGTCATCTAGTCCAGTTTTGGAGTGTTGTGTAATTAAACTTCAACTCTTTTCCCTTCCTGAGTGCTGCTCTAAACTTGGTGGCAGGCTCCAGGCGTGGGGTAGAGTGCAGAGGAGGATTTCTCCGAGGAAGTTTCCTCTCACAGACGGTTTAAGCTGTGGTAGGAGGATGACTAACTGTGGGTACACCCAGACGTTTCCCTTTGGACACACCTAAACACACACTTTCCAAGAAGGAGGATCATGCCACCTCTTCCAATATGGGTGGAGAGAAAATTTAAAGGGAGATGGGACTTCTGGGTCTTGATGTCTGTAACGCCATTCCTTCTGGTGTCCCAGTGAGGAGTTTTGACACAGCAGTGTCCTGGGGTGATTTATGCTCTACTGCTAAATGAATTTTCTTCATTTCTTTGTCCTCCGTCAGCAGATATGCGTTATTTGTAGACAGTAGAGGCTGTTGCCTATTTTTACACTCAATTAAATTGTAACTTAATCGCTGGGGCCTCTGCTGTAAGAGCTACGAGTCAGGCAGTGATCCAGACTGATTAATTAGCAGCTTAATGTCTTTGGCAGGGGCCTTTTGGTGCTCTTGTGGAGCATGGTCAGGGTACTCCTGCACTTTGTGATGAGAGGAAAAGTTTGGGGGTTGCCTCTATGCTGTTCCCTTAGTCAGACTTGTTTAGTGACAGGATTAGCCTTGGCTGCAAGGGCTGGCACATGTGAGTAAGAGGTCCAGAGGAAACTATCTGTAGCACTTCTTGGACATAAGCTTCTGCAGAAATACAACAAACTGCAATATTATTCCTGTTACTGATGTGGAAATGAGTGGGTTGGGCATTTTGTTTCTTTTCAGAGAGACTGGTAGCCTGCAGAATTTGGCTTGCGGTATTTTTTCCTTGTTTTGCTAATGAAAAAAATTGTAAATACTGTGGAAGGATAAAAATGCAAAAGAAATAGTTTCTGCTGCTGAATCAGCTTGGGAGAAGTCCCTCAGCCCATTTGAGAAACCAGAAGGCTCTTTAGATAGTTGTATCCATTGTAACCACAATAAGCTACTGGCTGAAGGCTTTTTACAAGCAAGAGCTTGTTTCCAGGGCCCTTCCTGAAATAAATGTTTCATTTTGTTGGCAAAATTCCTACAAATCTCTTTCTGGTAAATGGGTCTCGAAATGCTGAAGTTGCAAATGTGGAAGTTGTGCCATCCCCGCTACAAGCGTCGGCAATCTGAAAATACACTTGCTAAATGTTCCTCTGCTGGGGTGGGTGTGTGTGTGGAGGGTGCTTCCTAGTAAGGCTTGAATGTTCAGAGTTCTCTTGCCAGTGGATGGCTGGGGCAGCCACCTACTTCTCTCCCAGAAGCCTTTCAGGCATTACTCTCTTATCTCTTCACCCCATGTTGGTGGGATAAAACCACCAACCAGCAAGGTCACTTTGTTGCTGGGGAAGTCGAGCAGAGCATCTCCCCTGCCTCTGTAGGTCCTTATTTAACCCTCATTGCTGTACATGCTGATTGCCAAAAATCAATTGCTTGCTTGATGATGTTTGTTTTCAGAGTCTTTAAATAACATACAGTGGAAAAACAACCAAACTGTGCGGTGTACATTAGCTGTTGGCTAATAACTTCTTGCAAATATCTTTTGGACTTAGTTTGTGTAAGCTAAACTTCCTCTTGATTTCTATATAGGTAATAATACATCAAGCTTCTCCAAACCCTGCTGGCACTATGCATAGTAATGCATAGAGTTACTGAGCTGCAATGATCACAGCATGTTTAGACAAGAAGTGTCTATGGAAAATGTTAGTGTGGCAGAGATGAACTTGATGTGAGCTGCAAAACCCACTTCAGACACTTCCTCCATGTCCAGCAGTTGCCCTGTAGTGAGTCTGCAGCTCCACATTCATTCCCTGAGCAGCTGCACCACGCTTCTGGTGTGTCCTCACATCTAGTACATCTTTGGCTGGGGTTCCCAGAGAAATGAGAAGCTTGGGTGTCTTTCATAAACCTTGACCTCCTGCTCTTCTTGCTGAGGACAACAGGAGCTGATGGGCTTTGCTTCTGAAACTTTTCCCCCAGTGCTTTGTCACATGCAAAGCTGGTGATGGTGCCTGGGACAGCTTCCTGGGCTGGTGCTTCTAACCACAGACTGGTTTCCCACTTCAACTGAAGCGTGTCTGCAAGTGGATGACTTAACATGACTTAACGTGTGCTGCTTTTAAATGCAGAGATTGGAAAACAAAGCCTGTTTAAAGCAGTGCTTGTCATGCAAGGAAATGCAACAAACAGCTTCTTGAAGTATCACAGAAAATTGCTTTTTGAACAAACAAAGGGACTTTCAAAGAGCTCAGCTGGGCCTGGCAGTGAGAACAGCTGTAGGAGCTGGGGGTGGCCAGCCCCAGGGTCTGGTGAATGCTTGAGGCAGGGGAGCCACATGAGCCAAGGCTGCTGGATGGGAGAAGGTGACCTGTGCTGCGTGCAGCTGTAGCTTGGGTCTCTCAAATCAAAGGTAGTTCAGCTTCCTTGTCTCTCCCCGCCCCCTTCCTCCATCCAGTCTTCCAGCAAGCATCTGGAAACTCAGATTTCACATTGTGAGGTTAAAGGAGGATTGCAGGAGAAATGATGGGAGGTGCTGAGGACTCGAGGCGTTGACAAAGGCAGTCAATTTGGTACAGGCTTGATGGGAGGTAGAGTCCTGTGGGCAGACCAAGATGAAAGGGGCTGAGCAGACAGTGGAGACTGCTTGGAAACTACAAGGCTGGTAGTGTGGATGCTGGGGCTTTGTGAAGTTGTAGTCAGGCTCAGAAGAGGAATCAGGCAGGCAGGTATCTAAACAGCCTATAAGTGGAGGCATGCTGCCCTGGAGCTGTGGAAATGGAGTGAAGTCTATTGCTCTGTCACTGCATTCAGAGCTTCTTCACTCACCCAGGCAATTGCTGCCTGTGCTTGTCCAGGATTGGGCCTGGAGTTTAGGAGTGACTTCTAGCACACAGGCTTTGCTTCTGTCTGACTTCTGTTTCAACAAGAGTCATTCACCCTTCTGGGTCTATCCGAGGTTGAACATCTGGCTGTTTTCATGCTTGTTCTCTGCTCGTGGTTTGGTGGCTCTGTTAAGTGCCAGGCAGCTGCTGGTGTCAGCATGTGTTGCAGCCACCAAAGCTCCTAATGCAGCTCCACAGTGCTGTGTGTTTGTGGGACACTTCTTCACAGTATCTTGTGCTTGTACAGTGCTTGTACTGCCCTGTACATGCTTCCTAAGGCCTGGGAGCCAGTGAAGATCAGCTAAGGCTGGAGGTTAACCTCTCAAGATTGTAAGAAGCATCACACTTCAACATTAGGAAGACGAGTGTTTGGCCTGGACTTTGCTGGTCTTGACCCCATGATAATCCAGAAGGCTTTAGCCACCTGATAATAGCCCTCTGTTAGTGAATGTGTAAAAATTGATTGGCTGATGTTGTGGTTTTGCCATGAGATCTTTCCTTTTTTGCCCTGAAATTAAAGGTGAATCTCTCGGTCACTTTTCAGCCATGGGGTTGAATTGCAAGTCCCAAAGTTGTGTTGCTCTTATCTCTCTGTTCAGACTAGTGCTGCTCATATGGGCATAGCTGCCCTGCTATAAAGGGCTAAGTTAAATGTGGAAATGATTATGGCTCCGAGATAGTAGCATGCCAGCATCTGCCTTGCGTGCCACAGTTAATCCTAAAAGCCAGAAAGGAACATGGAGACCCCAGCCACGATACAGGAGATTTGCTTGGTTAAATAGGTACACACAGAGAAAGGAATAAAATGCTTAAATGCCCATCGCTTTCAAAGTAAGCAATCCTCCAGGAATAAATCTATAATGAAATTTTCCCCCTCTCTTCACCCTGAAAAATGTAGAGCACAGTTTACCTGCTTAAAAAGAAATGCAGCAGCTGTACTGCATGTGAAATATTTCAATGCATAGATCTTTCATTTTTCTATTTTCTCTTTCCCCAGGAACTGGCAAACTCTGTCTACTTGGTTATGGAGGTGAGTGTGTCATTTTTTAATTGTTGTTGTTATTATTTTCTCCTTTTCTCTCTTTTCCTGTTTTTTTTCTTTAACTTGTGTAACAAGCTGGTCTGTTTAAACCAAGTAGAGCTTTCTGGTCCCAGTCTCACCTGTGATGCTTTTGCTAATCTGCTCTGCAGCTGCATGCCTTGGAGAGCTGGATCAGTGTGGGTGAAGATAGCAGCCAGAGGGATTTTTCATACTACTGCTGTCAGAATGTCGTGCTGGCACAGGTTTAATCAGTCAGACATCTCACCTCAAGGGTCAAATGGGTGTTACTGGGTAGTATCTGCTTCAAAGAATACATGGAAAGCAAATTTTCTCCACAGAGCTACTGCAAAGCTTTTGAGTCTTTTCTTTCCTTTGCAGTCTTCACTCTGAGGTCTTGTTGACTTTCCTTAATGATATAGAACATGAGGTGGGGAATTAGTTTTCAGCTGTAGCTGCTCCCAGACTTTATTCAACCAGCTTTTCTGGTGGTCTCTCCAGTGGTGACCCTCTGCTTTGTTCTGATTTCATCTTTCTCACTGATATGTGTGTCTGTGGATGTGCACACAGAGGAAAGCCAGTTAGTGCTGGTGTATTGTAGTGCAACATAACATGTAGGCGAAATGGGACAGAAGAGGAACCTGCTGGAATGTTGTCTTTTTTTTTCCTGACAATTTCTGAATACATATTTTGACATATGTGTGATTATTTATGTTTAAATACCATGATAAGCCTGCCATCCTAGTGAGGTTTACTCTTTTTAATCTTTCATTTGCCTTGCATTAACTGAGCTTTCTCTGTTTGCAGTACTGTAATGGTGGTGACCTGGCAGACTATCTTCACAGTAAGTAGAACAATATAGAGAATATCCTCTGCATTCAGAAGGAAACACTGACTGTTTTAGCTCATTAAAGTTGCTGGGGTTTGTGGAAGGTCTAAGCAAGCAGATGGTTTATCTTTTTTTTTTTAATTCCTGCAAAATAAACAGAATCACTGATTCTCTTCTGAGAGGTTCACCCTTGATAATCATTTGAAAACCTGAGAATTCATGACAATAAAAGCTAGTCTGGTAGCCTTTCCTATGTAGGCCAGTGGTGACTTGCCAGTACTTACATATTTTAGTTACAATGACCTTATAGGTTAAACATGTTCTAACACTAACAGGGACATGGTTTGTCTTTTCTTGGTCACTGGAAAAAAGCTATTTATATTGGAGTCGTGTGGTTCTGTGGGGTTGGATTAAAGTAAGATCCCAAGAGTATATTTCACTTTCTTTACGTTTTCCCCTAAGATGTCCCCACATCTAGGACAAAACATTTTACTTCAGCGTGTTGATGGTGACTAGTGTGATCAGTAGTGTTGTGAGGGTGATGAAAACTACTACCCTCAGGGTCTTTTGAAGAATATAGCACAAGTATCTGTGACTGGTGCCTTGGAGAACTTTTTGGTGAGACTGAAGTGTGTCTCTGCCATCAAACCTAATGAAGCATGGTTTGCTTGTTGTCCAGCAGTATTGCTGAGACTCAGGCTAATCTCCCAAGCTGTTTTTCAGTGCAGCCCGCTCACTGCACAGGTACAGGATGGTGGCCTCTGTGAAAACAGCATTGCACCTTGGTGTAACTCAGTGTGGGAAGATAACACATTGGACATGTTGCTTAGCTGCAGTCAGTCACAGCCCTTATTTTCTGTTGGCCTGATTGTATTTTTTTTCTTTAAAGGAGCTTTCTTGTTGTTTTGCATGTTAACTAGAAGATTACTAAATGTGAAGAGACAACTTTAATCTCATTTCATGTGTGGCTCTGGGTCATGGTTAAACAGAATTTGTTCACATTGTTCAAATTAAAAGCTAGTCTGCTGGATAATACTTCATGCTCCTTATTTGAGGTACACGATGCCTGGAAATGGCAAAAATGGAAGCATTAAAAGCTAAATTTACATTTGCCCTACAGCTGGTGTTAGGATCCCTGGAGTGATTATTTGGGGCTTGATACTAGTATGTTGTACTCCAGTCATACAGGGTAATGAATGACATTTGTGGACTTGAATTTTCAGAAAGGATTTGGTACTTGAAGGAAAATGAAGGAATATTCTGCTTTTAATGTGTTTTGTTTAAAATGAGGGTAAGGGAGAAATGGCAAGTATTTGTATTTTAAAATCCAGATTTAATGTGCTTTGTCTTAGATAAGTGATGGTGTTTTGTGTCTTTTGGGTGTTGCTGTGCTTTAAAAGGAACATCTTTGGTGGTGGAAGAAGTGAATATGGTGGAATATCAAGTGAAAATGATTTTGTATTTGATACCTTCTTTTTCTCCCTTAATACAAGTGCAAATTTTAATAATGAAATGCTTTTAAAAAGTAGCCAAGCTTCAGTTCTAGCAATGAGTGGGCTTTGAAAGCTGCAGTTTTTAGCTTTCATGCAGATGAAATGAACCTTGATGTCAAAGCACTGGACTGTGCACTCTTGTTGGCAAAGCTGTGTGTGTAAACAAGAACACAGCTTCTGGCCAAATGGTTTATGGAAAGATGGGTTTATAGAAGTTCTTCCTGTTCATACTACTGCTTCAATGTGTACATTGTTGTCTTCTCCCACCACCCACCAAAAAAAAAGCAAAGCATACTGTGCAGTTAGCTAGGCTATTAATACAGCTCAATTCCATGTTTATCAGGTGAAACTACTCAGGAGATTGGTGGCTCGTTTGAGAAAATGGCAATGAATTGTATTTTCCAAATGAAATTGGGTTTATACTCCAGTTTGCTTTGTTTGAGTGTAGCCTGGGCTAAGATTTGGTCCTTCTTTGCCCAAGTTAATTGAAAAAGTTACCTTCAGCTCTGTTTCTACTAATAGAATATTTTACCTTGACAATGGTAGAGAGTAGCCCTTGTGACTGGGAAATTGGTGCTTTTGTTTTACCTCGTAACATCTGTGTGCTGATTGCCAGTAAAGAAAACCCAGCAGGCACAGCTCTCCAGAAGGAGCAGGCAGTCAGGGACTGCAGCAGCAAAGCTAGTTACTCCCATCTCTGCAGCAGAGATCTGGGTCTTCTCAGAGCCTAGATACAGGTGTCAGCCCTTGCATCTCATGGCTTTTTCCACATGCTCCTTTGGGATACCTCCTCTCCCAGTTTCTGCAGGTGCTCGAGGTGCTTTTGGTGATAATGAATTTTTCCTGAAAGCTTGTTTTGAAAAGTTCAGAGTTCTTCCAGGGCATTTCACTGGTACACAGGAGGCTTGTCTCTATTGAGTGGTTATTGTGCTGCTTCAGTTATTTTAATAATTGTGGGGTGGTATTTAATTGCAACATCTACTTTCCCACTGACTCCTCAGTCGTTTTTGCTGGTGGTTCCTGCGAGGCTTACGCAAGCTGCACATGCAAATCCCCTGCTTCTCATTGAATGAGATGCTTGTAAGCTTCCCAATCCATTCTGCCCTCTAATTACAAGCATTAGGCAATAAGGTAGTTCAGTGTTGAATCCAAAGGCACTCTAATTCTCCTTGTCTTCATAACTGGAAGACGTGTGTATGTGCACGTTTCAATGCAATATGCGTTTCAGCTGGGCTGCACTGTTGGTCACTCCCATCTTTGATATAACTCAAGGTCGTGTGTGTCCTGCTAAGCACAACTTTTTTGTTGTTGTCCTTTAATGGCACAGTGTGATTTCCCTCCTGATGGATCCCTGTGGGTGTTGCTTTCATTTAAAGCCCACCATAGGGTATGTGTTGAGCTGACAGTGGCAGATTGTGGCTGTGCATGGTAGAGCTATGGGAAGCCTTACAGAAGTTACTGTCCTCTGTATGGGAATAACTGGAATTCTGTGGCCTCAGGTACTCAGGAGGTCAGAGCAGGCTGATGTAAAATTCTTCCTTGAATTCTGTGAGTTAGCATTGACATGCTGTTATGGACACTTGATAAGTGTCTATTCACAACCCTTCTTAAAGCTGCTTTCTGGAGAGTCCATCTCTGTGAAGGAAGCTTCATATTGGAGCAGGGCATTTCTTGTTTGACCATGACATGTGCAGGGAGCTGTTATCTTTCTAGCTCATCCCATGTGGTGTGGGGACACCCTTGCAAACAAGAGGTGTGAGGCACTGCTGTGTAAGTTTTCACCCTCTACAGCTAGGGAATTAAGAAATATCTATGGTAAGACTAGGCCTGTCTGGAATAAGCCTTCTGACTTGCACAGGAGACTTCACAGGAGTCTCACTGGCCATGCTCTGTATGGGTGGAACTGGGACAGTTACAAGACAGGCCCCAAATAAATCAGCTTGGTCTCAGACTTCAGTGTGATTTGGATTGGGCCCATGTTAGAGATACTTGTGGCACCTGTGGGTAACAGGAGAAGTTCTTCCTAAATAACTTTTCCAAAATGATGTTGTCATGTAACATCAGCAGGTGTACTCCGATGCATCTACCCTTGGATCAGCTGACAAGGGCTGTTTACTACAATTTACCTGTCAGCCTTTTGGCAGCTTGAACATCTCAGCACAGGCTGGCCAGGCCACTTTTTAGGTGGTTTCATCCTTTTCCTACGCCTCGAGAGCTACAAGGCATGTGGGCCCCACGCTGACCTGCAGTAAATATTTGCTCTGATCTACTGACCTGTGTAGCCTCCATTCCCCAGGCAGTAAACTGAGTGCCTCGTCACTGAAGTGGAGCCCATGAAAATAAACACAGGGATATTATTACTTCTCAGTAATGGCAATGTAAGACTTATGAAAGAGTGTTCTCTGCAAAAACACGTTGCTCACCACAGACATCCATAGGGATGCCTGCACTTAAATGCAGTGTTAGTGTTTTGCCAGCAGTTTTCTGGTGAAGATGAGAATATCCCCTTTTTACAGGGACAGAAGTACATGTTCCATATCAGTATGGAGAGGAGAGAGTTGTTTTGTTTTCCGTGCTTTGGTGGTGTGTTTTTTTGGTGGTTTGGGGTTTTTTTTGTGATTTTGTTTTTGCTGGTACCTAAATTGAGTCTTCTGTATCTTCCCTCTCCCCCTGCTTATCGTAGCTGGTCTAGAAGGTCTTTTGCAGACCAATATCCTGAAGTCACTGAAAGTGTCAGTTGTATTTATGTCTGTCCTTCAGTTGGATATTGCTGCTGTCGTGCAGTAGACTGATGGGCTGAGTATGAGAGATAAGGAGTTTTGTTTTTGTGTTACAGCCTGTTTGCTAATGGAAGGAGGTAAAAGGGTATGTCCCAATGCTCCCTAAGTAACCAACTGTTTCTCCTCTGTTACTGAGGGCAGCATTACAATTTCATGGTCCTGCCTTGCTGCACTACCTGCATTTGTGAGATTTAATGCTGCCAGAGGATCCCACAGACCCCTGTCTAATTTTGCTGTGCTCCAATATCCACAGGAGTTGCACTGGGGGAATATGTTTGCAGGCTGAAGACACCAGCTTAGATCCTGTGTGCATCAGGAGAAAGTACCTTTGCAGGGCTGAGAGCTTTGTCCAGACTTCTGTGAAGTGGAAAAACTCAAATGCTGCAGAAATCAGTATTTCCAGGGCCCCTTTTTCTTTGGGTGAATGTATTTTTCTGGTCTTGGTAGCAATATTGTTTTCGGTATAGAGTTGGAATGCACAGTAGGGAAGCTTAGTTGGTTTGTGGAGGGCTGGTGGCTAGTGCTGTGTTAGCCTTGTAGCCACCAAGTTATATAAAGGAGAGGGTAATGCCTTAAAGATGTGGCATGCTGCTGGGACTGCAGGTCAGAACAAGGCTCAACAACACAGTTTGTCTGCTAGAGGCAGAGTGTGTTTAGCCAGGAGTTTGTAATTGCCTGCTAGCTTAATAATGTTAAGAGCTGCCTAGCTTCAAGTCGTGCTCCTTGTTTGGAGGATGATGAGGCAACTTGTCCTTTCCTGGGCCTGAGCTGGGCAAAAAACTTCCAAATTTGTCCTGGCTTGTTTAAAGATGGTGTTTTAACCATTCCTGAATAGATATCCTTGAGTGGGGATTGCAGAAATATTGCAGAGACCTTTTGTTGGAGAGAAGATTGAGCACAGCTAAGAAGCTGGACCTTTAATAGACGGGAAATGGTACAGGGATGAGTACACGAATGTATTTCAGCAGAGGGTTGGGGAAAGCGTGGTTAAAGATGAGGCAGTGCTTTTTTCAGAAGATGCAAGTAGGTCTTGGAGACTTGGATCTGAGCTGCCTCTTAATATCTTAAAATGCCTTCACAAAATCTCCCCTTCTTGCAGAGGAGTCTTTAGAATTCCATCCGAGTGCCAGTTGATGAGGAAAAAGGCCCAGTGAGGGGGGAGAAACTTTATGTACATGTGCACTGGTCTCACGTGTATGAGCCCAGGACCAGCTGATAGCCATGGTGACATTTTAGCTCTGCTTGTGCTGTCTCCTAGAACAGAGAGGTTTGGGAGTGGTGAAAGTTTATTTTTGACTCTAAGTGCTGTTTAACTTATCTGCCTCTCTTGCTGTTTCCCATGCACATATTTTAAAAGTCAGATTTTTAATTTCCTGTGTTGTGTTAAAGCTGTGTGCAACCTCATCTGTGTTTTCATAAGGATTCCTCCCTTCTAGCTGACTAGGTAGAGTAGCATTTTGAAGCTGCTGCCAGCTTGTTTTAATGTCTTACTAGAGAACAGCTGGAAAAACACTAATGAAGTCCCAAGTAACTTACAGGGACCTTTTACAAAATAAATTATTTTATTCAAGTGGAATGGTGCTTCTTGCAGCCTGACTTTCTCAGTGACTGACAAGGAGGCAGGCTGGTAGCACTGTTGATCCTGGGGTTTATTCAGCAGGCTGCTCCCAGCTTTGGCAAGAGTTTCCAACATAGGGCTCTTAAAATAATGAGAGCTAATGTCCCATCACTCTGATTAGAAGAGGCAGTTGAACATTATCTTAATCCCTTCAATGTTTGTTTTCACATCACATTTCTTGGGAAGCCCATATCTCAGGAGAGTGTTGTTCAGAGCTTCCATATTTGTAGATTTTGATTACTAATATAATTTTTTTAATTGCTTATGAAAGCATTCTGAGATGTTCTTGCTGCATCTATAGGTGCAAGATGGAGGGTGTTAGATGACAGTTTGCAGGGGCTGTTTGACAGGATCTTCTTGTTAGATATTGGACCATGATTTACTCTAATATTGGGTTTGGGATTAGAATTATGGTTTGGTCAAGTGGGTAATGATACAGAAGGACTAGGCCTAGATTTTGACTCATGCCCTGAAGTTACAGATACGTGGTAGCAATGTATCCTAACAAATTCTCTGAATTTAACCTACCAGCCCTCTCCAGGCCCAGCACGAGCCTTGAAGGCATAAATCCTAACCCTAACTGCCCTTCCTCATAGCTCCACCTTTATACATAGTCTTTATGATAAAGCTCTGACCTTAGGTGTTCACCACTATTGACCATAGCTCAAAGGTAGTGACCCTCCCACTCCATGGGCCACAGGCCTTGCTAGTATTTGCCGGGATCTGGCGAGCAGCTCTTGCTGAGGCAAGCCCTAAAGCTCACCAGATGTCACTTTTGGACACAGCTGATAACCCAAATTCAGCACCTGCCACTGGCCTGAATTCACCATGAGAGACTCGGGGCTGAAAACAGCCCTGACCACAGAATAAGCTGGGAATGCAAATGCTCTCCCTTGTTGCCTCTAGGAATCATTCAGAAATAGTGTGTGGAGAAAAAACAGCATACGTGGAAGTAAAAATGACAAATTAAGGCTAATTGTTGTGGAGAATCTGCCCTCTGGGCTCTTCAGAGAACTGGCGTTGTAATTTTTTACATCTGTGGTTATTTTTTTCTCCTCCTTCCTAGCCATGCGGACACTTAGTGAAGACACCATCAGGCTCTTCCTCCAGCAGATAGCAGGTGCCATGAAAATGCTGCACAGCAAAGGCATCATCCATCGGGACCTGAAGCCACAGAACATCCTCCTCTCCTACGCTGGAGGCAGGAAATCGAATCCCAACAACATTCGCATCAAGATCGGTAAGACCCTGGTACAAACGTCACCCTAAGGACTCCCGGGAGAGTTTTTGGTGATGGATGAGTGGCAAGCCTCAATCTCTCTTTGGGGAGCTGTCAAGGAAAGAATTGCTGCACTTTTCAAGATGCCCTAACGTTTTCCATGTTCCTCACTTGTTTCTCTGCCAAATGTAACCTTCAGTTGGCTCCAAGCAGGAGGAGCAAGAGCTTTCTGCTCTGCCAGAACAAAGACTAACACAAAAGAATTGGGCAGACCTTGCTCCCCTTCCAGTGGAGTGGAGCCTCCCTTGGTAAAAATAAATACCAGTGTGTAATCTCTGGGCTTACCAAGAAGTGAGCAGGTGCTGTGACTTTTGTCTGCAGCTTTTGATAGTACTGAGGTAAATGGTGGTGTCTTAAGGCCTGGAGCTGGCTGCTCTCCTGGCTGGCCTCAGCAAGCACAGGGGGGTCAGGCACACCTAAAACCAGGCATTCCCACAGGCCGGGTCAGGGGCTGGCTTCTCAGATACATCTAGAAGAAATTTACTCTTTGCATGTTAGGCAAGTGGCACAGATGGACTAGTAGTTGGGACAAATGCTCTAGAAATCCAGTTACAGAGCACACATATCCCCTGTGGTCCCTCAGAAATGAGTGCTTGATGATATCACCCTCAGCACATGGACTCTTGATTATGGTACACTTCATGAAGCTGACACCAATTAGATAAAACTATTCCTTGCCTGACCCCTGTGCTGTGGAGAAAGTGTTAATGCTTCCATTCAGCTGAGAAATGAGGTCCAGTGGAAACATTTGAAATGTTGCTCAAGTGGGTTTTTTTTTTATCTTTTGTGAAATGTGGAGTTATCTGGAAGGTGGAAATGACTGGGAGCTGCAAACACAGGCAGGAGGGCTGTGGACATGGTTGCTCTTGAATGTGATGTACCCTACAACTCCTCCCTCCTGCTTCCCTGAGAAGTACATGGTCCAGGGAGTAACTAGCTGTACCAATTCAGCAGTGACAGGTGACAGTGTAAACAGCTGTGTCAGTCTCCTGGCTTGAAATATCTGGTAACCTTGAGAGAACCTCTAAGTATCATATGATCAGATGCTGAGTAACCTGCAGAGGTAATTCATCTCGGTATTCCTTGTCCCTGGCTCTTCTAGCCACCAGGTGAGCTGTGGCTCAGCTTTCTGTCCTTGTGCTGGGGTTAGCACAGTTGAAACTCCTCTAAAAGAACAGGCTGGTCTAGAACTGTGGGTGGTGGCAAGTAGTGGTTTCTCTTGGATATCTGTCACATTGCAGCCTTTTCAATGGAGGGGAACTTTCAATTCCCCAAATTAAACATTGAAGTAGCAGCAGTGTGAGCTGGCACGCTCTCACTGAAGCCAAGAGAGCTCTACCAGCTTCCAGCAGCTGACATTTCAGAGTGCAGGAAGAAGTGATTACTGAACTCTGAAAAATGGATGGGAGTTTGTTCTTCTGAATATTACTTTTGTGGCTTGGTCTGTCCATTTCTAGTCTGTAGGGTGCATTAATAACAGTACAAGGATGTTGCTGCTCGAGAAGAGAGCTATCAAAGCCTTGTTAAGATAGAGTACTTCATTTGCTGTGGAGATTCATGGGAAGTGAAAGGAATTAAGGGGAAGCAACTGGAAAAAGTGCTGGCTCTCTAGAACTAATGTCTGATCCTAACCTACCTCTATTTCTTTTTGTAGCTGACTTTGGGTTTGCCCGATACCTGCAGAATAACATGATGGCAGCAACACTGTGTGGCTCACCAATGTACATGGTAAGTGTGTTTTACCTGCAGATTTTTCTGTATTCATTTTCTTGCTTTGCCCCCCCCAGAAGCAAGGCTTTGTTTTTGGCTAGTTTTTCCCCCAAAGGTGAAATTTTATTGGCTTGTCAGAAACCAGCTATTACACAGGGAGACTTCATAAAGTGTTAGCTGCTTGTAATGTCAGACAACTGGTGCCTGTGGTGTCATCTAACTTTGAGGTGAGCTGTGGGTAAATAAAACTGAACAAAACGAAGTACTGATTGCTGTCTGCTCCCAGAAACTGCATCTTCCTGAGGGGACCAGGGCCTTTCCACTGAAGGCATTGGGAGATTAAATCTATTTTCTCTTGCAAGTGAAGCAGCAACAATAGAGAGAGGGCTGGGGTGATGATTCACACATCTGGCTATACTTGAGGTGTTGCTTCCTTGAGGAGGAACCTCAGTAAATCAGTGCTTCAGCAGGCCCTTTTGAGACAGTGGTTCCCCAGGCCTGCTGTCACCTCGGGCTTTACAGTTGTTTTTAAGGCCACAGCCTCAGGAACAAGGTCCCTGTTTAACAGCAGTTTTGAAAATCTCCAAGTGTTTTTAGCTTTTTAGTCTTGCAGAATCCCTTCAGGTCTGTGGACCTTTGCAGGCAGAGACTTTTGCCATTCTGGCTAACTTACTCCTAGCTAGGCTATGTTAGGGTGCATTCCCACCCCCTAACCACCCCCTCACCTCCCCAGTTCTTTCAGCAAACCTTCCAGGATGACTACTTAGCTTGTGAAACAGATGTGTTTAAAAAGACCAAGCTGATCCCTTTCACCCCCATTTGTACTCTCCATTCTGGGACAAGGATGTGAGGAGGTGATTTCTTGTTTGTGCTCACGGCAGCAGCCAAGATCTGGGTGTCTCATCAAGTCGGTGAAATTAAAAATAACAAAACCAGGCCAAAAATAAAATTGTCAAAGCCAACCATGTAATAGTTCCTGGGGATTGAGTGTCTGAACTCAAAATAAAAAGGTGATGTGGATCAATTTAGATTGAAATTTTTACAAGTGCCCTGGGGCAGTAAGCACTTGATTTTGAACATGATCTAATCAAGTTTTTGGTTTTTTCCTCGGTACTCTTTGGGCAGAGTTAGTCTGGGCTGTGCTGCACTGCACAGAAGTGGTGTGTTTGGCAGTCTGTTCCACAGTACTGACTCAAGCAAAACAAACTTCCTCTATCTCTCTTTTTTTGGAGCCTGATGTTTATTTGAACTATGCTATATGTGAAGATGATGTAATTTTTTTAAATTTTTTTTTTTTTCTCCTACAAGAGTTTCCTGAATCGTCTATTTTTAGTGATACTTTTTCTTTTGGAGTCTCTTGTGAAAGTAAATGAAAACATCCAGCTTATTTTTTTGAAAGAGCTGGAGGAAGCTAGTGATTACCACCTTCTAGTTATTTATTTATTTTAAACAACTCTGGACTTACAAGGAATCTCAATGTTTTGTATTGTTCTCTGTTTACTGGTGGATTTGAAGGAAGATGGGGAGGGGAGGGTTCAACTGAAATTTAAGGGGTGTTTGAAGTCTGTCCCTACTGATACTGTGGGTCTTGTGTGGTAACCCTGGTAGCTGGCAGGGCAGACCCTTACTCCCTGCTTTAGCTTGTGGCCCTTTGCTGCTCTTTTCATTTTGCTCTTCTGAAAAAGGAAGGGATTTTACCTATACCAGAATGAGCTTTCCCTCTGAACCCTCATATTGGTCCCTGATGCACAAGAATGAAACCTTCTTGTGCAGTTCTTGTCCTGCCTCCTTGACTTTGGTGTCATACCTGCTCCTGTCCCCATCTTGTTTGCTGCCATTCTTTTTCCATTACATGTGGCCTTCACTTCTAGCAGAGATAGAAAATTGATCCTGTTCCATGCTGACAGCACTGCAATGAAATCTGTTGTTACAAACACGTGGGATTAGCCAGCCTGCCCTTCTGTCCTCTGCTGCTGCTGCTGCTCCCACGGCACGCAGCCTCCAGAGCCACGGGGCTTTGTGGGCTTGCACCATCTCCAGCTTCTGGAGCAAGCCTGGGAGGGAGCAGCCAAGGGCATGGTGTGAGATTAGCAAGCAGGGTCTAAGGCACAGCAGGGCTCAAGCTGCTGGACTGAAAGGCACAGATCTGCCTCTGAACCCAACTGTGACCTTGGCAGCAGGCTCTGGAGCATAATTAATATGCTGCCATCTTGGGCTAAATGAGGAAAGTGCATAAGGGATGTGGATCAGGCTGGAGGCTGAAGCTTACCTCTGCAGCATGAGCCTTTGCTGCTCTTGAGTTTACCTCTAACTTGCTTTGGTTTAGCAGATCTGCCTGTGGGATTTCAGTGAGGCTTCTTCTGAACACAGGTGAAACAGCAGAAAATGGTCCACTGAGAAGGGAAAGTACTGAATGTGTCCAGACTAGCCAAACAGCCCGGGGTTTGGTTTTGTCTGCCTGAATGGGAGTCTCTGCTTCCCCTACATAGAGCATTGGCCCTTTCAAGGTAGTGTTACAGTCTTCTCAGGAGTGTATCTTTCATGGTTATTGGGAAAACTAGCTCAAGAATTTTTAAAACATAAGTGACTTCTGTTTCTTTCTCGCAGCTGCTAAAAAAACCCCAAACAGCAACTACAAAACAAAACCCCTACATCTTTTATAAATCGTGTTTCTCTTCTCTCCCCAAAAAGGCACCAGAAGTCATTATGTCTCAACACTACGATGCCAAAGCTGACCTCTGGAGTATAGGAACCATTATTTATCAGTGTCTAACGGGAAAGGCTCCTTTTCAGGTGAGTTTCTGACTTTCTTCTTTGTGGGTGGTTTTTTTTTTCCTCTCTCTCCTTTTAATCCACTTACTCTAAGGCTTCTGTCATCTATAGTATTAACTCCCATACATCCAGCCTCATGGAGATCTGGCTGTCCAACACCTTGACAATGCGGTGCTTTATATGTTGTAATGCTGGATGTGTTACTACAATATGACCCTCCTTCTCTGGGCTGTATCTCAGTGTATCTCCTGGTTATAAGCCCATAGAAAGGGTCATCTATTCAGAAAACTATCACAAATCTGTTGAAGCAGTGGGGGTTTTCCAGGCCCACACTTAAAAAAATCAGTTTCTATTTACAATTGTACTCAGTATGTAATTTACAATTATAACTCTGTTGGGTATGAAAGGACAACAAGGAAGATTGTAATTGCAAGTTAATGTTTGGGGTGATTTGTTGGTAACTGGTGTATTGCAGCTAAATTGACTTTGGTTTTAGAGCAGCTAAGTAGGATCTTATCAAAAGGATCTTATCTGTCATCTCACAGCAATCCCTTCCACCCTCAAACGTTTATGTTCATCAAGTCCAAACCCCTCCAAATATAACACAGTCCAGTAAAACTCCACCCTTTTTATGCCATAAATTCTGGATGAGCTAGAGCAATATCTTTTGTGAAAGGCATTCTCTGACTCTAAATTTTTGAATTATGGAGGATTCATCACAGCCTTGTGCAAGTTGCTTCAGGATTACTTCATGTATTTTTAATCATACATAGCTGGAGTTCATCTAAGCACAGGGCTTTTTTCTTGTTCCCAATCGTTAGTGTGCCACACTGCTTATTACTTCCATGCTGAATGAGATCTGCAGACTCTCCTGTGCAACCATTGTTTTAAAGTACTGTACTTGTCAGGGTTTTTCTCCTCCTTGTCTTATAGCAGAGCAGAGAGATGCTCGAGTTGCTATTACTACTTTGCCTCTAATGTGTGAACTCTGTAGAGCTTGTCTCTGACCCATGAAAAAAGACCAAACCTCAAATTTGCATGCTGTGTCCACTGATGTCAGCTCTTCAGCTTCTTAGATCATTGAGGGCAAATGTGAACTGTCTCTCTTTTCTCATGTCCTGACATCTCTTATCTTGATTTCCTATCAAAAAAACCCCAAACCGAACAAAGAAAACCAACCAAAACAAGACAACCCAAACAAAAGTCACTTGGAGAAATCCAGGCTCATATAATAAGGCAAATTTCATGAAGTGCTTTAGTTCCACAGCTCTTTAGAATTTCACACAAGGCCTTGAATATAGTTACATCATCAGAAGGGTTAAAGTGAATTCTGAATTTATTGCAGGAAAGAGTGGGCAAATACAGAAGTAAACTAATGGTATGTTTTGGTTTTGTCTAGAGCCAAGAACACTTCTTCCCTTCAGGGTAATTTTTTTCCCTGCTGCCCTAAGACTCTTCAATTCCAGTGCTTTATATTCTGCCCAGCAGCTTGCTCTGTACTTAAAGCAAGACTTCATTTCCTTTGCATGTTTCTTTTTTTTTATAAACACCCCTGCAAAGTACACTGAAACTCCTGAATGGCTCTTGTTAACTGGCTGTATCCACTTCTTGTCAGGGTTGGTGTGTTTGAGAGGAGAAAATGACTGTTATGCACAAATATTTATTTTCTTTTACCCTTAAGAAGAAAATGTGGGAGTGGAAAAAGCAAGGTTTGACTCTGTATGGATAGGAGAGCCTTGCCCTCATTTGGTCTTGTAACTTGGTGCCTTTTAGTCTCTAAAGGCACCTTGATCCTGTATTCATTCAAATGATTTAGTTGTTATTTAACGTGGTGACTTCATCATAGGAGTTCTTGGCTCAGTAGCCCACACAACTGTGGGGCATTGGTGGAATGAGGTGGCTTTTAGCATTGATCATTGAAGCACATCACAGAATTGCTCTTCTGAAAACATTTGTTCTCGCAGAGAAAACTTTTCCCAGGAAATAAAATTGAATACTAGTCAGCTCCATTTGTCTCTCCAGCCAAGGTTTTGAAAGGGCAGGTGGTTAGAAAACCATCAGCTCTCTGCCTACGTGTGTCCTCAGGCCCACGCAGGTGAGAGTGGTCCTGTGTGCCAGTGTCCCTCAGGTTGAGGTAGGGCAATACCCTGCCTTGTGGTGGGTAATGAGGGGACATTTCAGTTCCAGATCCTTGCTTTGTGCTTCCCTGACTGCCTAACTTCTCTCTTTCCAGTACACATCCAACATCTGTTGGGCTGGGGACGGGTGTCATTTGTTTCTCTATTTTAACTTTTCCCCACGCCCTTTCCTCTTTTGGGGTTTGTGTTTTGAAGCAAAATGCCAGGCCCCATTTGTTAGTGCAGGAGCAGCTGTGGATTTGTTTGATCAGGGAGAGAGAAGAGCTCAGCCCAGATGGTTCTCTGTTTGTTTTGGCCGTGTGTGTCACAGATTGCCTTCTCCTAGCTGGGAGTTTCAGGTGAAAGAAGCCTGTCTGGGGCAGATGTTGGAAAGCTAGTTAAAGGTTAACCAGCTTTATTTCTTTGTTGGCATGGCTGTGTTGTAAGAATTTGCTGATGGTCACCGAGCAGGCAGAAGCTATTGTTTACAGGGCTTTCAGGAGCAGAGAGGGGTGGTGGACTGAGGCGATAGGGAGATCATGAATAGCAATGAGTGCTTTTGGGAGGGACAGCTACAAATGGGTGGGGAGATAACAGCCTGATTCCACATAGTGCCACCAGCAGACCCAGTTGTACAGGGCACCCAGGAGCTGGATTTCTGATGTTAACCTCTTCAGGCTAAATCCTCACCATGCCTTCTCTCCCAGGCTGGCAAGGAGAGCCCCTTGCCTCTGTCTCACTGAGGTTCCCATGGGAATCAGAGCACAGTGGCATGGAACTTGCTGCATTTGGGAGCTCTAGCTGTTCCCTCCATGAGCCAATTAAGCACCTTCCTGAGGATGCAAACCAAAAAGGCTCTGGTGTTATCTGCAGTGAGGAGGAATGAGCTGTCTGAAAATAAAATTGGGCTTGGAGGGGCTGGGTTAGATGGAGAAAAGATCAAATGTGTGGATAGGCTGAGGCAGCTGTCAATACAGAAATTGCTTGTAAATCATGACAGAGATGTGTGTATGTGCCTGAATGTGATTTCTAGCTGTCTCGGAGTTAATTTTAACTCTAGCTGGGTCACCCAAGGCAACTTCCCAGAGCCATTCCTGTCCCTTCCCTGCCTCATTGCACGAAGACAAGAACGAAGCTGCTGATGCTCAGATGTGAACAGTTGGTAGGATGGCTGGTGAAGCTGTCCTAAGGAGCTTTTTGTATTAAACAAAACAGTGAGACTGCCATAGGGATGAGATTAATGGGATTCATAATCCCTATAAACAGATTTGCTGAGCACTGTATTAATGTGGAATTGTTAATTTGCCTTGCCTAATAAGTGGTCTGCAGCTGCATCTCTTAATTTTTGTCACTGAGGACTGGATTGAACAGTGCATTTTCCTGGTCTTGCTGACCTATACTGAGAAGTGCCTTGAGAGGAGAGTGGTTTTCTCTGGTCTTTACCTGAGCTGAAAAGATTGGGAGCCTGTGCCCACCATGAGGTGATGTAGGCTGTGTAGACAAGTGACAACCAGAAATAAAACTGGAGGTAGAGAAGAAAAAGATTTGCATGACATCTAAAATACCTTCCAAAACCAATCTAGTCCTTGTCAGATGGTGTTTTAAATATCATTAAATGACCTCAATCTCTTTCTTTTTTTTTTTTTTTTTTGTGGGGGAGGAATCACACTGATATTCTTGGTGGTTTCTGTTGTGTGACCCCTTTAAAAACTGGGCAGCTCTTGATAAGCAGATGCACTGCCAGGCATATGTATGTTGCGTGAGAGCTGTCTCTGGGGTGGCATGGGTCCACTTGGACATCAGATCCTACTAAGGACTGCAAAACTGGGTTTTCTGGTGTCTGAGCCTTCCCATGGATCTTCTCCTACCTGCTCCTGGCTCGCTGTGTCTGTGGGACAGTGAGCTGGGTAATGGGGGCGACGAGAGATAATTCAGATTTGTCTGCCTGCTTGGCAGTTCTGAAAGAGTTAACCTGCCTGTGTCTGTTCTCATCCCAGCTAGGTGAAAAATTAATTTCTAAGCCTCGTGTACCAAGTCCACTGCTTTATTTCTGGGTTAATTCTGCCTGCATAAGTAGTAGGATTATGTATCGCTTACAACAACTGCTATGTTGTGAAATGGGCCTTGAGGAAGACTAGGGAGGGGAGGGATTTATACCCAGAATTTGAACTCCTGGTTTATTTGTCAGGCAGGCTGCTCTTCTGTTCCCAGAGCTGTTCCTCTGGACTGTCCTGTGCCAATGGGGACAGGCATTCCTGGCAGTGACAGGTTATTCTGCTGAGACTGGGCACAGTAATTGACTTATTGCTGCAGTCAGGAAGCTGTTGGCTCTTGGACTGGTGTTTGCAGGTCTGATCCTGCTCTGTTGGGAGTTAGAAAGAAAAACATCCATGGACAGCTAAAGAAAAAGGTTTAGGGGCTTGGTTGGTTTGTTTCTGGTCCCTGTGCTTTCAGGTTCCCCCAGATGCCAGCCACTTACTTGTGGGAGTCTCAAAATGCCAAGTGTTAAGACTGCATGAGCAGAAGGTACTTGCAGCAGGTTTTCAAGCTCTTCCTTAGAACTTCTAGAAACCTAATTACTTTATTTTTCTTTCTAACATCTGAATCCCTTTTCTGCACTTCCACATCCGCAGCAATGCCAAGGGATTCGAAGAGCAGAGCAGATTCCATGCACCTGCTATGAAGTGTTGACTAGACAGTGCTATTTGCTGAGGTGTGTGAATGTTTCTGGACCTCTTCTGAGCACTGGGCTTTTGCATCCAGCCCTTGCCCAAGCACAGCAAATCCAGTGCTGAGTGTTTTTGGAAACACCAACCTCCCTGCATGCTTTTCACATGCGGGTCACTCGCCAGCAGCCAGCACTGAGAGGGTTTGGCAGAGTTCTGCTGAATGCCTGTGTTGGCTCAACATGTTTCCACTGCTGCTCAGGACAAAGTAACAGAGTGGCAGGATTGAATTGTCCAATTGTCTTTATAAATAGAAAGGACAGACAAAAACACAGCCAGTTACACTAATGCAGCTGCTCCATAGTAATGTGAGAGGGGGAACAAGGGCATGAATTGGTCTGCTGGTGTCTCCTGTTCTGGGGGAAAGCTGAGCTGTCTGTGCTGCATCACTGCTTGACACATGGGTGCTGTCCTACAGGTAGCAGCTGGCTCTGTGTACCTTGAATGGTCTAGTTCCTAGGTGTGAAAAATGTGCTGTTTCTGGTGATTTTCTTGGATAGAGTGTTACCTGCCTGGAACATAGATTTGAAGTGAAGTCCCTGGCTTCCTTCAAATGGCATTTTGAGCGTCTTGCAAACATTTCTGCATATGTTTTTTTCCTGTGACTCTCAGAGAAGCACTATTTGTTGAAAGAAGAGGTGAGCAGAGTGGCTGAGGGTACCAGTGCTTTATGAAATGGATGCTAACAGCAGGAGAGCAGTGGGCATGTTACTGTGAGCCTAGGAGCCTGCTGCTAGCAGCAGAACTGTGTGACTCAGTTGATTAATGATGAAGTTCTGTGGAGATGCAGTTGGTTTTAACAAATTAGTGGTGATCCACAGTTGTCTGTGCTGTGCACTCCCTAAAATGATTCTGTTCCCCAGCAGTATCAGAGAGCAGCCTTGAATTGTGAGCTCCTGGGGACAGCCCTAGTGAGGAAGCTTGGTATAGGTGGGTAGGAGCCTGACACCCTAGAGGTGGCCCTTGCAGAACTGCTGGGAATTGTCCTGAAAGAGCAGAATGTGGAGAAACAACATCCCTACAGGCTATCTCTGTAATCTGTGCAAAGAGGTACTACAACCTCCTACCTAAAAGGAGGTTGTAGTGAGGCTGGTGTAGGTCTCTTCTCCCAGGTAACTACCAACAGGACGAGGTAATGGCCTCAAGTTGTGCCAGGAGAGGTTTAGATTGGAAATTAGGAAGAAATTCTTTACTGAAAGAGTGCTCAGGCACTGGAACAGGCTGCCTGGGGAAGCGGTGGAGTCACTATCCCCAGAGGTGCTCAAAAAATTAGTAGATGTAGCACTTTGGGACATGGTCTAGGGGTCAGGGAGATGTTGGATTGAAGGCTGGACCTGATGATCCTAGAGGTCTTTTCCAACCCTAATGATTCTATGATCCTAAGAGGAAGGGAACTTTTTTGAGGATTTTGTTTCTTTCCAACAAGCTAGTGCTTAGAAAACCCTCTTTAATGAACTGGGCTTGGCATGTGTGCTGCTTTAAATATACTCTTGTCCTTATTGCCAGGAAAATTTCTGACAAAACAGCATTTGAAATAGATCAGAGCTTCATTGTATTTGTGAAACAATCGAGTTGTTGCGACAGGAAATGAACAGAGTGAGCAGCCAAGGCTTCTATCTCTGCCCCGAGCCAGTGCCTCGCTTCCCGCAGCCCACTGCTGCTCCTCCTGGCACCTTGGGTCTGTCAGGCATGTTTCTCATCACACAACATTGTGGCCAAGCCGTTGGGTTCAGTGCCTGTGTTTGCTTGTTAAAGTTTGCCAAATACTAAGAAACTAATCACAGGGCAAGATGTGCAAGGGGAAGGTTGTCAAATGGAGTGTTACTGAACCAAGTCAAATTGAGTGGCAGCGTTTGGAAATTCTGATGCAGCTTCAGATCTGTGTAACAAGGTGCTTTGCTGAACATTCATTTTAATGGTTTGTGAAGAAACTGGTTTTGCACCTCCTGTTTGGGTCCCTGCTGTGTCTGTGAACAGTAAAGGATATGTAATTGCAGAAAGGAGAACCAGGAAATCTTTATTTTCTTCTTTTAGGAATCCAGTAGCTCTTACTGGTACAAATTGGTAGGAGACCTGTGCAGCTTGGGTTGCTAAGACTATGCAAATACTGTCCTGATCAGTACTACATGAGTCTGTTGATATTAGTATCTTTTAAGACTCTCCCTTTGGTTTCTCTTGAGGTTTTGTATTGAGCTCTTGGTTATTCTTGATTTTCATCTTCAGCCAGAGGGAATAGGTGATGTCGAAATGGCATCTTATGTGGCTGCTTTTCCAGCCGTGCTATGTTAGTGGTATTTTGATGGCCATCTGCAGATTGGCTTGTCTGATTTACCATTTTAAGCATCTTAATTGGCCTTAAATGCTTCTAATTTAGAAATAGAAGTAGGTGGAAAGCATGAGAGTTTTTTGAGCCTGCCCTGAACATCAGGAGGAGCTGCTTGTTGGCTCCTCATTTGCACTTTCCTACACACTCTGTTGCACCAATAATTGATTACAGATGAATCTCTCTGATCTTCCTTCCCTGTTTATATGTGCCTCATGTCTGCATCATGTCAGCCAGCCTGCCCTGCCTGTAATAAAGAGACTTTGCCTAAGCAGAAAAGCTTGAGACACAGGGGTTAATTTGCTGGCCTGTATTATTCATTGCATGAAAACAAATGGAGAAATGACGTTAGGAGATTTTTATGTGTCTGTGCTTCTATACTGGTGATTTTATTTTTAACCTCAGCCATAAACCTCTTGTTGTGCGTAGCCCTTTTTTTTTTTTTTTTAATCCCATCTCTCAGAATTTGGGATCTTGTTGTCAACATCCCCAGCAGTTGTGTGTATTACTGCACAAATAGGAGCTGTGACTTGAGACCTTCTGGCTTCCTGGAATTAAAGTAGAAAATCCTAATTCATTTGCTGTTTCCCCAGTTCCTGGTCTCTTCACAGATCCCTTGCCCATCAACAGGCTCCCTGCCCCTTTTCAAAATGCCCTGCAGCACTAATCCATGTTCTCAGCGGGATCTGCCATTCATCATTTGGGATTCTTCACGTCTGCAATTATTTCGCCTCCTGGGTGAGGCTATTAGGCCAGCTCAGACCTGAGCAGCAGAGCCCACTGCAGTGCAGCTCAGCCCTTGGAGGGGAGAGCGGGACAGAACCAGGTCAGGGACAAAAGACAGCGGGCTGAATACTGTATTTTCACTCTGGCACAGTGCTGGCTTTTCAGTCTCTCGGGTTCTCATTGTCTGTGCTGGTTCAGCAGTTGAAAAGTGCCTCTGTGCCCTTCCGAGTAGCTGTGAAGTAGAAGTGCTAATCCCTTTCCTTCATTGTCAACTGCTTCATGCACTGGTTCTTTCTCTCCTACAGGCCAGCAGCCCGCAGGATCTTCGCCTCTTCTATGAGAAAAACAAGATGCTGATGCCGAAGTAAGCGTTTTTCCAGTGTTGCTGCTTGCATGCACTTGTTTACTCTATATTTATACCTGTCCTCACATACTCCTGGCTTGTCACTTTGTGAGGTGACTAGGTTATTTGGCCACCTGCCTTCACCCATTCCTTAAACCAGCAGCGATGTGGCCCAGGAAAAGTCAGACAGCAGTGGATTACCAGAGTTGGTGTTCTCTCTTTTCACACATAGTACTTCTCTCCTACATTACAAAAAGTCAGGATCACTAGTGATTCCAGAGTCAGCTAGTGGTCCTGTCCCATGTCTGGCTTCCCTGAGGCTGGGAGCCTTGGGAAGAAATTGTGACCATCCCTGAACCATGGTGGTCTCTCCTGTAACCTGCCATACCTGACTGCAGATCACATTCCCATTTCTCACGTGTCAGGGCAGCAACTGCTTGTGTCCATCCTGCTAATGGGAGGAAATATTATAACCTCGGTGGAAATGGACACTGGTGCAGTTTCCAAGGGGAAGATAACTGCTTTCATCCCACTGGGGTGTATGTTACCTTGCTGCTCAGGGCTGTGATTTGTCAGTGTATTTTAGTTTTGTTGCTGTGGTCTTTCCTTTTTATCTCTGAGCTCCTAAAGCAGAGCCTCATACCTGCTCTGAAAGCCTCAGCCTGGTACAGTGACAGGACTGAAGTCCAGATTATACATCCAGAAATTGGAAGGCCTTTTTGAAAGAGAAAGCTTCCGTTAGGCATAGCCCCCCAGTGCAGCCACATATCATTGACTTGCAGTGTATGGATTTTTTAATTTTTTTTTTTTTTTCCTTATCAGTTTAGACAGCTCCAAGAGATAGCGGAAGGAACTGTCAAGAAGCTGGAGCTCTTATTGATGACTTCTGCTATGCATTTAATTTCCCTTTAAGTACTTCCTTTCTTGATTTGGGGAGAAGGGACAAATTTCTACCAGGATTAGATGCGGGGCATCTATGTGCTCTTGTGGATTGAACCAGAGGGTGTGATGGAGTAAAAGACCCAAACAGAACAATTCAAGGCAAAACCACTGCCACATAGTTGGAGGCAGATTGTATGAGCGGAAAGTAGAGCTTCTATGTCCCCTATGCAGCCTAATATATGACTGCTCACCTTTGAGGTAGTCCCTCTAAGAGATAAATTAATGCCAGTAAGGTTCCTTGGGTTGATCTTGCTGCCCTGCTGCTGCTTTGCCTGGTGGTACGTGCAGCAGGAGGCAGGCGAGGGGAGAAATGAAACTCAGCTTAAGAGGAGAGCATGTCTGGTCTTGTAGGGATTAGTCCTTCTCCTTTGTGGGGAGACCTTTATGCAATCTGCATAAACCATTCTCACTGATCTCCACTCTTTAACTAAATTCCTCCAAAATTCAGATCCAAGCCCATTGTTTTTTCACCACGGAAGTCAGATCCGAAGTGGCCTTTGTGTAAAGGCCAACTCCCCATGTCCCACAGTGGGTTTGTCTCTTTAACACGAGCTGCAATCAGTGCTGTTTCCTGAGTAAACATGAACAAACCGCCTCTGCCAGCCCTGCCAACACAAGGTGAAACACAACCCACTCCAGAGACCTCCTTCCCAGCCTGCAGCAGTGCCAGGCTTTGGTTTCATTCTCCCTGGGGCTAGGCAGGCTGGCACCCACCTCCCCAGCAGCACGGTGGAAAGGGAACAGGGTGGGGAAGAGAAGCTCATTAAAGTCTCACCAGTGGTCTTTGCCTGCTGGGCTGGTGCTGGTGCTGGCAGGTGTTGGTAGGAGAAAGCCCAAAGGCCTCACAGTTTTAATAGTGCTGATCTAACCAGCATTCATTGGGCTGATTTGTGTGGCAAAGTGGATTCTAGATCATGGTGGGGAGGAGGTTGTTTTGTTGCTCATCTATAAAAAGATGGCCTTGGAGAATAGTGCTGTGGCATAGCAAAGCTTGACTTTTTAGACGTGAGAGGTGAAAGGAAGCAAACAGGCTGTTAATCTGCACTTTCTTCAGTCTGTGTTGTGACATCTGAGGTCTTCTATTTGACCTGCCTGTTTCTTGGCTTTCAAACTACACAAAAGCTGAAGTCATTGCTGGGAAATGGGCTCACTTTGGATGAGAGCTTTATGTGTCATGGATAAATAAATGATGACGATAACAGTGGAGGACTGCAGGTCTCTGGCACTAATGTATTTTTCAGGAGATTCTGTGTATCTTGGGTTATTCCCTTACGCAGTGTGCTTCTAGGACACACCTTTTTTGACAAGAGGGTGTTTTTTCTTGGCTCAAACTGAGTCTCAGTTTAACTGCATCCCTTCCAGAGCCCTGGTGGCTTCCTCCTTTGTCAACCTGGGAGGGTGCATGAAACCATTTTGGTATCAGGGATGGAAAAGCAGCTCCTCCAGTACAAACAAGGGTAAGGGATGCTTGCCATCGTTCACTGTTCTAGGAATTACTGGTCTCAAATTCCTGGAGCAGCGAGGCCTAGGGATTCACAGAAAAATAACTGGGTAGGACTGAAACCTATAAATACATATCTTGCCTCACATCTCGCATTTCACTGACCAGGAGTTTTAGTGCTAGCGAGCACCTCTTTTTCCCCCCACTATTTTTGTCCTAGCTGCTTTTTTTGAACTGCTCTGTGGCAGGGGTAGGGTTGGTGTAAAGCGGTGTAGGAAGGGTTGATTCTCCCAAGCTGGGCTTGGCTTCAAGGGCAGTGAGGGATGGCAGCCCAGCAAAGCAGAGCCATGTGCTGAGCTGCTGAGCAGGCTGGGGCTGCACACAGTTAAATCTGTGCTGAGCACACACATTACCTCGGCTGACCCGTGTGTGGGGAGAGGGGAAAGCCTGGCAGAGTGTGGGGGCCACGCTGGGCACAGCCATGATCAACAGAGTCAAGGCTGAAAGGAATTGGAGCCACCTACGCTTAATTTGGAGAGCTCTGCTCTGGCTGCCACAGCCCCTGACAGTGCTGCTGGTTACTGAGGAAAGTCAGCAGAGCTGAATCCACTTATGCAGGAGCTGAACTCTGCTTTCCCTGCCTTAATCCATTCATTTATTCCCTGCTTCTTGCAATCTACTGGGGTTGCAAAGAGCTGTCCTGGCCTCTCCCCCATCTGCTTGTGAGATGAGGGAGGGTGCAGTGATTTACTGGCTCCTTTGTGCTGCAGCCACCATTGAAAAGAGTAGTTTCTTCCTAGCTATGCTGGAAAGTGGGGTAATAGCTGCACTAATTTTAGTTTGCTCAGGTGGCAGTTGCTCACATCTTAGCAGCCTTTGGTTAATAAATGCTATATATCAAGGAAGCAAGTAGACAAAGGTTACTTGCTAGTCTTACATAAGCTGCATGGAAAAAGAAATGCCTTAATAAAATGGTAGTAATTGGTGAAACATTTCACCACTGATGTCTTAATTGGAAGCTTCCCCTTGGTAACTGCCTCATTTTAACGACCTTCTTATTCCCATTAGAGCAAGTAGAAGAGATTTTATTTATCATGTGCAAAATATTGCATTTTGAATGGACTTAGCTGAGAACCAGAGTGATGATGTTGGCACCACTGTGGAAGGGAAGGATCTGCAGTTGCTCATGGGAAGGGCCTCTAAAGGTAGATTAGCTGTAGCCTTAACAATGACAATGGGGAGTGAAAGCCAAACAGAGATGCAAATAGAGACATTTCTGTGCAGCCTCTCTCCAGTGAGCTCTTATGTTCCTAGCCCAGCAGGCACAAAGTGAGTTTGCATTTGCAGCTTGCCTTCCTGAATATGTAAAAGCAGTTTAAGTAGACTGCAAGTCTCTTATATTGCTTTTGTTTTCAATCCTAGCATCCCCAGGGAGACATCAAGCCACCTGAGGCAGCTGCTGCTGGGCCTTCTGCAGCGTAATCATAAGGACCGCATGGACTTTGGTAAGACCTCCTTCCAGGTTTACCTCTGCTACCTCTCCGTGTCACCTTCTGTGCTGTGGCACTGCACAAACCTCTGCACTTTTGGCTGGTGCTAGGAGAAGCACCCAGACACCTGGATTTCACCTGTCTGGAAGATTGCAGAGTCTTGGGGGTTTGTAGTGTATGTGTTGGAAAAGTCAGTGCTGGTTCCAGCATGGTTTTGTAAATGCAGAGATCTGGCACATCTTCTGCAGATGTTTCTTACTTGCATTCCCTGTTCTGGCTTCTGCTTTCATAACCTCTCTGAATTTCTACTGTGTTAAGTGCGCTACCAGGTGAAATGTGGATCTTGTGCACCCATGTTCTTTCTCTGCCATAGTTTCTTCCTAAAACTGCAAACTGCACCCATTTAATGAACAATTTAGTCAATACCCTCTGTTTTCAGGGTCTGCAGTGATAATGAGCCAGGAGAATGTAGTTGCAGACCCTTCCTTCCCCAGGTGCTTATTTGGGCTCAAGCTGACAGTCTCTTGGCTCTCCTGTAGACCTGTGTCTTAGTCTCCTGGCTTGCCTGGCATGAAAATTTCCTTTTTTTCTGGTGTTTTTTTTTTTTAATGTCTTAATTCCTTCTAAACTGAGAACAATCCTTATGTGTGAGGCAGTTCTGGCTTTGACAGCGTCTTGAAGACGTGTCTAGCTGAGCCAAAAGGTCTGAAGAACCTCTAGTGAAGCCCTGCCCTAGAGGAAAGCAGGCAGAGGTAGAACCACTCTTAGAGCCCCTGAAAGGACCAAGTCATCAAAAGGCAACTCTGTGGTCTTTTATTCTTTTCCCCCACCTCTCCCTTCCCCTTGGGCAAAGATAGTCTAGACCTGTCTCAGGTAAAAATCAGGATGTGAATTCTCTTTCACTAAGGAAGTTGGTCCTGGTGGTGTACCTCCTCTGAGCACAGAGAAGAGCAGGGAGCAGCTTTGCTTCCATGGACCAGTGCTGTTGGTGGGAAGGGTGAGTTTGCCCCTGGGTCTGTGTTGGAATAAAGTTTGGTGCTGGACAAGCCTGTGCGAGTGGTTTCCCTGAAACAAAGCTGCAGGGCTGAAGCCAATGGATTTGTGCTAAGTATCAGGTGGGCAGTGTCAGAGCAAGTCAGAGCTTTCTGCTTTTTGCACAAACATTACCTTTTTACCTGAAAACAGTGTGCTACTGTGTGTTTTCAGGATATTGCTTTCTGGTCAGGCTTGGGGTAAAAGGGTTTGATATTTCTGTCTTTTGGGGGTTGGTTTTCTGTTGTTCATCTGCTCAGGTGGTTGTTTCCTCCTGGGCAGCATACCCTGGTTGATGAAGAGAAATTGTTTTGCAGCCTTTGTTATTCTTTTGAATTACTGGTATTGGGAAAGTATTTCTGGGAACAGTATCACTGGGATGAAGCAAGTGCGTGGATTAACTGAGTCTGATCATAACAACCCAGTGCTGAAGATAAAGGACTGGATACTAGGGTGCAGAAGTGAGAGAAAAAAGCCTTGCAAAGGCAGCTGTTTGAAGCTATTGACAGACTGCCTTGGATATAAGCATCTTTCAGTATTATTCCCTGCAGATCTTCTATCTGGGCTGTGAATCTCTACCCGCTCTATCATACTGCTGTGCATTTCAAAATAAAATATCTTTGAGGCTCCTATTTCCTTGCTGTCAGAAATTGAGTCTGTTAAACCTTTTTAGCCCCCCATAAGCTGTGTTTGTACCTCTTGGGAGTAGGCTGCATGAGTCAGTGTCTAACAGTTGGAAATTTGAGATAATAGACTTTGATTTCACTTGGGACAACAGAGCACATCTTGCTGCACTGAGATTGTTGCCTGCCCTTTATCACATGTGGGATCCTTTTCTCTATAAATTGGTGTGTCCTTGTAAGATGGAATTGTTTCTCAAGGAGGGTTTGTGAATATATTCCATATAGAAGCCTGTATTTGAGATATTCATTCCTTGTGCTTTATAGAGGGCAGATCTCAATATTTGTTTGGCATCCCATGCTCTATTCTATTATCTCCTGTCAACTGAGAGGAAAACAAGTACCAGAGCCATAATTTATTTAGACCAATGCACTTCCTCAGCATCCAGATGTATTTCTGGTCTCATCCACCTCTGCCTCTCTGTTGAAGCACCTGAGCTTCCTCCCTGCTTGTGCCACAACTGTTCTCCTTTCCCTGCTGTCTGCTGGTCCTCAATCTTCAGCTCCTCTATGTTCCTGAGAGCTTGGAGACTCTGACTACATCTACTGAATGGACACCTCTTCCTTTCCGTAGAGCATCAGCTCAGGAGACCTCCAGATGATGCCCCTTGCCTGATTAGTAGCAATATTTAAATGAGAGCACTTCCCTGTGCCCAACTATTGTCATGTTTTCAGCTGCTCTCTGTGGCCAGCTGTGCACAGTTAATATTCCACAGCTCCAGATCCTAGCTGAAACAGATCTCCCCATTCCTTTAGACAGTTCCCAGTAGACAAGTGCTTTGTCCTCCTGGCAAACCATAGGCTGCTCTCTTCACCTACATTACTTATAGAAGGTCTGCTTTGGCTGATGCCTTTGTTTGCTGCTCCTTTGTCCTCCAGCTCCCTATAAGGTGAAGATGTGTGTGTGCTGCTGGGTCAGGGATGATTCCTGAGCCACCATCCCCAGAGGAGTGGGTGTCCTGCTGCTCTTTGTTCCCTGGGCACTCTAGTCTGCCTGGAGATGTACTCAGTGCCCTCTACAGAGCTCCCTCAGAGCCTAGTTGATTCACACAACAGCAACACATCAGCTTGAAACTTCATTTACATGTTGTATGTCTCAGCTGCTCTTCTACCAGGAACTGATGGTCTTTGCAATCTCAGGATTATCTAGAGGAAAGCCAGGAGGGTTTCAAGTTGCAAGTTTCCTGCTGGTGATTACAAGCAGGGTTGTTTTAAATATTTTATTTTGCAAGCACAACTAATAAGCAGTTTGGAGGGGGAAAAGTGAAAGAAATCATAAGTTCCACCCCTTGGGCTGAACCAGCTCAGCTGAGAGATTGTACCCTCTAGAGGAACAGGCAGAAGAAGAAGCAGGAAGCTCCAGAAGCTGAGCAGCTCTGGCAGGATAGGGATGTTCCCTATCCACAGCAGATCTCATCTGTGAGATTCCAGATTTCCCTGTCGGAGACTTCCATCACTCCTGTTGTGCTGAGCTCCAGACTGGTGTGTTCTGGCTGCAGGACCCTGGCATGGCAGTGGGAAGAGGGGGCTGGGGAAAGAGGGATTGTTTAAGTTTAAAAAGCAGACAAACAAAAACCCAGTTGCTACTTTCTGGAAAGCTCACTGGCCAAAGAGGAGCTGTTTACAGAAAGCAGAAGTTTGTAAACCTTGGGTGTTGCAACAGGAAATCCATGCTGGGAAAACAAGTTGAGCTGCCTGCAGTTGGCCAAGTAATCACTGCTGGTCCATGAGTAATGCTCTTGAAAGGCTGGTTGCTGATTGTGATAGGAGAGGACTCTGGCATAGAGCTGCAGTGGATCAAAGACATCAGGAGGGGTGGCTACTTGTGAGGACAGGCAAACGTGTAGAGGGTCTCCAGTGAGCCAGGACAGCAGCTTTCCTTGGCTTGGATCTATAGAATATCCTCCCATAATGAGTGGAGAAACCAACCAGGAATGGAAAGGAGTTCTGAGCTGTTGGTCTGTGGTGGCCATTTAGAAATGTTTTTCTGCCTTCAGTGCATGATGGGCTTGGGTCTGTATGATGGAAGGTCACTGGGTGGAGGTCCTTTTGCCCATCATTCCTCTTCTGTGGCATGAGTGGCAGTGCAGTGGGATCTACATGGCTCCCCTGGTTCCTGGCACTTTGGGTGACTTCCATCCCAATCAGCTGGGGGCTTTGTCTTGTGCTACTTTGCACCTTAGGGTTTCTCTCTTGTGGCTGATAGGAACCCTTGATGCACGTGCACAGACAGGGCCATGCCAGGTCTCAATGCTGTCACACTCTCTGGCCCTCAGTAACTGATTCCCATTCCTATGGGGAGCATTTGCAAGATAGAGGAGCATTAACAATTAATTTAGTGTATTCTCCCCAGCAGCCCAGGATTGTAGCTTGCAGCAAAACCTCACTAAGCTCTTTAATACCCCATGGGGAAGGAAAACCCGTTAGTACTGGTGGTGACTCCCAAGGTACAAACCGTCATGGCCTTTGGCCATGCTTTTGACAAAGATATTTTTCCTCCCTTCATTCATGTAATTGCCCCAGCTGATTCCCCTTCTCTACCCCCCAGCCCTCCCCAGCTGATTTTGCTGAGATGGCTGAGAGATGAGCCACTTTTTTTTTCCCCCATACTTATATAGCAATCCTTGGATCTAAATAATTTCCCATCCTTTTTTTTGAGTAGATCCTGCATCCCATCCTCAGTCTGTGTGCTTGACCACTACTATAGGCAACCACAGCCAGACAAACTTCCATGGCTCAGTGGATTGCATGGAAAAATCACTGTAAAATACTGTAACTTGCTGTGCTGTAACTGCTTTGTAAACTTCTTACAGTCATTTCCTTTCACTGAGTCATTGTTCTTGATTTTTTTCAGATGAATTTTTCCATCACCCCTTCTTGGATGCAAGTGCCTCTATGAAAAAATGTAAGTGTTGCATTTTTGATTACAACTGTTTTTGAACCGTGACGTGACTTCCTTTGCTGCTAGTTCAAAAGGAAAGAAAAAGGCTGCTTTATGTTTTCTGAGTTATATAGGCAGGGATTCAGGGTTTATTACTGTGTCACATCACAATGTATTTAATTTTGCTGAGTTATCTTCAAAGGGATGATTAAGGGGCTATTTAGAAACCTAAAGTAGAAGTAAATGTGGCTTTGAAATGTATTCAGCTGCTTTGTATGAAGTGCTTGGCCAGTGAGGATGCTTGTAGGTAAACAGGATTATGCTGCATGATCTTTCTTTTCATCCCCATCTGTAGGAGAGGGAATAGTGGAAACTGGCACCTTGTCCCTGCTTGCCAGGTGGTACCTCAGGCTGGCTCTGCAAAGCAGCAGGCTCTGGTTACCAACTCTTGTTTCAGCAGTTACCTCCAAATCCTTGATAAATCCTGGTTTAGAAGGGTTCCATTTGGGTGCTCTGTGAGAACTGGCCAGAACAAAGACAGATTTCCATTGGAAGTTCGTTCTTTCCTCTTTTGGTTCAAAACTTTTGAAAATTTCCAACCACATGTATTATGATTCAGAGGCTTGATTTCAGTGGAAAACAATTCAGAATTGCTTCTGGTGTACAGGATGTGATAGTCCTCTGGCCAAGAGACTTGGCTTAGGGGAATTGTGTATGGTTGCTGGGCCTTTAATCTCCTGAGTGTATGGTAGAGGCAAGAATTTTCATCAGTGACAGATTTGGGCTGCCCAGTGCAAGGGCTGGAAGCCTCAGAGGAAGCGTGTCCAATGCTTTCTGAACACGGATCCCATCTTGGATGTATGCTGGGGGTGGATGCCCCTTGTGTGATGTCCACATCACTCCTACCAGTCTCTTGCTTTCCTGGTTCTGGAGCAGGACTTCTCAGTTGTTCCTGATACAGATTTTAAATGTGTGCTTAGGTGACCATCCTGCGGGCAAGAAAAGACGCTTCTGGTTTAGGGGAGCTTGGAAGCCAACCAGGCCCCTATCTCCACCTGCCCCAGCAAGATGTGGGGCAAGTCCTGTAAAACAGGACTGGTCTGCAGGCAGAAAAGGACTCTGCCTGCGTAGGACTGCTCCTAAGCCAGCTCAGCTCTTAGCACCTGCTGTACCACTGCTGGGTTGGAAAAGCTCTTCAAAGTCTGATCCGTCTGTGGGCAGAGAAGGGCTCCCTCAGGATGTTCTTGCATGCCCACCAACTCATCTCTTACCTTCAGCAGTTCCATTGCTTCATTGTGCAGGGGAACAGAAAACCCCCTGCAAAGAGGAGAGGGTTCTCCTGATTTGGCCTCAGTTTCCACCTTCTGCACATTTGCTGTGCGGAAACCAGGAGCACCATTATAAGCAAGGAACTGCAGCTCAGCCTTTGCCCCCTGCTGCACCAAACTTAATGGTGTGGGGTCAAGGCCCAACAAAAAGAGCACTTAAGGCAGGTGAGGATTCCAGACCTCTCTGCTGCCCTGCTGGTCCTCTCCTCCAGGCATATGTCCACAGCCTGGAGTCCTCTCCAGTCAGGAGAGACCACTACTGGTTTTGAAAAGATGAGAGGAGAAATATCTCCACATTGCAGAAGGTCTTCAAGCTGTACACAGAAATTGAGTAGTGGAGAAGATGGTTCTTGTAGTCTTCTGTGGAGGTCTCTACTACTACCAGATGGTAGCAATGGATGGAGGCCTCTGAGAAGTGCAGTGAATAGCCTGAATGAGAAAGGCTGCATGAGGGAATGGTGGTCCTCTTGATTTCTGAATAGCTGAGAGAAGAGCTGGTGTGTCAGCAAAGGTCCAGACTCACCTGATGTGTGGAATGCTGCTGAACGTGGAAGCATGCTTAACATTTGCAGTTTTAGCAGAGGTACATGACTTAGCAGGGTTGCAGTTTCTCAGGGACTAGCTCCCCTAGCTTTGCATGCAGAACTAAGATGAATCCAAAAGTATACTGTGCTGCTTTATCTCAACATGTAACTCATCATCATGAGCACGAGAAGTATCAAAGAGAAGAGCTGTGGCTGCATCTAAATCATGATCATCATCCTCAGACTGACTCTGCAGTGGAGAACTGACTAGAAGAATAGTGTGCCCTTGTTCTTGTTCTCCTTGGGAGCTGATAACTGGGCTACCACTGACTTCGATGGGAGCAGGACTAAGTCCTTCACATTTGAGTGTGCAAGTTTCTCTTGGAGGGTTTGTTGGATGATCTGTACCATCTTCTGTCCTTTGGAGTAGTAGCTGTTGCGTGATGAACGCACTGACACCTCAGCTAAACTCAGGGACCTACTGTGCAGCTTTTCCCTAAAGGACCTTCCAGTTCAGAGACTTCTGCACTGCAGATGTGGACAACCACACATCCATTTAGGTCCCAAACCAATTTGAAGATGAGACAGATCCTTTCCGTAGGAGGCCATTCTGCAGTCTGAGCAGAGTGGGGTGGTCTCCATGCCCCTGCACTGGGGCCACTCTGCTCTTAGGAGGCAAGGGCAGAACAGGAGCTGAGCTGAGCACATCACCCGGGCTCCTGAACCCTGGCTGCCTGCTCCAGAGCTGGTCACACAGTGATTTAAAGAGCCATTGGTTGTTCTGTGTGGACACATGTTAGTACACCATCTCAGGGAATGATAAAGGAATTTTTTCAGTATAATTTTGGAATTCCAGAAAACTGAGGAATCTTCAAATGTGGATAATTCTCTATAATTCTGGATAATCTTAAAGTTGCTAAGGCATGGGGGTCCACCTCGTTGAAATAAATTTCCATGTTTTTGAAGACTCTTCAGCAAATTCAACATTTCTGCCGAAATTCTTTAAATACAACACTTCTGCCAAGTTCATCCTCTTCACTGTGACTTCAAGGGATGGGTTGTTCTCATGTCCTCATCTCACTCCTTTAGAGAAGCAAGGACTCAGCTCTGCTGCCATCCAGGATCTTCCACCTGTTTGCCACAGGCTTTAGCCTGGAGAGTGGGTTCAGGGCCTTGGGCTTTACCTAAAACATGTAGTTTATTTTTTTGTTTGTTTGTTTATATTTTATTTTATACCTGACTAAGCATGTACTTTAGATGTGTAAAAATTTATTAATAAAAGTCTTTAAAATGCTGTGTCTAGTCAGAATGGTGTCTGTCTGTAGCCAGTCTGATCAGCATATGGTATGGGGCAGTGTGTTAGGGTAATCATGCATGAGAAGGCATAATTAGACCTTGTGCAAGTCTGCTCTCAGTAAACACATTGTAATTGGTACCCGTGCAGAGTATTTTGAAGGTTTTTTTGCCCCTACCTTTAATGAATGGTAAGCTGGTAGCTCTTCTACTCTTGAGTTAAGAGCATGAAAGGTGAGCAAAAGGTTCAGGAGTGTAGGGGTGGGTTTGTGTCTGGAGTATCTGTCAGGCTTTTAACTTGACTTCTACCATCTCTATAATCTTATTGTATGTAAAATACTTGGCTAAAAACTAGCAAAAAATCACCATGTCTTCTGCATATAAAAATTAATGGGGCAAATTTTTTAACTCTAAAAGTGGCTGCTTCTTTGGGCAAGTCCTCCAGCTTTTGCACTCAAAGTTTTGCCCTGTCAGAGACTGCAGTTAACTTTTTGATGACTGGTTTTAATTGAATCCACATAATCACAAAAATGCATCTCTCCAGTGTGCTTAAAACTCTCACTCCAAATAAAGCTCTTGTATAAATCTTGAGGCTTGATTATTTTTAGGGCAGCTGAGCCCCTGGCAGGATGATATGTCAGAAGTGACTTCTTCAGGTGTAGGCTCCAGTATGAAGATCCCCACAGCTGGAGCACAGGGTTGCCTTTGTGGCTCCCAGCTCTCCCATTTTGAAACCAGTTGGCGTTGTTACACAACATGCAGAATGACTGTTTTGTTGCTGGAACAAGTTGGAGAGGACAATTATGAGAACAGACTGACTTACACTGCAATTACAATCCAGCAATTTCTGGATTTGGGTGGGGGCCCACAATCCATGTTAACATTCCCTGCATTCACACTTGAGCTGAAAACATGATGAGCCAAGTGCTTGCACCCTTTTTAATTTTAAACTGGGAGTGCCTGGGTGTGTGGAGGAGATGGAAGCAAGCATCTTGCTTTCAAGATGTCCTACGTGGCTGACGCTGAAAAATGCACCAACAGGGCTGTGGTGGTCAGAGAGGGTTTGTCAGAGCCAAGCTTTGTGGTTCTACATGTATGAAAGTGTTTTTTAGTGTCAGGACCTTTTGAGTTGGACCTCACAGCATTACAGTGTGAATTAAAGGAGTTTACAGGGTTTAAAATAAGAACAGTGTTTAATAGAGGCCATGTCTAAAGATTTGCTTCATGCAGACAGTTCGAACTTGAGTTTGAGGTGATAGTGGCAAAGCTGCCTGCTTGTCTTCCTTCCTAGATTGATGGAACGCTGTCCAAAGCAAACAGACGGAAATAGAAAAGTCTCCATTCCAGCCAGGTTTAAATCAATAATAAACACAGAATGAAACTAGAGTGGAGGGGACCTTGAGAGAGAACTGACATCAAATACTAATTCTGGGGAAAACAAGCGGTGATGCAAGTCTTGCAGCAGGCACGTGTGGGTGCAGCTCAGAAGTCACTCACCTTCTCTCAAAAGCACCTTTCTGTAATAGAAGGGTCTGTCTGTACAAGGATGAATTGTTGAGTAACAATGTTGAGAAGCCAGGGCAGCTCGTTTCAACAGCATGGTCCATCAAGGGCATAGAATCAAACGTAGAATAGATGCAGACACTAGAAAGCAGCCTCTCACACGGCTTTGGAAAGGTTTATTTCATTGTAAGCCTAACCATCAAAACACTGGCAGGGTGAGCTGAGTCTGTCTCTGTTTGCAGTATAACTTCTCCTCTTCAGGAAAATGTTTGTTTTTTGTTAATGTCAGTGAAGGGTGGAGGAGGTCATTATGACCCTGGTCAAACTGTTACACTGCTTGATTACTTATGTTAAAACCTATATTTTAAGTCCACACTTCTTTGGCTTCATTTCCTGTTGGATCTCGTTAAATCTCTGTCAGACTGAGGAATTCGGCCTCTAAGTGATTGTTCTCTTTGTGCTGGGAGGCACTGGTCCAGTCATCCTTTAACCCTCTTTGATAGGCTACATGGAAAGCCTTCTTAAAGCCTTTTGTTAAAAGGCATATTTTCCTATTCTTTTATCATTAGAACACTGTTTTCACAATTAATTGTGAAGAGATGTACTTTTTCTAGCTGGGTGAATAGAGAAAGTACTTTGTAGTATGTAATGTGATTAATGACAGAGGTAGTTCAAACAGAAACATTCTTCTTCTAGATGCTGTTAACCTCTCTTGTATTAAGTATGGAGTCATTAGCACAGATCCTTTAAAGGCAGAAATCTGATACAAGGTGCTAATTCTCTGCCAGCACAGTGGAAGAGAAGCAAAGTGCTTCTCTCCTTACTTCAGCCTTGCTTCTGATCTCCATCTTAAGTCATTCAAATGCCAAAATGGTTGCAGAGTAAAATCTGCCTAAAAGCTGCCTTGAAGTGGGGATGTTGGGACTCTTCTGCAGCTTCTGTGCTGTTCATCTTGTGTGGGTGGACTGGGGAATTTGAACCACTAAATACTTCAAAGTCCTTTAAAGAGCCAGTGTTACCTTTAACTTGTCTCCCTCCTCAGCTCAGCTGAGCTCTTCTAAGTTATTTACTGAACCTCACTTGCATAAGTCGCTGGAGTTAAATATTCTTTTCTCCTGTGATGCCTTAATCATCATTTCTCCCCGAAGGTCAATACTAACCAGTGCTTTCCGTGTGAGCTTTATGCCTCTGGGAGAGTTACAAAAGCCAGTTCAACAATGAAGTGAATAAAAGGGCAGTTCTGATATTGAACAATAAAACATAAAAGGAAGGGATGCAGGAATAGCCTGGGCTGTGGAGCAGTTTCTGTACAAAGACATTAAATAAGCAAAACCTTTTTAACTTGCAGAAGCGAGGGAGGGAGAGTGTGTTGAAGTGTAGGAAGCAATGAACTGTTTCCTTGTGGAATGATTAATTCTGTGGGCTTGTTGTTTTTGTATAACATGTGGCCTGGGATGCCCAAGTGACTGTTTGGGCAGCAAACACCCAAGGCTGAGTAGGCATGTGTTTGAATTAGCACAGACCTCCCAGCATTTGATGTGTGTGTGCTGAGCCACAGGTCTGATGAAGAAGGAACTGTAAGGGTATGGTCTAACTTCTGATGGCTGCCCCTGACATGAGTAACACAGTCCACTTTCCCTTTGTTTGCAAAGATGCTTTGGAGGTTCTTTAGGGCAGAAACCATCTTGCCACCTGTGTAGGTCAGCTGTCAAGTGGACATCTGACTTTGGTCAGATATTGTGAGACCTTCCACCCTGAGAGCAATAACTGTGAGGTAGTTTGCAGAGTGGTTGATGGATGTGAATCCTACAACTGAACAGAATGCAAATTTTTCTTTTGTTCTCTAATTGGCCCCATCTGATACATGACATACATGATGGTACATGAGATAAACCTGATGTGAAAAGATGAACTTTTATTATTGATTGATCTTAGTTTGACAACTTCTTTTGGTTTTGTCTTTTCCTGGTTTAGCTGCTTCTGTGCCAATGCCTTCTTACCCCAGTTCAGGCTCCGGTAGTTCCTCCAGCAGCTCTTCTACTTCCCACCTGGCATCACCTCCTGTAAGTACAGCCCAGGGGATGCACTGATTGTGTTAATGGTCTCCCCATTTGCTTCTTTGAAACAAGGTCTCTGCTTTTGCTATCTTCTGATGTGAGTCACTTAACACCTCAGTTCTGTCTAAGTTTGGTTCGGTGTCTTCTCCAATCTGTTTAAAGTTTGAATCCTGAAGGTTATCTTTCTCTCTGCAAAAAAATATTTCAATTTGCCATTGCTTATTATATGAAAAGCCTTTATGAAAGAGGTTGATATTAATGATACTGGCTTGTCTTGGCAGAGATGGAAAGCTCCTTGGAACCAAAAACTAGGGTTTAGCACTGCTTACTTGGCTCCAAGTTCTCTGTTTTGAGGGAAAGTCTCTGCAGCTTGACAATATATCCACCTTTCTTTGTAAGGTGGCCTTCCTCCTTTCTCACCATCATTCCCAGGTGCCACAGAGGGACGTTCAGCAAAGCTGTTTGCTCAGATCAGACCTGCCACAGTCCGGTGGTCTCATGAGAGATGATCTGATCTGACAGTTTTTCTCTCTGGTTACCTGAAATGATGAAAACTTTCCTGGAGGGCAGAATATTAACTGACCAGTGAAGTGACATTCCTCCAGCTCGCTGAACTGAAAGGTTGTTTTTGGAGGCTCTTGGTGAAAGCTGCCTTTTGACTTTGAACTCAGGAATGCTGGTGGTGTGATGGGTAGGGGAGGGAGAAGGATTGAAATTTTTCCTCCCTGGCATTACTGCCACTACACTCACACTTTGTTCGGTGAGTTTCCCTGGGCCAAGGAGTCTCAACCTGGTGTGGGAAAGGCTCAGAGGCACTACCAGAAGTTGATGTAGGTATTCATGCTCTGGGCTGGCAGAGAGCAGAGGTCTGCTCTCCTCTGAATGCCACATAACTGTATCCCTGAGTCCCAGTCTGCATTGTGGAGATGTGCTGGCCCAGCATGTGGAGAATGCCATGTCTGCAGGGCAGAGCTAGCAGGTTGGGTGGGAAAGAGACAACTGACAGCTGGAAAATTCCTTCTGCCTGCACAGTGACACAGAGTCCCCGACCAGTACAGCAGGATGGTCTTTGGAGGGTGCCCAAGGGCCCAAGTGAAAGCTGATTCACGTCCTCAACCTAAAAATGCATTAGGATAAAGATTGTGATCTGCTTCATGGGCAGTTCAGCTGTCTTAAAGCTTTCTTAAACCATCTGGCCTCCTCCATCTGTCTGGAAAACATGAGGATTCTGGGGCTATTTATTGTCTGGCTGAAGGAAGTGGGAAGAAAGGGACTCTAGAGTCTGTCCTGCCTCTGATGGTGTTGAGGTGTACATCTATTGAATGCTTAGTCTCCATCAGGCCTTTCTTTAACTCCTTATCAGCACTACAGCAAATCTGGGTTGTCCTGAAAGTGCAGGGACACTTATGTACTTGTTCCCAAGTGCTGCTTGCTGCAAAAGTGCAAGTAGAGACCAAATATTTAATGTTTAAGAACAAAACAACGAAACATAACCTAAAAGAACAACCAAAACCATCTCTGAAAGCCCTTCTCTGTTCAACAGCAGCACTAAATGGAGTGGGTAGAAAATGCGTGGTTGATCCAGAAAGCCTTAGCAGAGGGATGTGATACCTCCAGTGATTTTTTTCTTATCGGGGGAACATCAGACATGCTGGTAGCATGTTTTGTGTAACAAAAGATGCGCTGTTCTGACATGCACATAAAAGGCTGTTCCTTTTCAGTAAACTAAACAGCTGCTTCTGGCAAACTGTCAGCGCTGGTTTATCAGCAAAATATTGTTTGTAGCTTTGCACAGCTCAGTTTAAAGGATGGAGCAGAATGATGAAGTAGCTGTGCTGAAGCCAGTGTTTGTTTTCTTCTTGAATTAGCAGTCCCTTGGAGAGATGCAGCAGCAGCTGCAGGAGAAGGCGCTGGCATCTCCTACCCAGGACTCCCCCGGCTTTCTGCAAGGATCGAAGGACTCTGCTGGAAGCAGCAGTAAGAACTCATCCTGTGACACAGATGACTTTGTTATGGTCCCAGCACAGTTCTCAAGTAAGGTGGTTTCTGGAAACGCAGACGTTCTAAGCAGAGGGGTTGTGAATGTTAAGGACAGTTACTAGGAAGTTGAAAGAACAATTAAACCTGTCTGTTTTGACTGAATAGGAGGAATGGTTTTGTTCTCAAGCTGGAAGAGACATCTGTCTTGTTGTCTAGTTTCATAGGATATGCTGTAATTACCCTCAAAGATAGGATTTGAATAAAAATTACTTGGGGACCTCAGTAAGAGATTGAACTGGGAAATCCAACTGGAAGAGAAGATAACTGGGCTCACAGGGAAATGTCTTTCTCTCACAGAAGCCTTTCCCATATCATCCTGTCTTCAGTTTCACTCAGCATCACAGTCAGACAGGGGTCCAACTAGCAAGGTGGATTTTACCCTTGAAAAAAATCCCTGAGAAAAACTAAAAATATGTTGTATTTTTCTTCATCCATTTTGAATTAAATTTTAGCACCTCTACATGTTTATACTTTGATAGGACTTGCTTGAAAACATCTAGGCACATAGAGGGCAGGGCCCCAGTTCAGCCACTTGCTGAAGTGTGTCCATCTTTAACTGGCAGAAGGAGATTGTTAAAGCTTGACCGTGCTTATGATGCTTTGCTGAGTTGATGCTTTGCTGGTGATAAATGCTGTGATTCCTCCTTTCACAGTTGCACTGCTTGTATTAAAACAGGAATTTGGAGTGGTAGAACTGGGAGGACCTCTGTGGGAGGACCCTGCTGTGCAATCCTTATGATAAGGAACAGCTCAGTGTTGCTTCTAGTTTTCCTGGGAACAGCGATGGGACCAGTATACACTTGGTTTTGTGCTAGTCATATTTCCATTGCTCAGATGTTTTGGCAAAGGCACAAACTCCCTGATATTGTGTATCCAGCTGCCAGATCCTTTGGCTGCCCTGGAATTTTGCCACTTAGGACATAGATATTTTAAAGCCCTATATGCAGCATATACCACTGGCTTCTTGCACAGCAGCTAATTGCTTGCACCATGTGGGCATATACCTATTGCACCAAATGATTGTCAGGTTTTGGCCCCCTTCCAAAGGGACTTCCTTTCGCTAAATTTTCCCAAACTTTAGGGTATAAGGATCAGCAGCAGCCACATCAGCTTCAGCCCACATGTTTTATGCAAAGCGCTGACTTTAGAAGCTACTCAACAGGTCTTGGAGGAGCAGGAAATTCTACCCAAAATCTCAGCTGCTCTGAATATATAAAGATTTTAAAGAATATTATCTTGAATTAATCTGCTTCTGCATTTCCTTGTTCCTCAGGTGATTTAACTGGTGAGGCTGCAGGAGGGAAACCAATCCAAGACAGCCTGATGTACAGCGGGTAAGTCCAGCGAGGCAATGGAAATTGTTGGGGCACTGGAGTGTAGTGTGCATTAGGACCTTCTGGGTTCTGGTGGATGGGAGGGAAGATGCTGCCAAGTTAACTTTTGTTTCAGGGATAACTGTCACCTGCCTGGTGCTGACCATTTTCAGTTTGGTCATCAGCATGTGGCACCTGAATATGAGTGCATGTGGGGCAGTGTGACAGTCTCCAGGGCTCCTACGAGTAGGATCAGCAGAGGGTGCTGGGCAGACACAGCTCTGTTGCTGTGCTTTGTAGGTGGGGAGCAGGGTTTGTTCCTAGGCTCTAACAACTGGCTTCTTACTATCATTCTTCAGGAGTTCTCTGGTGACTTCAGCAGGCTTGGAAAGCCAGGGAAGGACACCATCTCCTTCACCCCCGTACAGCAGTTCTCCTAGCCCGTCCAGGTAAGAAAGACTGTTCAGTGCTGACTATGAAATGTTGATTTATTGAACATCCCTTGGTTTCCAAGATGAGATTTTAGAGATGTTGATGTGCTGGGCAAAATCCACATCTCTCCTTTAATTAAAGGGTGACAAGAAACACCCAGGAAAATTCCCCAGCCTTGGGCACTGATGAGTCTCAACTACAGAGCCTGTCTCTCCCTCTTCTGGCCCTCAGGAGAGGCCGGGAGAGAATGTAGTAGAGCTGGAATTAAATCTTATTTCCTGGGGGGCCAGGGATTATTCTCAAGCAGAAAACAAATGTAGTCCACAGGCTATTCATCCCCTCTGTGCTCAGCCTGTAGAGGTGATGAGTCTTCCAGCTAAAGAGTCTTGCTTCTAAGTTCATGCAGTGAATTAGAGCACCGAAACTACTATGGCTTGAATTACTGGGCGGGGGATAGGAGGGCAAATGTGGAGGAGTGTTGCTCATCTCTCCTTGCTGTTGAAGGACAGATCTGGGCCTGCTTAATTGTTTGCAGTGTGCTTGAGGCTCCAAACAGCTCGTTGCACTATTTCTGTATAAAGTAATGCTGCTGCGTGGGCCTTGTTTAGTAGCTGAGGGTGCAGGAGTAGGAGTAACAAGTGCAAACAGGCATGGTCATAGGTTTAGTTCCAACTAAACCAGTTGCTGTTATCCCAGCTTTGGTGTTCAGAAATGTCATTAGGTGATTGCTGCCCACACAGGGCAGCACTAGCTGCCCAGCACCACCAGTGCCTCCAGACACATTTATGCTTAGAAGATGTTAATGGTCTGTGGAGGGTGATCCCATTGACTCTAGAGCTTGAAGCTTTAGGGTACATGCTTAGCTTACAGGGAGCTGGTGGTGTGGCCTCCCATCTCATACTTGCCTACTGGGGAGAGCTTTTCTCTTCTGTCAGTATGGCACAGGTTGGGGGAGGACAGTTGAAGGAGATTTCACACTGGGAGATGGATGACCCTAAAATCTTTAAGAATAAAATGTAGTCTCAGGCTATGTGTTGAACACATTTGTCACATAAATGGAGCCCAGAAAATGACAAAACATAGCCTCAAAGCATACAAATTTAAAGAAGAATGTAGCTCAAAGCCTTGCTGACGTGATCAGATTAATTGGCAAGCACATACCACAGTCAGTGTGGAGTTTAATTGCATGAGGCTTCTTATGCCATCACCTGCTAAGCTTTTTAACAGCTTATTCCTTAACTGATTCCTTTGCATTCTGGGGATCAGTCTTTATTAAAGGATTTGTCCTTGTTTCTGGACAGCAGTGAGTTGAAGTTCATGGAAGTTGATTACAAATTCTGCCTACTTTTCACTCTCCACCACTCAGTTCCCTAAACTAGCCTCCTCATATTCTCCTGGATCACAAGGTGGCAAGTCGATGCCAGTAGCTATGATCAAAACATGTTTCTGCTCTCACTGTCTTTCCTACTCATTCCCTACAGCTTCTGGGGAGCAGATGCCAAACCCTCTAGTGCTATATCCCACTTTACTATCTTCTCTGAAGAAACACTGAGAAGTTACTTCCTACTGTGTCCAAGATGGAGAATAAGACATAAGTAATGAAAGATTGGAGCAGTCATTCCGAATCCAGAGTGTAAAGCACAATCTTTGATCTGTCCCCTGAAAGTGCTTTGAATGGGTGCCAGCCAGGTGTGCCCTTGCCATTAACATGGGCTTCAGTGCCCTTCACTGTAGGTGTCATGAGCCCCTTGGTTCAGTACTTGCCTTCACTGGCACCAAGCACTCCTCATTTTCTCTCGCTCTGCTCACTTGTAAGCAGCAGTTCTCCCTTTCACATGTGGCTCTAGGCTAGCAAGCAATGCTGGATGCAGTCCAACTAGGACAGAAAGCAAAGACTATTTTAGAGTGGCCAGCAGTGGGTTTTCCTCAGGATATCATGGTACGCTCTGGAGCAGCTCTCCTTGCTCTTAACTAAGAGGGTAAGGACTAGGCAGAATTAAATATGATGATAGTTACCTTTTTGTCTAACACTTCCTTGTTGAAGATGCTTAGTAAGTCTAACAAAAGGTGCTTCCTTGGATGTATCCCACAGTAATGGATTTCATACCATTTTCAAAGAGCTTAAACTCCTTCTCACAGCTTTATCTCTTGGTCTTTGCAGATTTATGATCAATTGTAGTCTTTAAGGCTTGAGATTTAGTATATGTCACCTCATTTGGATGCTTTCTTTTGCAACTTGCACCTTGTGGAGAAATCCAGCTTCTGTAAGGACTTGATGTAACTCTTGGGGAGAGGGAGGATCCTTTCACCTGAGAACTTCTTTTCCTCCAAAGCATTTTGACTGGATGAAAAAGGTAGTGTTTAACATGTGTGTTGGAAGTTAGGATATGTACAGAGATTGACGTGAAGCCTGAGATTTCTTGATTAAAGCTCTGTTCACTTTGTCTGTCTTGACACAATGTCTTACACTGATGGAAGGCAGAGACACCAAAGCTTCACCATTCTGCTGTGCAGATAACCTTGAATGCCTTTGTTTTATTGTATGCCTTTTACAGACAAACATCAGATTAAGAGTCTGTTCTCTTGGCGAAAGAAATAAGAGCGTGCAAGGAAGAATATGTAGAACTTAAGTTAGTAAGCATGTTGAGAAAGGAATGAAGAACTTGGAATTACTTTTTGATCTTTCAGCTTTGAAAGATCTCTTTCAGTTATCTGGCTGTCTTGTGATGGGGCAGCATCTTAATGTGCACAGTGTGGAGATTTGCAGACAGGCTCCTGCAGGTCAGCTTTGTTCAACACTGAACCACCATAAACCACAGAGTACTACTGACCTCTCACAGAACAGAAATTCTGGTAATGGGAAGCTTTGAACTGCCAAATGAGTCACAAACTCTTCTCTCTGCTCCTGTGCACACATGTATGTTCTTGCTGAATTAAATATCTCCTTTCCTTTTATGTAAAACACTTCCACTCCGAGTGTTAGACCCAAAGAAATGATGCTTCCTGCTTCTCAGGGGCAGACCCAGGTGTATATCCTCAGTTGACAACAAGGAGGACTGCAGGAGCCTTCATTGCCAATCAGATCTTTCTGCAATTGTGCAACATCCCTGCAATTGGTGTTGGCAGTTGTAAATGGCATTGCCATGGCAATTAATCCTAGAATTCTGGAGCCTTTGGGAAAAGACTTTAAGTGGCTACTTAGTTAAATGTGGTGTTTGTGGGGTTTTTGCATAGCATGGTTTGTGTACAGTGCGGAGTGCAGGCTAGGAGTAACAGGGGAAACTGCCACCCCAGGGGAATAGATACCAGACGTGTGCTGATTAGCCTGCTTGGATGAAACTAGAGAGAAGCCTGAAGTGTGCAGAATGGACCCATCCCATTTTGTGTGTGAGATATCTGGGTGACCTTGATGGGTATACAGATAACAGCCCTCATCCCTCAAATTTATTCCAAGTCGCCCTCTCCGCTTGCAACTACTTTTAGAGCCACCACAAGCTTGTATTCTCTTTGCAATGTGCTGAGACTTTTGTGGAGGTGCTGTTTCTGTAGCAGTGCCTCTGCATGAATCACAAGTAGCTCTTGGCAGCAAACTCTTTGCTGGTGTCCTTTGTGAGCCACGAATGTTTAGCCCCTGTTCAGCGATGTGCTCTTTGGCTGCGGATCTGAGCTGTTGGAAACTGGGCCAGTTGTGGCCTGAAATAGCAGGGCTTCAATTTTCCTGGAGGGAGTGGTGTGCTTGGGTGGATGTTTGAACTCCACTCAGTGGGTGGGAATCGTGCTGGAAGTAAGGTGCCTGTTCTCAGGAGCGTGTGGTGCCACTTCCCTTTGATATGACTTTGAACTACCTCCCAGTGTAAACCCGCAACCCAAGCGCAGCTGAGGGGACGCTCCCTGTGTACGCTTGCTTTATGAAGATAAAACCTCCAATTACCTGGCTGAAGGCCCTCCCCTTACCAGAGGCTTTCTCTGTGTGTCTCCTTTCAACAGCCGGCCAGGTCAGTTTTCCAGCAGCAAGTACGGACACTCCGTGCCCATCCCAGTCCCAACACAGGTTCACAACTACCGGCGGATCGAGCAGAACCTCCAGTCTCCCAATCAATACGCCTCTCCACGGTAAGTGCTGGGGCTGGGAGGAGGGGGCAACGTCAGCGTGGGGGCTCCTGTGTGACGCCTTGAGGGCTGTAAAACAAACTGTTTCACAGTTTGCTCTCTGTACCTCTAAAATTTTCCCTGTGTGATGTGTCCCTCCTTGCCATAGGGAGCTAATGTGGTGTTGTCTGGTAATATAGTTTGTGGATGTTTTTGTAGTGGTGTTGAGATCTATTTGTTACCAAGCACTGTGAATGTTTTCTGGGTGCATGTATGTGAGAGCTTTCAGTGTCAGCTTCCAGTGCAGGCTGAGCCTTTGAGTCTGGTACCTTTTCCCATTGTTTGGGTGTCTGAGCAGAGAACCACAGCTTTTATAAAAGGAAAAAGTTGAGATGAACAACTAAAATGGATGTGGCTGCAAAACTTACCTGACTGTACCTTAATTAGTTCCTGTAACTAGTCACACCATAGATGATGTGTCTTACATGAGTTGCATATTAATGTGGTTATGCAGCCAGGGCTGATTAAATCACAAGCAATTTGTGCCTGTGAGGCAGAGCGTGTTTCCTGAAAGCCATTGGGAAGACCTGGGTGCCAGGCTTCAGCTGACCTCCTGAGTACAGTGCTAACACCTTGTACGTCCAAGGCACACAGGGCTTCTTTCTCTTCTCACATATAATTTCTGGTCCTTACAGGTTTGAAATCTGGGTTGGCAGCAGCAGCCCAAGTCATAGACTAGTTGGAAGGAGACTCAGGATCTTAAGGCGTTTGTACAGCAGGGACATTCAGACAGAAGTGTCTGTGAGGTGTCATGTCTTTTTTTGGATGAGTTGCTTTGTTATCTGGATTAGTTCAAGTTTAGATTTCAGAAGTAGGGTAATACCTCTGTCAGCCTAAGTTTGGGCCTCAGCCAGCCTAATTCAGGATAAGGCTTATTCAAAGTGGACTCAGAGACACAATATGTTGATATTAATCAAGGATCAGCAAAGAGATTATTTTGTGCCAGTGTGACTTTATTACTATATTTGCTTCTTGGAGTGTGGGGCAGGTTTTGTGGTAAGCCCATTCCTGTTTCCTACATGCTTTGTATTTTTTACAGCAAAATTTGAGGGCCCTGTTAAGTGTTGGAACTCACAAAAGGGTTATCCATGTGATGTATAAAGGGAGAGCTCTGGAGAAGGAGCAGAGGATGCACCTTGGCACGCCGTGCCTACCCCAAGGCTGGTGATGAGCTGCTGAGTTGAGGTTCACAGCCTGCAGCTACCAGGCAGGGATCAAACTGTCATGTTTTGCCCCTTTTAGTCACCACTGTGTAATGATGAGATTAGCATCGTCCAGCAGAGGAACTCGAGGAATGGACACAATCAGGATGATTCACACTCTGCTTTCAGCATCCTCTCAACATCTCTGACGTCATGGTTCTCTCTGCCCCAGGAAGCCATATTTATCTCTTGCCATCACTTCCTCTAATCAGCAAATTCAGTAGACACCCTTTGGGAATGGAAGGAGAAATTCTCATCAGGCATTTAGTGCGTGATGCTGCTTTTCCATCAGGTGCATCAAATAGGCCATTACTGGCAAGTGCCTCGTCATGTTTGCCAAGTCATTTGACTACAAACCTTGATGTACACTCTTGTTTCTGAAAAATCAGCCACTGTCACCTGGCTGGCTGGTGTCTGCCTGTGCAATGTGCTTGTTTGTGGGTAGATATGTTGCTGGTTGAGGTAGTAATTATGTGTGCATACTTCTGGCCACATCACCTGTCCTGCTCATCTGCTAGCTTGCTTATCCCATGTCTCATAGAGTGGCATTTGACATCCCGCATCTTTCAGCAGCAGCAGTCAGCTGGTGTTTTTTTCTGCCAGCTCCTCATAGGTAAAATTCAGCCTTTTGGATGGCTCATGTTCAGGAGAGTTAAAAACACAAGGAAGCAACACTTATTGCCACTGAACGTCTGGGTATCCTTTCACCTTGCCAGGTGCCCATTTCCTTGTTGGGTATTCATTTGGCTTCAGGGCTAGGCACCTGATGACTGTTAGGCCTCTGAATCTGAAGAAGTGATTTTTAGGTTAAAATTTTAAAGCATTTCCTTTTTTCCAAGCATGGAAAAATAGCATGGATTCATTTGGCTGAGAAATGTAGTAACACATTGAAAAAAGGTGATGGGAAATGGCAGATACAAATTCTTATATCTCAGCTACTGAATTAAATGTAATTGTTGTTATTGATTTTCTATTATTATTATTATTATTATTATTATTATTATTATTATATTTTGTTTGTTCATTTTCTGAAACATGGCATAAAGTAAAACATACACCTGGTAGTGTTGTTAGCAGATGTACTGCCCTTTATCGGGGTGACCTTGCCTTTCCTAGGTAACGTGGCTTGCCCTGCTGGAACCCATGTGCCTTTGTTCCTTCTGTTCAGCTACGTGTGGACAGCTTAATGCAGTATCACTGGGAGAGGGGGTTGGATACCTTAGTGATAGCATCCTTCAGTGGCTTCAGCACAGAGGGGTTTTTTTTTCAGCCTGTTCATTGATTCCTGTCCAGAAAACCACCTACTGACTGAGACTAATGTTCTTTTAACAAGGGACAAAACGTTTCCAAATTGAGAGTAGAATGAAGGATTTGATGAAAAGACTGTTTTCTCCTATGGGGGAGTGTAATGGGAGTCTTGGTGAAAGAGCCTGCAGAGGCAGAATGACATTTCAGTGAATAGAGTTTAGGTTGTGTGTTCTTAACGGGTGGTGAAAACATTAAAATACTGAGAAAGAATTAATTAACGTACAATAACCCCATCTCTCTCCAGAGGGATGGCGTGGCTCTGCTCACTAGGCTGCTTTCCTCTTTGTTGCATTTTAGCAGCTGGGTGATTCCTGAGGTTCCTGCATGTGTGGGCTCTACAAATGAATTTTAACTCCCTGAGGTGAGGCTTCGCAAGGCATTAAAGGAGTTTGGAGCCCAGGCAATTCTGACTGTCCAGCCCAAAGAGAAATTCCTCTGGGCAGTACTGAGCTGTTCGGATCTGGCAGCCGCACACGGCTCTGTTTTCTCTGTAGCTTCTGATTTGAGTCAAAGCTCTGTTGCAGAGCAGTGTCTTTGGCACAGCTCTTCCCCTGCATTGTACAACCTGTGCTCATGGAGCTTTCTACCTAAATGGCCATTCTGGCAAAAGAATGAGCAGCTCAGCACAGGAGGGATGCTTGAATAAAGCCCTCTCGGGGCATTCTGAAGACACTGCCTAAAATAAACGCCTTGAACATGGCAAGATATGAAACTCTATCTTGTTCAGGAGTGATACATGAAAGCATCTAAAAGTGCCTTGTGAAAAGTGTCAGGCTTTCCTGCTTACAGCTAAACTAATTTTGTTCGCTTGTTTCATTTATTTTGCAAAATGTTGTTTGCTTTGAAACTCTTGAGAACAAGGATTATCTTCTTCATCTGCATTGGTGTGGTCCTAGAACAGTTTGATCCAGAATAGAGTCATGAAGGCTCTGCTTCTGTGGAAGTCATGGGAGGGAGTGTGTGAGTGTCCAGTGATACTGTTCTTCTTACTCTTCTTTGCTGGCACCTGGAGTAACATGTGTGCCGCTGTTCATTCCTCTAAGGTCTGGTACGGTCCGGAGGTCCAGCAGTACAAGTCCTCTTGGTTTTCCAAAAACTGGTGCTTCCCCTCCTTACCCTGGAGAGCATGGATCTGTGCCCAGCTGTAGGAAGCTCTCCTTTGGCGGTGCCAAGCCATTTATGCCATCACCACAAGGTAAGATGTCAGATGGCTTGTTGCTGCCCTAATAAAATCATGTGCCTCTTTACTGTAAAAAGGGAGGTTATGACTAGCTGTAGCTGCCAAGTAATAGGGAATTCTGATTATTGTGTTCTCCCGTGGCTCTATTCAGTAGATTACTTGACAAGTGTTTTGGCCTCAGTAAAATGGAGAGGAAAATAGCTATTAGCCCCAGGAGAGGCAGGCTTTGTTTTGGTATCTCCATCAGACATTTTTCTGCCCTCTGAAGAGGGCTTCTGTAAGTGGAAAGTACTTTTTTACTGGCTGAAGCTGGGATGAGAATAAATATAAGTCAATTGTTGTCAAAGCGAAATTCTGACCAGCTTTGGAAGGGCTTGAACTTCACTGTTCAAACTGAAAAGTAGCTGTCTGCATATCTGGTAGCCTGATCCAGGTGCTAACCTGGATTCAAGTAGAAAAGGATAAGAAAAACCCCAGTGTGCAACCAATGCTATTTGCTGTTTTCTATAAAGTAGCAGACTCTGATGTAACTAGCTATTCTATATGTGCATACAGTCCTGTACTTATTAGTCTCTGATGGTGGGGAAATGCAGAATATTCTTATTTTATTCCTCTGAATTAATATCACTGCAAAATCAGGCTAAAACTTGGCTAAACTAAACCAGAGAGGGTTTTTTTGTCTCCTTTTACAGGAGCTGGTCTTTTCACTACACAGCTAGGGCTGAGAAGATGGACGAGATAACTAGGATCTTTCTAGAAAGCAGATGGTGCAGTGTTGTTACTGCCTATGGAAACTTAATACTGAATAAACTTTCTTTTTATTGTGTTCCCTCAAAGTTGGAACAATCCCAGAGCAGCCCGGCCAGACTGTTATCCCCTCTTCTCTTGGAGCAGAAGTGAGAAGCCGGATTCCTGTGGCCGGTGCGTTGATCCTTACCCTTCCTTCATTATTCCTGTGGATAAGGCCAAGTCCATAGTCTCAGGGCATGCAAGGCTGGGTGTGTTCCTTCAGCAGCTTCTCTTGACGTTTGGCCAGCCAGGATTTCTGTGTGTGGATAGGAGCTGGGGTTGATCATTCACATTCCATCAGCCAATGTTTTTCAGTGCTGGCAGACCCTGTGTCATGAAAACTTGAATTTGGGACTTCTGAAGTAATGGATTGAATGAAGGAAAAGCATCTCAAAACCCCCAACACCCCATCTGCACAGTGGCCTGCTTGATGTATAATTTCCTTGCTGCTGAGCTCTGACAGTCAGAGTGCCTTTCTCTGTAAGGGCTTCAGTGAAGGAAAGAAGCTACACTTTTATTTCCCTACTGTTCAGATCTTTTCCTCCTGTAGAGTCAAAACCCAATCAGGCCTAGCAGTTTGGTGGCAGTGGTCAGAGAGCCATCCCCTGAAGGTTTTGATCCGTTTGGGCAGTGGATCCTGGGATCGGGCTGGCTTTGTGTTAGAACCAGAAGCTGATGTGGTTTGTCGTCGTGTTTGGGCCCTCCAGGTTCCTCAGCGCCTGAACACTCTCCTCGAGGGATGGGCTCCCGGCTCCACAGTGCTCCCAACCTGTCAGATTTGCATTCCTGCAGGCAGAAGATAACCAAGCAGCACTCTGATCCCCTTGTTGCTCACTTTGGTCATACCCCAGTCAGCCAGCCTCTGCAGATCCATGGCTTGCAGCACTGCCGGCAGCTCAGGTCCTCACCAAAGCTGTCTGAGTTCATGCAGAGAAGCCCTTTGCCAACTATAATGGGCTCCCCTACAAAGGTATGTCAGGGAGTCCGCTCTGGGGTTTCTCACTGCTCGATCTTTTGGGTTGTTTGGGGGTGAACCACAGCCTGATCAGACAGCTCTGACCTGGATTTATCACCGCTTACTTGCTTTTCTGCAAGGGCTGTCCAGTGAGCTGTATGTGAGAAATGGGGCAGTGTCCTAGTTCTTAGTGGAGAGATCTCACTTGGCAGCAGCGTTCACCATCTGAGCAGAGTCCAGGGTTTTAAACAGGCAATGGAAAGGAGCTGCCCAGCTTAGGCAGAAGCGCATTAGAGAGCTGGGGACCTGGGCTGCTCCGCACACAGCGGCTCGGCTGGTGACGCACGTGTGGCCAGGAGGATCCCCACGGCAGACGGGTGAGCAGGTGCCAGCCCTGGTGTCTCACACGAAGCTGCCACCCTGACAGCATTTTCTCTGCTTATCTTTGGCTGCTACAAATTTTCAGCAGAGTTTGTGGTCTCCGTTTTAATCTTTCTGGGATTAGGGATGAGTAACTGCGTGGGGTAGGATTTCTCCCTCTTTATTTCAGGCAGGTTGTTAAGCATACAATTTAATTTTGATAAACAGATGGGAGGTGAGGGGAGTCTTCCTCCTTTGGTGTAAAGACAGTGTTCTGTTTTTTTCTGTTCTTCTCAGGCTGTGTCCCCATTTGAGTTTCCCAAAACCCCAAGTTCCCAGAATCTCCTCACCCTCTTGGCCCATCAGGGGGTCATGATGACTCCGACACGGAACAAGACCTTGCCAGATCTGAAGGAGATGGGTCATTTCCACTGCCAGCAAACTGGCTTGGGATTGAGGCCTGTGGAAGAGATCAAGGGCAGGTGAGCTATAGTCTGTCTTATACAGTGGTGCTTCATTCCCTAATATGGGACAGACAGGGCAAGTTTCAAACCTGAGCTAACATTTAAGTTGTAATATAGCACCTGTAAACATTCTGTACCTGTCTGCTAGCACTCTTAGATTGCAAGCAGTTATGATGCAGATTTTTAAAGTCTTCCTCCACAGAGACAGGCCATGGCCTCAAATATTAATTTTTGTATCTTCCATCAAAGAAAAATGGTGTTGTGATAATGCTGTAGTCAGAACTAGCATTACTGCAGTCAGCCACAGTAGTTGTACACTTTCTACAAGTAGCAGGAGGAACTTCAGATGCTCTGTTGAAGGAAGAGTGGTTATTTCAGCTCCAAACAGTTTACTGTGCAGCATTAAGTGATTGTGGACCAGGAATGACACAGACTGGAGTGGAAGTTAGCTGAAACCTTAGCTTGTTGACTTTCTGCATCATGTCGTTGTTTTTAGATCCCTGAGCACAGGCAGGCTCACTGACCTGCTCCTGAAGGCAGCCTTTGGGGCACAGATCTCAGAAGCTGGAAGCAACGACAGCCTGAACAATGAGAAGCCAATGGAAATTGCAGGTAGGTGGGGAGGCCGGGCAGATCTGGCAGGATGTCCTGGGCTGGGGCGAGCGGTTTGCCTACATGCCTCCTACCAAAGGGAGGGTGCTTTTCTGATGGCTTTTGGCAAAGAAAGTGTCTGCTGTGTGTGAGGAGTGTTTGCTTGCTTTTGTGGAGTGCTCAGAGGTCTGTGGGCTGTGCGTGCTGTGTAACTGCTGGCTAGTGGTGTGATTTTTGTAGGCAGGGCTTCCTCTTTTGGCCCCTTCTGAATGTGAAAACATGGAAGTGGGGACTTTGTGCCAGGCAGCTGGAAGATGAATGGCTCTGCAAGGGTGGGTCTTCCTGGGCTTGCAGGTTGGGAAGCAGGAGGGGAGAACAGCTGCAGCAATGTGGAATGCTGCCCAGGCTCCTGTCCTGCAGCCCCTGCCAGCCTGGCCCACTCGTGTCCTCGGAGGGTGCCTCCAAAGGGAGCACTGGCCTGTGCTGGTCACCACTGTCTCCAGGAGAGTCTGCAGGAGCATAAACCACTGAGTGAGGCACACCATGCTCTGAGTAACTTTCCTGTAATGCCAGTCTGCACCTTTCAACTGTCTCCCCAGCTCCCTCAGGTGCTTACGGAGGGACCCTGCACTCTGGTGCCCGGGCTGGGGGCTCTGCCAGCCCATCCCCAGTGATTTTTACTGTTGGATCCCCTCCCAGTGGAACAACCCCCCCACAGACCACGAGGACCAGGATGTTTTCAGGTAAAGGGCTGATACCTACCTGCCTGTTCCACTGGGAATGCCTGGGGCAGAGCAATGTGTTGAATTCCTTGCTGCTGGACACTGGTGGTGGCAGAGGGCTGCTCAGAGCACAGTCCGTAGAGCTCAGCTGGTCTAAATGAGTTTGAGGTTCTCATGCTGGCTCCTGCCAATCCCAGTTATTGCTGATAACAGTTTGCACTGGCATAAGGGCTAGTGCCAGGGAGTGGTTTTCCAGTACTGGAAGAGATAGGCTAACTCTTCTTTCACTTCATTGCTCTCTGCTTCAGGAGTAATGCTGCAGCTGTTCATAGACCCACTGTTGCTGATAGGTCCACAAATGTAAAGGTTGTGTTGTGTTCTGATTGTTTTCCCTGTGGGTTTTGGATGAGCTATAAAAGACAACCATGACCATCCATGCCCAGCAACGTCAGTGCACGAGTATTGTTAGGAAAGGGCTAGGATGCAAAATTATTAATGGTGTTACTTTCACTCTAAGCTGCTTAAGTAGGAAATGAGGCAATGCACTCCTGCTTGACAGATACTTCTTTTAAGATGCTAGTGCTCAGGCCTCATCAGCCAACAGTTGAGGCTGTGGTAATTGGTCCTCTTGGGATAGTGTGTCTGAGAGCTGGAGTCTATGTGCAGTTTAAGAAAATATTTGGACACTTTTATTTGCATTTTTGGCTTGTTTGGATTCTCGTCTTGGCTGTTCCTCATCTGAATGTGGTTGACTCAGTTGTTCTTAATTACTGTGGGGAAGATTTGGATGTAACTATGAATAAGCTGCTTGACTGGGATGGAGGGACACACGGGCTCAGTTCCTGGGTATAGCTTGCATTTCCATCATAACTAAAACCACTTGCATCCTTAATTGTCTGGAAAGTTGGGACCATAATCCTGTCTTTGTCTTGTCTGTTTAGAAAGTAAGTTCTGTAGGGCAGAGACCCTTACAAAGTGTTTGACAGGCCTGTAGCACAATTGGGTTACTATCCTGGCTACAGCCTCTAGTGACTGCTGAAATGCTATGAATAGAGAATTCAGACTTCCTGTACTAGTTTTGCAGGGATAATAGCAATCTGGAAGCAGATCCAAGCACCAGTTTTTAGTAGGTTGATATTTTGAGGCTTTAGGGTCAGCCGAACAGTCAAGATCTCAGATGGGATGCCTGGAAGGGAAGGCTGTTGAATAGTGACCCTACATCACAGGCCCAGCATTAGGTGGTCAAAGTAGTGGTGCTTGACAAGCTTTGTTTATTAGGTCTGTGCAGTAACTCCTTGCGTTATAGCTAATGCACAGAGCTAGTGGTGAAAAGGGGTGCTTAGCAATTTGAAACCCTGCACCCAAGTGCTTGGACAAGCCATGAGTAAGATCACTTGGTAGGTAGAAAGGCCTTTCCATGAGTCATCATAACCATTTCTGCAGACAGCCTCTTGGAGTTATGGGGTATCCAGATTGTGATATTGTTGGTCCTTCCCTCTCCCTGAAAGATCTGGTAATACTCCACCAGTCTTTGATGATCTGCTTTGAAGTGTAACTGCCAAAAGGGAGAGAGCTTTGGGAGGAGAGGAGACTGTCCCTCTCTGAAGATCTGTTGTGCATTATTATATTGCTGAACCTTTTGAAGTCAGGGTATGGTAGCAAATTAAATTTGTGGGTAGAAGAGAAACATCTCCCTCCAGAGGATCAGTGATAGTGGAGAATATCACCTTGATGGAATTAGCCGTTACTGGCATGCCCTGCCAGAATATCCCTCGGTGGCAGTGTGTCAGGGGATATGAAGCCCTCTGGGAGAATGTATTAAGAATAACCTGAGACAGAAGCTCCTTTTGAAGTGTCCATCTTTTATATGTAGCGTGCTCTTAGGGTGGATTCAGTGGTCAAGAAGGGGAAAAGATGATAGTGAGGGAATTGGTGGACACCATGCTTACAGGTTCTCCTGAATCCTGAGGTTAGGGTCTTGACTCAGCTGAAGTCACTTACTCTCTGCCCAGCCTCCCATTTGTAAAGAGGGGGAAGCAGAAGTGCAGGACGTGTAATGGAAAGCTCTCCTGGTTTGCATGCAAGTGGTGGATGTTTTAAAACCATTATAAAAAGCTCATGTATCAGAGGTGCTCATTCAGTGATAGTGCAGAAGCTGGGGACCCAGAGTTGAAACCGTGCTGATCCATGCTGGGGAAGTTGGCTGTGGAGCTGTACGATAAAAATCAGCCCAAGATATCATGGCAGGATTCAGAAAGGGTTTGGACAAAAAAGAAGATAAGAATATTTCTGAATTGTCTCTGTAAATGACAGACATTCTGGAAGGTGCATTCAGTCTGCTTGAGCTTGTAAACTGTCTACCTGAGTCACTAAGGAGCTTTTGTTGGGAAGTGGTTATTCTGCATCAAGTCCTTGCATCTTCCTCCAAAGTACCCGTTGCTGGCTCCTATCAGATCCAGGATCCTGGATCCTACAGGATTGTCCCCTGTGCTGGGTGAGGAATTACTGAAGATACTAATTCCTTTGCCTGTTTTTCTTCTCAGTGGGGTCTTCCAGCTCTCTCAGTTCTGGAGGCTCATTCACGGGCAGGCACTTGGCAGTGGGAGCTGGTGGGGATGCTGTGGAAGGCCCCTCAAGTCTCCGGTACGCCTTTGCTGACCCCATCACCGCCAACCTGGAAGGTGCTGTTACATTTGAGGCACCAGAGCTGCCTGAAGAGACCCTCATGGAGGTGGGTATATCCCAGGGACTTGTCAGGGGCAAAGGGCAGGGGAATAAAAGTAAAGCAAATCCAGAGGTCAGATGACTCCACGTTTGCAGGCAAGGGGATTGCTTCCAAAGGTGGAGCAAACTGGTTTCAAGAGAGCCAGGCCAGTGCAGCGCTCAGAAAGCCCAGGGCATATTTGACACAGTGACTTCTGAGCCTGCTACCAAGCTTAGTCCATGAGACCGGCCATGACCAGGGTTAAAATTCACCATTTCCAACACTGAATTTGCAGGTTGGAGACATCAGTTATGTGATACATTCTATGTTAAGAGTTTCTGAAGAAAACCTGGGTGCTTTGGGCCTTTTCCCTTCCCAAAGGCTCACCATCAGTAATAGCTGAGTGTATCAGATGACTGCTGCGTGCACTTGGGCGTCAGGCAGTGATACAGCCTCTACTGAAAGGATCTGAAAAAAGTAAACCTGACACTTGTACTACAGATGGAGTGAGGGGACACTACGTTCTGCACCAGATTGTCGAGCTGAAGGGCTGCCAGGCTCCCCTTCTCTGCAGGCTGAAGCAGAGCAAACTCTTCTGTAGCCGAGATATATTTGAAATGTAGGTCAGGCTGCCCATTTGCAGCAGAGGTGGGAGGCAGGTTCAGTCACGGTTCCAGCTCTGCTCACGATGACTCTGTGGGCTGTCTGGGACTACATTGTACCTGAATTTTGCTGGTGTTGCTCAAACCCCCTAGATACCCACAGAGATATGCATGCAGGTTTTTTTAAAGATGTGGGTTTGCTCTTCTACTTCAGATTTTATTTAGCTCTTTTTTTTTTTTGTCAATTATGCATTGAATTGTGTGTGTTTGCTCAATTGCCTGCAGAGCCACAGGGCTAGGACTTTGAGCATTGATGTGATCACATTAAGAGTTTAACTGAGCATCCTACCTGTGTGAGGTCCCGGAGGTATGGGGCACTGCCAGCTGCCACCACTTCGTACACTAGTCTGAAAAGAAATGTCCTAAGAAGTGTCAACATGATCTTGTTACCAACATTCAGCTCAGCTTCAATGTCTGTAATGAGTCATTTGGGTTCTGTTGCCATTTTTGCTGAGCACAGTAATACATTTGAATGTCACAGAACCTTTACAGCATATTTTGAGACCCCTTTGTTCTCTGTGGAGTTGGCCAGAAGGCAAACCTGGCACATTTTCTAATTTCTACTGATACTTTCAGGTGGTTACTCTTTAAGAACCCTTGTTTATCTTGAGCAAAGCTTTTGCATTCAGATAGGTGGATGGTTCCTCTATCTTTTGTACAAGCTTCTTTAGATGCAGACAAGGCAAATTGAAGGCTAGGTTTTAGTTTCTTTTGCAGTGCTATAAAACCACAATACAGAGAGGAAATACAGAAAGACTCTTGTGATGCCAAGTGAGGCCACAAACACCAACATAATTAATAGAAGCTGACTGTATAAGCAGAGAGGAAGGACCATGTATTGGTTAGAGATACCAGGCCGAGACCTGCAAGATCTCAGCAGTTTCCTGCTCTGCCACAAACTTCTTGTATGACTTGGCAATTACTTACTCTCCAAGTTCCTCCTCCTCTGCTTTTAAATAAAATAGAGGAAGATGGAGATGACACTTCCTTACCTTACTGGACTGTCCAGGTAGCAAGAGAGTGGGAGGAGAGATTCGTATTTCAGATAGTCAAAGCTGCCTTAGCAGCCAAGTGAATAATAATAAAAAAGCTTGCAGAACTTGAGCATGGGTTTGGTTTTTGTTTAATAAATTCATGTAGGAAACATCCTTATCTGCCCCCTTTGAGAGAACTGAGCCATGCAATATTTGAAGACCAAGCAGGTTAGCCACTGCTCTACAGAGCAATGGAGTTGTATCTGATCCAGGAGCAATTCATATTCTAGGACCCATAAGTATTCAGTTTTTCCACAAATACCAACTTCCCAAAACTGTTTTCAGTGGCTTAAGCAACGCAGCTTCCCAGAAATGGGATAATCCCCTTTGATCTGTAACAGCAGAGGAAAAACTGCTTTGAATTGAATGTAGTGCTGAGTGTATGCCACTCACCAAGTGGCAAGGAGTTGCAGATAAAAGGTTGTCGTTGCTGTCCCTCACCCAGGGCTCACTGCACTGAACTGGGAGGATATGAAGATCAAGGGCTAAGTGAGGGCTGGGCTGTAGGGTGGCACACACTGTGTTTGCAGTTTTCTGTGGTGTAGGAGGTTGTCACTGTTGTGAAATCCACATACACTTTCAGTTTTGTGCCAGCATGGCTGTGGTGGGGACCAGAGCTGGGCCTGTGGTGCAGATGGTCTCTCCTCCTTCCTGGGTGATTTCTGAAGTAACCTCACAGAGCTGGCATCCTCCTTGGGCAGGGGGCATGTGATTTTGGAGCAAGTCTCACAAGCTTCTCGAGGGTACTGCCTGAAACTTCTGTCCTGGAGCTGTTGCTGCTACTGTGGGGCAGGAACTGGTGTGGTGTGTGGGCTGGGGGCTGAGTTCAGCTGTCCCTGCCCAAAGCAGAGGTGTAGGGGCTTTGGGGTGTTACTCTGTAAGCTGGGATGAGTCACTGGCACAGCTCTAGGTGAGCAGCCCTCCCTGGCCTGCCAGCTTCCCCTCTAACCCCCACCTTGGCATCCCTTCAACAGCAAGAGCACACGGACATCCTGCGCAGCCTGCGCTTCACGCTGGCCTTTGTCCACTACGTGATGGAGATCGCCGCCCTCAAAGGCAGCTCCAGCGAGATGAGCAGCTCGGTGACATCTGAGTACCAGCTCCAGGAGAGCGTGGTGGCCGACCAGATCAGCCTGCTCAGCAGGGAGTGGAGGTAAGGACCCGGGAGAGAGCCACCCAGCTCCCACCCCAGTATCCTCATCACTATGTACCAGAAGTCCTTCAGGACACTCAGGTGCCCAAATCTATCCTCATGGCCATGTGCTTTCTTTGCAGCTATGCAGAGCAGCTCGTGCTGTACCTGAAAGTAGCGGAGCTTCTGTCCTCGGGGCTGCAGATGGCCATAGAGCAGATCAAAGCAGGCAAGCTGTGCCTCTCCTCCACTGTCAAGCAAGGTGAGGGGCCACTGGGCACACAACACGAGGGACTCGACTGGGATGGAAGTACTAAAAGTGTCACAAAGGGTGTTAAGGGGATCAAGTGAGTGTGAACCCCTACTGGTACACCCAGGGGCTTGTTTCTTATTGTCCCCTTGCACAGCCAGGTCTTTGTAATTCATACTGAGGGGAATGTTCCTCTTTTCATATTGACTTTGTCTCAAAGCTCTTGCTCATGTCCCTGTGAGAATCGTCAGCAGTAATTAGTGAGAGGGGAACATATCTTATCTGATCACTTGTACCTCTCTATCTCAGGTGCTTATTTGTACTTGTTGTAAGTCCACCTTAATTACACAGTGCATGTCCTAGGAAGTGCTTACCTGGCGAATGGAGACCTGTCTTGGCAGTGATGATTTTTCAAGTGAAACAAAAACACAGGAAGTAAAATACTGGTAATGCCAGAGTCACTTCTTTGCTAGTGTTGCAGCCTTAACATTTGCATCTGACTGGCTGGCTGTGATTTGGTGATTAGAAAAAATAATTTTAAAGTTACTACCATTAAAATAAGTTTTAAAACTACCACTGTGATATTACTGAGGGAGCTTTTTGAAGCACTTGAAGTACTTGAGCCACTATCTACCTTCCCCAAGAGCTTAGTCTTTGAAAGTACTCATGCTGCCTTGGGATGGGGTGTACAAAAGAAACAGAAGTTACATGCAAGGAGCACACATACGTTGCAGCAGGCAGTATGGAGCAAGATACACAGGTTTAGCTACACATCATCCACAAGTTCAGGCTGACAGGAAAGTTGTCATAACCCAAATAAATGACTCCTTTTCAGGGCAGATTGCAACTTCTTGATTCATAGTGTAATTTCCCAGTGTGGGAACTGGGCAAGGCTGTCTTGTTTTGTTTTTCCTCCCCACAAAATACTGCTCCCCTGAGGTTTTTCAGGGCACAGTGAGGGCAAGAGGGTTTTCAAGGTACTTGTGTCCCATGTGTATGGAAAAAGCAGGGAAGCACAACAGGACACTGCCCTTGGAGTGTCCTTGGGCAGCGTGTGCCAGGCAGGATCCTCACCCACAGCCATCCTTTTTTCCTGATAATTTGGGCACGGCTCAGAGCTCTGATTGAGCTCCACAGAGGAGGATGTTGTTGTGTGTGTGTTGTTTAGGTTTTTGTTTTTAAATAGTCTCTCTTGACTCTCTTCTCATGGATTTTTTCATTTTGCCCTCCTGATATGACCCATGAGCTTTAGGGTTCCCACTCCCTCAAAATTCCTTCTGAGCAAGGAGGACCCTGGCAGGGTTGTTTTTATGCCTCTCTCCCTTTCTCTTCTTCCTGGTGGTGGTCTCTCCTCTGGCTCTCTGCTGTTATCTCTGCCTGGGAAGGCAGATTAGTCACAAGGCCTGGCTCTCGTGTGAGGTTGTTCCTCTGAATCATGACTGAGAGAGGCTGGTTCATGGTATGGGGTAATTTGCCTCCCTGGGAGCAGATCATGCAGCGTGGGGATTTTCAAATGTGCAATTAGCAGTTAATGCACATCAGATGTTGGTGGGAGTTTGTATTTGGTACTTTGTGTAGGTCATGCCATGCAGCTAGGGAGACTGAAGGCTGTAGCATCTCTTGCTGCTCTGGATTGCTACTTAATCCCTCAGAATCATATTTAATTCCTGATCCTCTATCCCATAACCTTCCCGTACAAGCTGCCACGGTTCAGGAAAGGAGGTGACCTTTCACAGGCACAAGTGCCTTTTCTTTCTGGGATGGCCAAGTCCCAAGAGAGATTCCCTTGCTTAGTGCTGCTCATCCACACTCAGCTCCAACAGCTACCACTTGCAAGTCACATACTTCATGGCACGTCATCACCCCTCAAGTAGCAGAAGCTTTGTATCTGGCATGTCTGTTGCTTCTGGTGGTGCGTGAGACATCTTACATGGTGCAAACTGCTCTCTGCCTTGTGGCAGCTGAAGGAAACAAAAATAGACCCGGCCTCAGGTAGACTAGGCTTTGCCACTGGTGAGGGTGACAGAGGAAAGGAGAAAGACTGTTGGTGCAGTGAGTACTTTCCTGACAGTCTTTCGGCTTTAATAACCCTGTCATCTTGAAATTACTCATTTGGGGTCATGTGCATGGAGACGGGGAGGCACAGGGAGAACTGGAAGCAGTGCCTAAAGCATTTCCTTCATCTCCTGCAGTTGTGAAGAAGCTGAATGAGCTTTATAAATCCAGTGTATCATCCTGCCACTGCCTCAACATGAGACTCCAGAGGTTCTTCTTGGACAAACAGAAGCTCATGGATCGGATCAACAGCATCACTGCAGAGAAGCTCATCTTCAGCTACGCTGTGCAAATGGTAATGACCACACAGTGCCTGGGAGCAGGGTTAGCACAGAGTGAGTGGTGGGTGTTAACAGTTCCTGTTGGTGGCCTTAACAGAGGCTGGGTGAGGGAGGTGTTCACACAGCTCAGAGGCCGTGTTGGGAAAGCTGGGTCTGGTCTAGGAGTAACCTCTTGACACGGGCTTGTTGCCTGCAGGTGCAGTCTGCAGCCCTGGATGAGATGTTCCACCACAGAGAGGACTGTGCACAGAGGTACCACAAGGCTCTGCTGCTGATGGAGGGGCTCCTGAACATCATCACTGAACAGGGAGACATAGAAAACATCAATAAATGTGAGTGTTTAGTGACTGTTTTTTTCTTGCACTAGAACATGTGTTTTTATAGCTGCATGGATCAGAAAGCTCAGTACCCAGCATCCTTTATTCCTTTGGCTGTATCTTGGTGGACATAGCAGAGATATCTTGGCTTGTAATAGCTCCTCGCAGCCTGGCCTCCTGCTCTCCTAGTGGGAAACTGTTGGCAATGCAGATCCCTGTTCTGAGCCATATTTCAAGAACTTCCCATGCAGAACGATTGCCAGGGCTTTGTTGAAGCTTTGATGTGTGAAAGAACTTGCTGAAGGAAGTGGTTTGGCAACAGCCAGAGCCTGGGTTTGGTTTCCAGCCGGAACCATCCCTTTGATTACACAGAGCACTTGGGAACATGAAACTGCAGCGGCTGTTGGGCAGAGATGACCAGTCAGCACGGTGAGGGCTCCTTCCAGAACATCTTCTGAAATGGGACTGCTCTCCTCTCTGGTTCCCCAGGCCTGGCTGAGAAGGCAGCAGACAAAGATTCTTCTCCTCAGCCAGTGCTTGCTGTAGCAGAGAAAGCTGAACTCTCACCTACCTGCTATCGTTTGGCTTCCTCTCCCAGGGACAGATGGACGCCTCTGTCTGCTGCTCCGAGCTGTCACCTCTTGTGCTCTCCCTTTGTCACGAGGGATGTTATTCTCCACTGCTGCAGGCTCCACGCTCCATGTGGAGTGGAAAGGAGTGACCTCGCTCGCTCTGAGCACACCTTCCCTGCCCTTATGGCTGGGGTTTAATCACTTCTGTGTTGTCTCTCCCTGCGGGAGAGATGGGCATAGTCATCATCTGTTGGAGCAGCTTGGCTTGGCCTCAGCTCTGCTCCACCACAGCTAAACCAGCCCATCCCCAGCGGCGTCAGCCTGGCTGGAGGGAAAGGCCACAGCCAGCAAACCAACCCCTGACCCTCCCCTCTGCTCCCACCAAGCACAGTCCTAGGGTGGGCAGCCAGTGCTGCTGGGCTGCTCGAGCCCTCCGTGTGGGCACAGCTCTTGGATTCGTAATGAGAGGAGAGATCTCTGGCTCACAGGCAATCAGTCAGTTAATTATCACCAACTTTCACAGTTGACATGAAGCTCACTGAAGGAGAGCAACGGGAGATTGGCGGGTGGTGCGTGGTACTGGAGGGCTAAGGGAATAGGGAATACTAAGTAGTTTCTGTTGTACCATTTCTTACCAAACCTAAATCACATCTTTTGTCCAGAGATATAGTTAATGCATCTAATAGATTTCTTTCCCCAGTTGGTATCTTGGTATTCCCTGGTTTATCCTATATTCCAGCTTCCTGATGGAGCTGTTCTCTGGTAGGCTGCAGTGGGAATGCATTTCAGTTTAGATCTCAGGTATATGATTACTTATTTCCGAAAAGTAAAATGATGAACATAGAAATGCAGCAGGTCTCCCTGTGAGAGGAATGAATTCCACCAAACATGTAGCCTTTGAGAGAGTCTTGGGCTCAGACAATGAGAATCTGGCACTGACCATGCTGGGCTGGGCTGAATCTCTCAGTTGTAAGCCATGACAAACGGCACTAGAGACCTTGAGTCATCTTGCCTGCTGGCAAAAGCCACTCCAGTAACTAAAAGTGAATAAATGGTTCCAGGCAGATGGTGGTTCTTTATAACATCTTGATACCTCTATCAGAACTGCTGCCTCCTGGCTTTCCTTGCTGGATCTCCAATTATTCAACCCTTCGACCTGTCCCTTCCCAGCATGATGTTTGCAGTCAGGTCCTTGTCTAGTCTAAATCAGTACCTGATAATGACTCTCGAAGGACTGTTAGCTTTGCTGAAGTTCTCCCTTTGTTTTTTTCAATCTCCAGCGTGTTTTGGTAGCCTTTCTATGGCCAGGAAAATGAGAAGTTGATTTCTTTATGTTTTTTTTTTCTCTCCCAGGTAAGCTGTGCATCGAGCGCAGGCTGTCAGCTCTGCTGTCGGGGTTCTGTGCCTGATTTCAGTGTTCTTCTTCACACACCTCTGCCCAGCTGATCACTCTGTTTCCAATGGCCTGCTGCTGTGGTGGGAAATGATTTTGGCAGTAGGAGACCTGGAGGATGAACTGCTCAATGTTCTGCATTTCGACGTTTTGGGAAGTTGTTCCGCAGACTGGGATTCCTTTGCGGGGATGTGTGACTGCAGCGAGCACAGATACTTCCCTGCCAAGGGCCTGGGTGAAGACAGAGCTGGTGTGGAAAGGTTTCCCTCGTTGGCAGAGGGGATGAAGTACACAAGTCTGCTTCTTCCCAGCACTTTGAAGGATAAGACTGCTGCCTGTCCCTCTTGCTTAAGAACAGGGTATTCCAGTGCTGCGTCCATTGCGGGCAGTGGACGTGCTGAAACTGCTGGCTTCAGTTACTGCTGGAGGGTGTCATTCAGAAATCAAGGCCAGTTTGTGTATTTTCCCCTACCCCAGCTGAGAGCCAGGCATCTTCAAGCTTCCTGGCACCCCGAGGCTCCCCTCCTTGCTCTCCTTTCTCAGATGTGTTCATGCCTTGGAGTGCTTACTGAATGGCAGAGAGGAGGGACTCAGTTCCCTTTAGCCTGAGCGTGGCTGAGGGAGCTCCCACCTCCTACAGACTTGCCGAGCGAGGCAGAGGACAGGCTGCTGCTGGGAAGTTTGCATCTCCCATGGCTGCTGTGTGGACCTGCCTCTGCCTGGATGGGAGATCCAACAGGGAAAGAGACTACGCAGGAAACAGGAGGGTGGCAAAGTGTAACACTCCTGTGTTTGCAAGAAGCCAAAATGAATCTGTTCCTCCCTTGGTCCCCGAGCTCAGCGGGATCACCATGAAAGACTCGTGGCTGTTGAGCTGGGGCTGTCAGTACATATCTACCAGGAGGAAGCACTAGCGCTGTCCTGCTTTCAGCTGTTGGCTCGATAACCCCTCTCCTGGAGCCCCCACCCCACCCCTGAACTCAAACACTAGCTTTGTGAATCAAAGGAGCACTTTACACACTATGGGAACTTGGACAAGTTGACTTGGCGTCACACAACAACCCAGGAACATCACGACTGTTAGGAATGCTGTTCTTTTTATTCCTTTCCTTGCTTCCTGGTTGTTTTATTGCACTACGTGTGTGCGTATATTAATATGTATTCCTAAGGGTGAATATATATTGATATATATATATGGTTTGTGTGTAACTGTACGTATTTAACTGTACTGTATCTTGTGAGTGCGAGGCAAAAAGCACGGCAGAGTCTGTGCTGTTCCTCCTCCACACCAGGCAAAGCTGACTTGCAGTCTGGCAGTACCAAGATTTGTTTTGTTTGGGTTGGTTTTTTTTATTTAAATGTTCTTTTAAGGACAGTCACTATAAAGCTCCATGCTTTTAAAGAGCTCAAGAACAGGCGTTAAGATCCTACACACTTCTAATTGGAAACGCATTTTTTAAGAAGTTTTATTTGCTGCTTCATTTTTTTTTTTTTTATAAAGAAATCTCGTAGTGTTCAGTTTTATGTTCAGCATTTCTTTTAAGGAGACTCTGTAGCCAAGTGGGGCTGCGGGTGCTCAAGTTCTGGTTGAGGCTTTGGATGCTGTGAGCATGTGTGTGAGAGGAGAGCTGCCTGTCCGTCCGTCCGTCTGCGTGTGCGTGTGTGTCTTAACTTATCAGAGTCGTGGCAGTATTTCGTTAGTGCTGGGCAGAAAAGTATCTTTTGAAAGCAACTCCAAACCTCAGGCTTTGTTTTTGGGGATCTAAAAAACCTCTTGCACGTGGTGGTTAAGTCCTCATTGCTTTTTTTTTTTCTCTCTCAACATTGGCACGTTCAGTGTGATGCTTTACAAGGGTTTCAGGAGCAAGTTAATTGACTTTGGAGCTGGCATCATCTTTGGCAACACGGGTGTTTCTGGTCACAGAGCAGAAATGCCAATAAAGAAATTTAAAAATTATTTCCAATTGCCCCCACCAGGGTAAGTTTTAACTGTAGCTTTCACCAATGCTTCAGTATTGGGCTGCTGTTCCAGCCTGCTGCTTCTGTGGCTGTTTGTGTTTGTGCCTGGGGAAAGGAGGACACAGAAATAAAATAATAATAATAAATATAGACAAAACCAACCAACCCCCCCAGCCTGTGTACAGAAACGCCGAGGAGACTCAGACTGCTTCCAAAGGGCTATGCTGCAGGTGGGAGCAGAGCCATGGGAGCACTAAGCCAGGACTAACTCTGTGATGCAGCCCCTGCTATGCACCCCGAGCCCCCCACCCAGCCCCACTGACCCCCCTGCCGAGGAGAAGCACAGCCCAGGATCCCCCTCACGAGCCGTGTGTGTGTGGCAAGCTCAGCACTAACCTTCCAGCTGTACTTATTTACTTGAATGTATCAAAATTTGTCCACATTCAATGTATACAAGTATATATTGCTCCAAAAAAAAATAATTGTGGTTTACAGACCTACAACCAATATATATGTATGTGTTTGTGTATATACATACAAGGGTGTGTGTGTCTATGGGTGTGTATGGACAGAGATACACACACAAACACAAACGTGTATATATGTTTTCTCTCAATACTTGAAACTTAGCCACTGTGC
>VYZX01023021.1:152831-191637 GCA_013401335.1 Brachypteracias leptosomus | reverse complement strand
CTGCTATGCACCCCGAGCCCCCCACCCAGCCCCAATGACCCCCCTGCCGAGGAGAAGCACAGCCCAGGATCCCCCTCACGAGCCGTGTGTGTGTGGCAAGCTCAGCACTAACCTTCCAGCTGTACTTATTTACTTGAATGTATCAAAATTTGTCCACATTCAATGTATACAAGTATATATTGCTCCAAAAAAAAATAATTGTGGTTTACAGACCTACAACCAATATATATGTATGTGTTTGTGTATATACATACAAGGGTGTGTGTGTCTATGGGTGTGTATGGACAGAGATACACACACAAACACAAACGTGTATATATGTTTTCTCTCAATACTTGAAACTTAGCCACTGTGCTTGAATTAAAAAAAAAACAAAACAAACAAAAACACAAAAAAAACTCACACAAAAAACCTCTCCAAAAATGGAGGGGGAAAAAAAAAAAAAAAAGAAAAAAACAGGTAAATCAGACAGGTGATTTATTTTGCCATCACTTTGGTGACTTTCTTTTTTATCTAATTGCATGTAGCGTGAAACCAACTTTTTTGGTGAAAAATATTTATTGCTTTGTAGACCATAAGGTATGCAAAAAAAAAAAAAAAGGAAAAAAGAAAAAAACCCCCAAAAACCATTGTTGAAGTTGCTAGTGTAGTCCACCTGCTATTGTCATGGCTTGTTACTGTTGCAGCGTTTGTGTCTAGCGTCTCTGATAGATTTCAAGAAACCTCAGTCTATTAAACATGTATCTTCAGGTTTGTGAGAGCGTATGATGATGTTCTTTATAAGGTAATGCTTGATACTTTGTCAACATTTTTTTTTATTTGTGTTTTGTGTGACTTTTTTTTTTTTTTGGCTTTAAATTGTACGACACCGATTTAAGAAAATAAAATTGATTTGAAATTGTTAGTGGCCTGTTCTCAGTGCTTTCTGATTCTGGGTAGTGCAGTGTCTGAGCAGGGTGTTTAATGGGTTTGGTTCTGCCAGGTTTTCAGGTGAAAAAGTGCTTGTTACCCTGTCTCACTCACAGAGGGTGAAGCTTGGGCAAAACAGGCTACGCTGCCTAAATCCTTTGAGTTTGGACAAGTTGAAGACAGTTTCTGAGTGGGAGCTGTAGTCACTGGTTCATCTGTCCTTATTCCCTGGCCGTGCTCTCCTCCTGCTAGGGTCAAACTTGATGGCAGACCCCTTCCCATCCAGTTACAGGCTTCAATTTTGCCCATGTTTTGGTGGTTTCAAGCTCAGCCTGTCAGAGCTGTTTGTTACTTGGCTCCCCAGACATTGAGCAGGAGTGTCTGGTGGCCCCATGGAAGGGTGAGGATGGTGAAGGATCATGGTTGTGTTTCTATGAGACCTAATAGCTGTGCATTATTTTAAACTCCAGCTTTTTTTCAATCAATAATCAAGAAGCTTGTTGGTGTTCAAAAGAGATACCTAAAGATGAGGCATGAGTATGGTGATAAGATTTTATTTTTCATTAAGATGAAATATTTTCTTGCTGTGTTTGTACTTGTTGCAATTTATTTGAACAGAATGGCACATAGCTTAGGTTTTTCTTGCCCATGTAGCTCTGCAAAGAGTCACTGACAGTGGCAAAAAGCACAATGAGGGTGCTGAGAGCATTGGTTCTGGCTTTGGGTGCAGGACAGTTGCAGTCCCTGCTCTGTCTGAATCCCCACACTCTAGGGTGAAAAGCTAAGCTCTTCATCTGGGATGCGAGATAGGTCCTGAATTAGTCCAGTCCTTCTACTCTTACAGGAACTTGAGCAACAGAGGTGTGAACTCAGGAGCCCAATGCCATGATTCCACCAAACACCTCCCCAAGCTCCTCTTGCTGGGCCCATGAGCAACCCAGGGGAGAGTCCTGCCACCAGTTGCTGCGTGACTCAGCATCACCCCTACAGTAATGGGGCTGTATTGTGGTTTTGTAAGAAAAGACCCTATTTCAGGATCTTAATTCACTGTGAGCTGGAATTGTTTTTTCTTGTGCAGCCCTATTTATAACCTGTGTTTCCTGCTCCTGCCTTTCCCAGCACAGGGAACTGGACACCACACGTTCACTCCGTGAGAACAGTGGAGCCAGGCAGGGCTGGGCTCTGCTCCCTGCTCCTGCACATGAGTCAGCACAAGCAACACTTCATTCCCTTTCCCTGCAGAGCTGCAGTGGCACCAGTGCTGGGACAACGCTGAGAAACTCCACTTCACTGTGGTGAAAACATTGTAGGGGTACACCCCAGGCAAGACCCTATGGCAGCCTTTGGAAAGCTGGTTGGGGCTAAAGAAATAGAAATGCTGGTGTTGCTTAAAGTCTGGCAGCTCAGCACACTTGGTTTGGGGTTTTGGGGTTATTTTTTTGTTTGGGGTTGGGTTCTTTTTTAATATGTAAAGCCCTCTTCTGTGGAAAAACCTTGTGTGTGTTTGGTCCCTGCAGCATGGGATTGTGGTAAAGAATATATTTATATGTGTGTATATATGTATATATACAAGTTTCTGATGCAGAGTGCAAGGGATGTGGGTTCTTTGAAGCTGCCTGTGACGAAGTTTAAAGCTTCAGGTGGAAAACCTGTAGCCAAATGAAAGATGGACCACTGTGTGTCACACACCTGTGGGCAGAGAATACTGTTTAATCCATCCATGGACTCTTTCACAGGCAGCAGAGCAAAGGGGGAAGGTGCTAGCTGGGAAGACTTCATCAACAGAAACAGTCTCTTCTAAAAGCACTAAACCACAGGGCCTGAACAGTTTAAAAGCACCAGTGAGAGTTGCACAGCTTTCTAGATGTTGGCTGTGACGTTTCCCTGCTGTTGATTCTAGGAGAAAACAAACCCGAATGATTCTGCCAGGGCATTTGGCTTCATTCCCACATTTTATATTTAGTTGTTGGTAAGTACGTCAGCAAAGACATGCTCATTCAACTCTGAAAGATCAGAGGTGGCTTAGTGACATCAAGGAAGTAGAAATGGGTGGGAGTGTGTTGAACCAAAGCAACACATGGATCCAGTATTCTGCCTCTAGCCACCAGCTGTTAAAAGCTTCTTTCAGGAGGAGTTAACTCCTTCACAGCCTGTTTTAGCTCTGCACTATATAACTTGTGTTCTCCTCTTGCAGCAACTTGAGCCTGGTTACAGCCTATCCCAGATGCTGGTTGATGGTCCTGCTCACCTGAGCAGGGTGGGTAGTCCTGGGACATCTGATGGCTGGAGGGGTTGCGCTGAAGGAGAAGGGCTGTGTGGCAGGGAGGCAGCTCCCCAGGCTCTGCAGGGCAGGAGCTAATGCTCTCCAGACAAACCCTAGTGGTTGGATTTATTTAAATTTATTACCATAAATGTAGCACTGATGGTGGGTGCCATTCCCTGGATGAGGAATGGCACGTAGTGTGGGGATACAAAGTTCCCTGGGACATTTCTGTTCTAAAACCAGCATTTTTAGGGACAATAGAGTTAGAACCACCCCCCCTCCTGGGAGCTGAAACCTGGCAGGGGCTTTGGATGCCTTCAGAAAACGTGTTAACGTATTTCTAAGAATGAGCTTAAGCAAGTAATGTCAAACACGGGTTTCTGCCCTTGCTGTGGACAGAGAGCAACTGAGGATCCACATGTTGAAGGTGTCTCAAGAGCCCTCAACTGGACCCAGATGCTGGAGATCCCTGGGAGCCAGACCCAGCCACCTCTCACACTGTCGACACCCCTGGCTGTGTCCACAACACGGCTCAGATCCAAAGCCCTGGTGCGAGAAGAGGCAGCTCCCAAAAAGGTCATTCCCAAGCCTGTGGTGCATGAGGCAACGTGCTGCAGACCCACGGCACGTGGGCTTCGTGCCTTCGGCTGCTCCTCCACGTCTGCACTGGCAGAGGGATCACTAATACACTGCAGGGGGAATTACCAGTCTGCCAGGATTCCTGCTGCAGGTAATCCTGAGACACTTACTAGTGAATTGTTGCTGAACTCCCCAATCAGATCTTGTTGTGGGCAGTGGAGTCACTTCCAGGTGAGAACACGCTGGCCTGTGTTACAGCAGGAGCAGCTGGTGGAGGGAGAACACTTGGCCTGGTCTCAAACAGGAATTTTCTCCACAGCTGAAAGAGCTCCCAGTGCTTTTCACCTGTATTCTTCTATGCTTCTTTCCAGCTAATGCCCTGACCCACAACTGCTGGGGAGCAGAAGACAAAGGTTCTCCTTGTAGCACATGTCTCCAGTTCCCAGCATGGAGGTAAAGAGCTTTCAACTAAGTTTGGTATCTCCTGAACTTCTAGTGCCATGCAGCAAAGGGTATTTGCTCAAGTGAGGAAAACATGACTCCCCAAATTTGATTTCCCAGCTCTGCAACAACGATCTCTCTGCTGTGAGTCTTGGGCCACACACTGACCCTCAGCCCTGGCCTCTCTCCCAGGGGACAGGAGGGCTCTGGGTCTCCATCCTCCGATGGACTCCATTGCTCCCGTTGCTGAGTACACTGCACACCCCCACACCCCCCCCCGCAGCCTTTCCAGTCACTGAAGATCAATTGAGCACGTTTTTTCTTTCCTTTTCCGGAAAACAATTTGAAGAACATGTCCTTCAAAAACACAATGTTTCCTCAGAGCTGCTTTTTATTATTATTGATTTACAAGCAATTACATTTCTCTGAAAATTTAAAGCAAATCCTGTTGGAATAAAAAGTCCTTTTCCAAAGCAGGCCCTGGGGAGGGAGGGAGGGGAGGGAGCGGCGGGGGTCGTGTCACCACAGCAAAGTGGGAGGGGGCTGCTGGGCAGCGGAACGGACATGGCTAAAGGAGGACACCCCGAGGTGTCCTGGGGCTGGGGGGCACCAGCAGGTCCCTGGCCGGGGGCCGCGAGGTGCCCCTGGGGGACACCAAAATCCGGGGTCGGGAACCAGAGCTGGGCTCCCCGGGAGGAGGAGGAGGAAGGGGAGAAGGAGGAAGAGGAGGAGGACGCGGCGGTTCGCGTGGCCAGAGCCCCATCTGGAGGCCAGAGCCCCATCTGCGGCTGAGCCGGCCGAGACCCGAGCGCCCCGGGATCTGGGGCTGATCCCGGTCCCCACGGAGCCCCCGCCGAGCAGCGTGAGCCTGGGGCGGGGGATGCAGCCCCAGAGGAGATCTGAAGAACCCCAGGTGAGTGCTCCTATAACACAATGTTGAGAGAGGATTGACACCGGCACCATTAAGAAAATAAAAGGAAAATGCGCAGGAGGTGTCTGTGCCCGAAGCCCCGTCCTGCCAAAGGTGTGACTGTCCCGAGTCCCAGATGTGCTTGTACCCGGAGAGGCTTTTACGAGGCTGATTTTACCGCTGAGTAACCGTGATGGCAGCGCCCTCACTTGAGGACAAGCAGATGTACAATTCAGCGTCATTTTATCAGTCCTGTTAGACACATGTGAAATGTTCTGCTCCTCACAAAACCAGTGGGGAACTTTGTGGATTGTTTGCACCGATTCCAATTTAATCCTGGGTATGGCTGTTGGAGGAATGAAGCCCCTTGTCACTTTAATTCCTGAAGACTTTAGGCGCTCGCTGTGGGTTGCAAATCAAACCCAAGCAAGCGTGCTGGCTTCACAGACCCCACGTGGAGATCCACAATTGGACTTTCTGCTCCACACCAGGATCCACAGCCATGTCTCTGCTGCCCCTTGGTTTGAGCAGCACCTCCCTGAGGGGCTGCCCTCCTGGTGCCCACAGAACTGACCCACAGCCACAACTCTGGCAAGTCACCTTAGCTTTGGTAGCTGCCTGTTTAAGGATAAAATAGAGGAATTAAAAAGAAAGAGGCAGCATGTTCCCTGGCAGGCGCAGGCAGAACTTGTGCTGCTTGTTTTGAAGGTCTTTTGATGCCCCTGGAGTGGGCAAGGAGCTTTTTCCCTCATGGGATACCCATGTAAGCCTTTCTGCTGTCCCACCACTGTTTTTCCATGTCAGCTCAGGCCTACTTCTCTCTCAAATCGAGCTGAAATGAGCCAAATTCAGAAATCACGGCAGGGAGGGAGGAGGCAGCGATGCTGGTGGACAGGCAGGCAGCACGGTTGCATAAGCTTCACTTCCTAAGGAAATGAGGCAAAACAAGGTTGATATGCCCTGGTTGAAGCGATAGAGAAAGGTGCATTCCCTCTCCCTTGTCAGCAGGGCCACGCTGTGACAGGAGATCTTTTATCACTTCTCTAAACAAAGTGCAGCTGGGACTGGGTAATAAATCTTCCCCGTGCCCCATCCCACTGCTGAAATAACTCATAAGTGTCAGTTCAAAAAAGGCTGTACTGCATTTCTTCCCCTTATTAGCAGAAATAACAGGCCTGTGTTTGATAATCTGTCCTGCTTGGAGGTGTCACCCCTTCCATTTTCCATTTCAAAGAACAAATGGAGTTCTCATATGCTGATCTCACAGTGTGCCGGGGTCCTCTCTGGGTAGCTCTGTCCTATAAAGCCCTGAAGCTCGTAGCATAACAAAAAAAATTTCCTGTTGTTTGGCTTTTCAGGAGGTCTGTGCTGCTGCTAAGGGTGTCTGTTGTCCTCTGCTCTCCCATGAGGTGCATCAGGGCAGGTAGAACTTGCTGCAGGAGACATGAGCACAAGGACAGAAAGCTGGTGGGAGGGAAACCTGACGGGAAAATGAAACCGTGGGTGCCTGTGCTTGATACTGGCACAGGCAGGAGTTGTGTGGAAAGCAGGGAGCAACATTGCGTCCCTCTGGGAAGGGAACCATGAGGTTTTAATGGCAGGCATTTGTGTGATGTGAAGTATTTCCTCCCATTTGTGCTCGCCTCACTGTGACTGTCGGCAGTGCTGGTTTCCCTGGGTGGGTTTGCCAGGGAAAAGCGGGCTGGTTTGCTGACGCCGCTGATATTTACACAGGGATGTGTTCATTAATTTGCCTTTTCCCCTGCTCTTGCCTGATTTATACCTCGACAGCCGTTATAGGAACGCGCCGCTCCGCCCTCGGCCTTTCGGACGCCCCGAGGAGGTGTCTCCACCCCCGCACAGCGGAGCCGAGGGACACCCAGGCTCGACTCCCGGAGACCTGTCGCGTCTCCGGCCCCATCCACCCAAGGCCCCGCCCAGGCCCCGCCTCTTCATGTCCCCGCGCGGCCGCCGTAGGGCGGCACGTGACTCTCACGCGCTGCAACTACGTCACTCCACAGCGCCCGCGTAAGTGCCGGGCGGCAGGAGCGCGGGGCCTGACCGGGGAGAGGGGCGGCGGCCGCGGCCCTCCCGTCCCGTCCTGCCCGGCCGAGCTGTGCTCGGGGAGATGCTGCGGCTGCGGTGGGGGCTGAGGGCTGCGAGCTGCGGCCTCTCCGCCGCGGGGAGCGCGGCGTGCGGCGGGCCCTGGCGCCGGCTGCGCAGAGTGCGTACCCGCCGGGCACCGCCACTGGCGATGGGGAGGCGGGAGGGGCCGGGTGGGCCGCGGGGGGAACCGCCTCGGCTCGGCCCTTCCTCGGCCCACCGGGCTGCGGGCTCGGGGCTCCCGTGTGGGCAGCCCCGGCTTCGGCTTCCCTTCATCCTCGGTGAACGGCGCGGCCCTAGAGGAGGTGACTCGGGCTAGGAGGGAGCAGGGGGTGGGCGCCCTTCCTGCCTCCGGCTATTTGCCCAGCCCGGGGTGCCCCTTTTGCTGCCCCGGGGGAAGGACTCGTCACTTTTTGCCGCAGTTTCTTGCTGAGCCCCGTCTGCTGTGCTGTCCTTTGCAGGCTCTCACAATGGCTGAGGATTTGTCAGCAGCGGTTGCCAACCAGACAAAGAGACTGAACAGCAGCTGTGAGGTGGTTGAAAGGCTAGAGGAAAACGGACATCAAAATAAGAGGCTGAAGAGAGATGAAGATGAGGAAGGTGTGGAGGATCAGAACAAAAAGTTACCCAAAAGGAAGATCGTGTTGTTGATGGCATATTCAGGGAAAGGCTACCATGGGATGCAAGTATGTGGTTTGGCAAAACAGTGTGCCCTGCTTATTTCTGAAGCCTGTTAGGTTTATAACTGTAGTCATGGTTACAGACTAGGAAGCACTTGCAGTGTGAAAAGCTGGGGCAGGAATAGTGTATGCCTGGGTTCAGATAGCTTGGTAGTAACTTGAATTAAAAAATTCAGCAATACACCTCTGATGTTTGGTGATTCTAGTGAGTCTTCCTTTACTAGAGAGCATCAGCAGAAGATGTTTCAAAAACTGCTGCAGACAAGGCTCTTAAGGAGACTGAAATCACGGGTACTGCAGTTCTGTCAAAGTCTGAAGTGCTGTCTGCTGATCCTCCTCTGACCAGTTCTCCAGCTTCTGGGTGAAGCTTTACATTCTAAGCAGCTGGGACAGGCTTCTTATAGGTTAGACCTCAGCCTGTCTCACTATATGCAGATTTCAGAGATCTGAGTTGTATATTTGAACAAAACAAATTTTATCTATGTTCCTGTCTCTTGTACTTTAAGAAGTGTCTGTACTTGAAGACGCTTGAAATATTCCTTTTTCTGATACACTCTAAGTGTGGCTTGTAGCAGTTTAGAAACAGGAAAACTGTTGCAAAACTGTGTTTGCACGTGGAAGAAAGGGATGTTGCTTTGTTAAAACACCAGCACTCGAGCAGTGCCCCAGTGCTGGCCCTGCTGGTGCAGGGGTGATGTCGTGGCAGGCAGTACTGGCAGCAAGAGGATGGTGTTGCTCCATCTGCTGCTGCTCTCAGCGTACTGCAAGCTCCAAACACCCCCTTCAGGCGTGCTTTAAAATCTCCACAGGGTAATTGACAAGCTTGCAGCACCCGGGGAAGGGAGTCTTTCGTGCCTATGCAACCAAGTAGATGTGTGAACAGCAGTAAAGCCTATGCTTGTGAGCACACCCGTGTAAGTGCCTATTGGCTTTACTGATTGTGTAATTGAATGGTGCCTGTTGAAAGCTTGGGCTCTGCAGCCTGACGCACAGTGGAGTTGTCATTTCTCTCTGTGAGTTGAGTGCAGAAGTCACTGGAGAAAACCATAGTCTGTGTTATGCAACAGCTCAGATGAACTGAGCCTGAGAACCTGATTTCTAGAAGCAGGATTTGCAGAGGGTAGGTGTGGAGCAGCAGCTGTGCACTGGCAGGCACTGGAACAGTGTTTCATTGGTGCTGATTCCTGTAGATGAAGGAATCATCAAAAAAACTACATTGTAAAAGTATTGCAGAGTGAAATTAGAAATGATCTTTTATTTGCAGTAACAGTAAAAGGTAAATCAGAATGTAGATGTTTTATGAATGCTCTTTTGTAAAGTATTGCTGGTTTTATTAGAGAATGGCAGTGCTTTTAGGGCTGAAATTCTAAAAAAATTCACAACAGTATTGGATTAGCAAAATTTCTCAGTTATCATCTTCAGTTATCCAATTGTTATTATTTATTATATCTATCCTATTATTTATTCTATTTATTTTGACTATATGTCCTCTTTTAGAGAAACGTGGGATCTTCACAGTTCAAGACAATTGAAGATGATTTAGTATCTGCCCTGGTTCAGTCAGGCTGCATCCCAGAAAACCATGGGGAGGATATGAAGAAAATGTCTTTCCAGCGGTGTGCTCGAACAGATAAGGTGTGTTGGTTGTGGTCTGTCCTCTCATAAACTCTGGTGCACTCCCACCAGTGCTACTGGGAGTAACTGGTAAAGTGTTGTCTAGAGTGAGATCCAATAGCAGGTGCTATCACACTGAATGTTGTTTGAAACTTCTCCTTTCATCCATTACTGAATTTAAGTACAAGCAAATACTGAGAAAGCACAGGACAGTGGTTAGATGGTGTTTGTAAAGCTGGTGCTTCATACCTAAATTTTGTCTGTTTCTGTCACATTCATCTGCTTCAGCTTCCCAGCCTGCTTCTCCTTCTTGTTGTTGCTGCCTGGTTGATGCAGTGCTTGAGAGTTTAGCAGCATCTCAGTTGTTTTTAAGCCTGCCACAGTGGGGTTCTAAGTCTGAACTGGAGTTCATGGCTGATCTTATGCATAAGTAATTTCTTTTCAGTTGCTGCTTTACTTAATAGCAGTCAAGTACAGTGAGATGTCATGGAAGGGAGTGCAATGTTCTGCTCTCTCAGATTGCTGAGGTGCTGTGTGGCTGTGCAGCACCAGCAGGTCTTCCAGGAGTACTCTGACTTGGATTTCTGCCTGTGGCCTTGCCTTTGCCTCGCTTCAGCCTGAAATGACCAGGGAGAGAAAGGAATAAACTTGTTCTTCAGCTATTTCAGTTCTGCAAGTGCAATCCCAGAGCTCCCAAGGTACATAATTATGTGTTTGTGTGTTTTATGGTTTTTATAGGGTGTGTCTGCAGCTGGACAGATTGTGTCGCTAAAGGTCAGGCTAATAGATGACATCTTAGAAAAGATCAATAACCATCTTCCTTCTCACATCAGAATTCTGGGTAAGGATACTGGAATAGGCAGAGAAAAGTTTTCAAAGAGGAGCTTTATCCTGCAGGAGGTCTCTCCCTTACCATGATAATTTTACTTATAAGTGGCTTGGTTTTAACATAAATCTGTATGTTACAGTTAGTTTTAAATTAGTGTTCTATAAGATAAATCTAGCTTTTGATTGTATTTTAAATGTTTTTGTTGGTAGGAGTGAGATCGCAATCAGGTTGTAACCTACTGATTCTGAAACCTAATGTCACTTTTAAAACAAGGTCTGAAGAGAGTCACTGGGGGATTCAACTCCAAGAACAAATGTGATGCCAGAACCTACTCTTACATGCTGCCAACATTTGCCTTTGCCCATAAAGACCATGATGTGCAAGAAGAGGTTTATCGGCTGGACAAAGAGACCCTTGAAAAAGTCAATCAGCTGCTTGCGTGCTATAAAGGAACACACAACTTCCACAACTTCACCTCTCAGAAGGGCCCCAGGGACCCCAGTGCCAAGAGGTACATCATGGAGATGTTCTGTGGAGAGCCGTTTGTGAGGGAAAACGTAGAATTTGCTGTGATCAAAGTGAAAGGTCAGAGTTTCATGATGCACCAAATACGGAAGATGATTGGGCTGGTGATAGCTATTGTGAAAGGTTATGCTGCTGAGTCCATCCTAGAGCGCAGCTGGGGAGAGGAGAAAGTGGATGTCCCCAAAGCCCCAGGGCTTGGGCTGGTCCTGGAACGAGTACACTTTGAAAAATACAACAGACGTTTTGGAAATGATGGGCTGCATGAGCCACTGGAGTGGACAGAGGAGGAGGAGAAGATTGCTGTTTTCAAAGAGCAGTATATTTATCCTACCATTATCAACACAGAAAGGGAGGAGAAATCCATGGCAAACTGGCTCAACACCCTCTCCATTCATGACTTCAACTCCTCTGCTGTCGAGATGCAAGCTAACAAAAATTCAAAGGTAACAACTGAAGCCATTATTTTATCAAATGGAAGCTGTCAAGTTGAAGTGGCTCTTTCCTTAGTAACATTTTTGTTTTCCATGACTGTGCTGTGGAAGATGACAGTCATCTGGAGTAGGAAATGTGTATTATCCTTTCTGTCTTGTGCACTTGATGATAGTGGAATGAACTGTACAAAGTATAATTTTTGCAGGGTTTTGCATGGGGCAGTTGAGGGAAAAAGAAATGCTTTAAAGCACAGGTCAATTTGCAGAATCATAAACTGGCAACAGAAATTGTGGGCATGTTAACAGCTTTTGCTATCGTGAAGCTGTTTGGGAGGCTAGTTTTCAGGTTGACAATTGCTCTTTATTTCTTGATATTGGGCTGATTCTCATTTTGTGTAATGCCCTGTTCACTACATAAGGTTTGAAATCGGGTGAAAATTTAGGACTTTTTTGTAAAGTAAATTTGCCATGAGCTCAAAATGGGTCATTCGAACATCTCCTACTCAGTAAAATGGGATATTGTGTTTCTGACAACAGGAACTGCTGTCAGCTCTAAGTTGCAGTAAAACAGAGGTGTGGAATACATTTTAAAGAAAATTACAGTTCAAGTTAAAGACTTGGGGTTTGTTTTTTCTTTCTCTGATTGAGACATAGAATAGCCTCACAAGAAGAGAGTGGGAAAATGTCTGGGGCATGGTAGAAGTAGGAAACCAGATGAGGAAGCTTGAGTCAAACTCACAAAGTATTTCTTTAAATTGATGACTGTTGGAACAACTTATACAATAGTGTTTGATTGGACAAGTCTCTGATCAACTCAGTCTAACTTTGAAGCAAGTCCTGCTTGACTGGAGGGTTGGAATCAATGATCTAAATATACCTCACAGTTCTGTACAGAATTCAGATTTTCTTGGTCAAAGGTCTGGCAAATCCTTGAAGGACAAATGGTGGGCAGAGCTAAAACTTGTGTAGTGCAACTCAAAAGAAAATAATGACCTTAATGAAGCTCTTCACTTAATGGAGTCCTTAAAATTAGGATTTTTTTCTGTAGATACTGCTCCTCCTCTGAAGAACTTTTGGTTTAATCCTGTCTCTGCCATTTTTTTGTTTGAGTATGAGGAAGAGTTTCAACATGCAAAATAAAATTTACAGCCTCATTGAATAGTACAAGCAAGATACCAGCAATTTCTCAGGTTATTTTTGTACTTGTGGTGATTGTTTTTCAGAAGTATAGTGGTGTCTGAGGACACTTATGACAGGAGGTTATGACAAATGCCACATTATTTTGGTTAAATGGGACCCAAAGAGACCATGTGGTGCAGAGAGTCCTTCCTTTGGCTCGGGAGGCTTGATGATAATGTTGACAGGTTCAAAATCACTGATTTATTGCTAGCAGGAGGCAGGTCTGCTTGCTGCAGATAAACTCAACCACATGCAGTTCTGGCATCACAGTTAGCACAAGCTGTCTGGAGAAGGATAAATAAGGGATGATATGACAGACTCCTTTGAGGTTTTGCAGGCTGCTTGCACTTCAGTGAGCAGTGCTTGCTGTTATGAAGGCAACAAAGTCTCAGAATTTGTTTGGTTGTAGGATATTAAATTGTCAATGTTAAATTCACAGGATTTGGAGGCTTACATGTTTTCAGCAAGTGGCAGTCGGGAAAAAAAGGAGTAACTACAGGTGTATTGTCATGTTAGCGTTGCTTTAGAAAACCCTTTGATGCCAACCATATCAGTCAGAATACTTGCTTCAAAAAATTATGTAACGCCCCCCAAATTTATTGCATTGTATTGACTTACACTGAAGGACTGGCTCCAGTTAACTCTGACTTCAGTTTCCCTGTAAGTTGCTAACATTTCCCTGATACTACTTTATACAGCTGACTTCATTTTTAAATAAGCATTAGTGAGCCTTTGCACATCCCTCAGAGTTTGGACATAAATTCTCTGCAGCAGACAAGGCTCTCAAATCTGGCTGTAGACAATGTGACAAACAGCTTTTGAGGGACTTGCATGAAAAAAGCACTTGTTAACTTGTCTCACCTGCCTTTCATGCTATTACTGACTTTTAAGTTTACCACATACTACAGATTATAATCATACAGTTGTAAATATAAATGGAAAAAATTTTCTGTTGGTGTGTAACCCAGCGTGCATTGTTTTTGCTACAAGAAGCATCATTTGCTATCACAGAAGTTTGTTACTTGATGGGCCTAAGACATGAAGTTGGGATCTAGCCCCATTTTCTTACACTTTTTGAGGAGTTTAAAGTCAATGTCTTTCATGTTGCTCAGTCTCTAGATGTAATGACATACTGACAAACCTTTCTCTGTTTTGCTTTACAGAACAGCAGTGATCTCGAAGGCAGTGATGGTTGTGATGATGATTCTGACTGAGTCAGTAAATGGCTGGACGTGGGACCCTGACTGCTTGCAATTCCGTTTGTCTACAAAGAAGTGGCCTTTCTAAATCCAAGAGTCCAGTAAAGCAGGGGTTGTGTGCTTGCAGGACAACAACCGGTTACCCAGGAGAAACTGGGGAAAAAAATGCAGTAGGAAAAGTAGAAGAAAGTTTTTATACCACTGACTGATTCACCTGACTGGTATACTTGAAAATAGTGTAACAAAGAAGCTTTCTAGAAGAATCTTGTAATGCAAGATATCGTAATTGCTCTTTGAATACTGTTTTTATTATATGTTTACCTGGAAAATAGTATTTTAAATATGTATAATCTCTACATAAAGACGGGGCAAAACTTTTTAATATACTCTTTTTATTATTGATGACTCCATGACCTTTTGATTATTTTTATTACTTTCTTCACTTTTATTTAACCTGATCTCTAAACACCATTAAGCTTTTATTTTCCATATCATCTGTGACTTTCCTGTGGAGTAACACGCATGGGTTAGGAAACTCATTATCATGCTGACTGCTGTGAATTCTTTTGGTATTGAAACAAATTTTCTGTTTTCTAAAGCTCTGTAAGTCTCAAAGAAATGATTCCTCACTCAGTGAGAGGTTTTAATTTTGGAACATGGCTGAAACATGTATTTCAAGATGAGACCTTTTCTTTGGGAGATTTCATCCCCCCCAGTATTGCCCCCGTGCTTGGGCAGACTTGAGAATATTGATGTGCAGCAATGTGTGTAATTGGGCCTTTCCTGCCTGAGGTTGTTTCACTCACCCGTAGTTGAGGCATGAGGAGAAGATGTAAATTGATTTTTAGGTCTGCAATTCAAAGTGTACAGCCATGAACGTTCTAGAATTGCCTGTGGTGGGTCACTGAATGTGTTGCTGGTTTAGTGTTTCAGTTTTTAGTGGAAACTAGCCACCTGCTAGGATTGGGGTTGATTCAACTCAGCATGTGTGACAGGAACGGTGCTGACTTCTCGGCTTTACTCTGCATTCACTTTGTGTGTGTGTGAACTCTTGATTCTCATCCAGCTGCACAGAACAGAGGAATGTGTGCAATGACATGGGCAGCACGTGTCTGAGGACTGCCTTCCTCTGGGAATTGATCTTAATTTTCTGTGTTCAACTTTAATTCTCTGTGGTTTGGGGATCTGCATTCTCTGGAGTGCTTGCTCTCCTTTCCCCAGCTGTAGTTTGGCTTCTGGTTCTTGTGTCCAACTTTCTGTGGGGGTGGTGGAAGAAAAAACAAGTGAAGGCAGCAGCCCTCCTGCCCTCTCTGCCCGTAGAACACTTTTGGAAGGGGTGTAACAAGACCCTCTGAGCATTTGGGTGCTAGCACAAGTGCCGGATACGCTTCCCCAGCTTGGTCTGTGTGGAGACTTGCTTTGTAATACGGTACTTACTGAAAGTGGGGAGTCAACTCCTGGCTCCTTCATTCAGTGGTTTCTGACTGAAGCCTCTAATTTTATTGTTCTTTCTGGAATTAATTTTTATTTGCCAGAGTGCAGCTGCCCTTTAAAAAGGGATTCACTTGTTTCTTTTATCTGGGTCTTCATTAAAGTTTTTTATTTTATCATGAAGGCCTTGCTTTGTTTTATCAGAGGTGTATAAAAGTGTTCTGGAGAGGGACTTACCGAGATGTTCATTTACATCCCTTGTTGGTTCACACTAGTGACCTAATCTGCTTAATCTTCCAGCCAAAGCTCTTTCTATCCCTTTCAATCTGAAAAAAACCCCAACTCACCTTTATTTGCTTATACTAAAGGCCACAAACTGACATGTATCTCAGCTGAAATCAGTGAGAATTGATGCCCTTTGGAGAAAACGGTAATAATAATAAAAGGGTATTTCTTACCTCTGGGAATGTGTGCTGCTTTATTTCATGGGCGTTATTAATTTGGATTTCCAGCTCTGGTTTCAGAATAAATGTAAAGAGAAGAGGAGGTGGTTTAAGAGGTGAGGGTGCTGGGGGCCTTTGGCTCCTGAGCCCCGCCAAGGTGCGCTCCTGGGCCTTCCCCAGGGATGCCCCCGGGGCCCGTGGAGCCTCTCCCGCCGCCGGAACCCCCAATCCCGCTGCCGTGGAGCCCGGGGCCGGCGCGTGCGCGAAGCTTGGCTCCGCCCCCCCGGGGGTGGGACCGATGGGCGGTGAGTGCCCCCCCCGGGTGGGAGCGGGGTGGTCTCGCTCAGCGCGCGGAGGGGCGGGGCTTCGCGCCACCGCCGTGAGGGGGCGCTCAGCGCGCGGCGGGGCCCCGGTGTGTGGCGGTACGGGGGATCGAACCGGGCACCGAGCGGCGTCGGAGGTGGGGACCCGGCGGGGCTCAGGTGTGTGCCGGTACCGGAGAACCGAGCGGTGTCAGAGGTGAGGACCTGGCGGGGCCCGGATATATGCCGGTGTGTGCCGGTGGCGGGGATCGAACGGGAATCGCGCGGTGTCAGAGGTAGGACCTAACGGCGCCCAGGTGTGTGCCGATGCGCAGATCGAACCGGGCACTGAGTGGCGTCAGAGGTGGGCACCCGGCAGGGCTCAGGTGTGTGCAGGTGGCGGGGGAACGAACGGGGCACCGAGCGATGCGGGAGGGGGGCGAGGGTCGGGGCCGGCGCGGACGCTCGGAGGCAGGCGGGGAAGGGGCTGCGCATCCAGGGGCTGGGGCGGCGGAGCCTGTTTCCCTCTCTCCTGGACGGCGTTGGTGAAGCGGCTCCTTCCCAGCCGGTGCCGCGGCCGCTCCGTGCCGGTGAGGAGCCGAGCGGCGGCGGGCGCGGCTGTGCAGCCGGCGGGAAGTTGTGAGGGGCAGGTGAGGGAGCGCAGGGGGGTGTTGGGGTCCCGCAGCAGGGGAGCGTTGGCAGAGCCCTGGAGCCTTCAGAGAACTTCATCTCTGCGCCACAGCTTCTCCCCAGCCCGGCCGGCAGCGCCGCGGGCGGTACCACGCTTAAACCCTGCTTGGGCTTGCGTTAATGGCATTTGTAGCTGTCATGTGTAATCAGATAATCATTCTGCGCCCCAAACAGCAGCGCTTTATGAACCGAGAGATCTGGGAATTGCATGAGCGAGGCCAGGCATCACCCTGGTGTCACAGCGTCCACCAGCTCCAGTGCATGGCCGTGTACGAGAGCACCAGCCTCCCTCCGTCTCCACCCTGGCTGTGGTGTTGGGCATGAGTCCGTGTGCTGGAGGAGGCACCTGTTGACTGTCCTGTGTCACCTTCAAAGTACAAATGTACCCCCTCAAGACCCAGTATGTGCTGCAGGAATCCTCTGTCTGACTGCTAGAAATAAAGTAACTGGATAAATCTACTGGAATGAAAAAGAATTCAAGTGGTTAAGTTGAGTTAAAATGTCGATGACCATTGAGATGAACTCTCTTTATAAAAAGTTGGGCAGGAAACAATTCTGTGACCATAAAAACCATTTCATAGTAAAATAAAGAGAATGTAGAAGTGAAATGAAAGAGAAATGTGGGTAGAGCTTTGGAAGCAGTAAACTGATGTACAGTTTATTGATAATGAAATACTTTATTACTTTATTTTAGTTCCAGAATAGTTCTTCATATAGACACTCATAATTAGTTATGATAATAGCTGAAAAAAAAATGTCATGAGCTTTATAATAGTGCTGGTATATCTTGTACATATATTAATGATTTATGATAAAGTATTTATGATCAAATGTAAGTTTTAAGCTTTGTAATTAAAGATAATTGCTTTAATGAGTTTTTCCTTAATTGTAACATTATATCTAATACCAATTATTATATGATATAAAAGCCCTCTGGAGAAAATCTCAGCGAGTGCTGCACATCTCATTTTCCATGCATGGGGCTGAAATTTGGCCCCTCTGTGCCCAATTTGTTGTTTTCTTTAATTGATGTTGTTGCATGAAATGTTTCCTTCTTGGTCATTTGATACCCTGATGGAGACTGGTTGCCTGGGTATCACCTCTCTGTAGGATGCTGTTAAAAAGATCTGTGTGTTGTCAGGTTAAAGAGCAGATCAGTACCTTCTAGCCCAGCGTGCTGATTTGATTTGCATCTTTGTAGCTTTTAGGCATGCTATTGTATTGTGGTGGAGTAGAAAGTTGATTTGATCAGCTATGTAGCAGTCTGTATTGCTGCTTTCTTTGGTTCTTCTTGATATTCCACTATTTTAATTCCTGAAATTGTAATTTTTAAAAGTTTCTCTGCAGGTAGAATGCTTCCTGTTCAAGTGGCTCAACAGATTAGCCAGGAGCAAAACCAACAGCAAAATGGACCAAACCTGTCAAGTGTGCACAGTTCCTTCCCTGCTCCACACAGCAGGAGCCCAGCTTTTCTTCAGCAGGTACAACCAGAAGGCTCTGATAAGCAGGATGTGATTCTGGTCCCAACTCCAGTTCCCATACAGCAACAGGTATCAGATTTGCAGATTATATAGCTGGCAGCTTTGAATGGCTGTTTTTTGTGTATTGTAGTTGCTGTTGTCATCTGTTTTGCACCATTAAATAGCCTGTCTGAATACTGGGAGGAAAGTATCCTCAGAAACAGAGCAGTGATATTTATCTTATAAAGAAAGTCTGAACAAGATTAATTTTTGGCACTTTACTGCTACTTTCCCTTGAAATTTTACTTCTGTGAAGAAAGTATCTGCTCATTTATGTCATTTGTGATGTCTAACCAACTCACTGTTTAAATGTTCTTGTGCTGGATTTTCATTTTCTTTGAATCAAATTGATTTTATGCTTCAAAGTAAATTTCAGAGTTGTGTGGAAGGTTGCAGGTAAATAAATTACAAGTTGCACCAAGAGGTAGCAGTGTCCTAACCTTTCACTGTGTCCTGGCAACATTGTCCTTTGTGTTTTGTGTTGAGACTTTGTGGATGACAGAATTTATTACTCCAACCTGGGGAGGAAGGAGCAAGTAATTTCAGTAGTTCTTGCAAAAGACTTTGCCAAGAACTAATAATTTGCTTCAGATAGCTATTGTGTAGCACAGCTGGGGATAAATCTTTCTTTACCATAAAGTTTTGTGTTCATTTTAATTTAGAATGCTCTGTAGATAGCTGTATCTCTCTTCTGGTTTTAATTAGTGGGGTATATGATTTTTCTTGAAGAAAGAAGAGGAGTGAGAAGGAATCAGGCAGATTCTCTAGGGAAACAGAATTTGTTCTTGTAATGAAATCCTAGAAGGAGATTTAATTAAACAGAATCAATTATTTTAAGTTTTTGTGCAGCATATTTAGAATAAGAGGGGAAGCATCACAATGAAGATTTGTCTGCTTGTGCCTACTTGCCAGCAGTTGCAGGATGCTTGCATGTGTTAATAAAAATGCCACAAACTAATTTTTATATGGACTTTTTAGAGAATTCTGTCCATCTGCCACCTGGCAGAGCATTTCAATTCTGTGACATTTCTCACTAAATCATCCTTGCTCTTCTGATGAGATCTAGAGGTACTACATTCTAGGAGGAAAAACTCATGTTCTCAAGACTGGGCACCACTGCATCCCAAACTCCTTGGCTGATTTTACATGATGGTGCTGCATCACAAAGCCCTTCAGAGACTTCACGTAAATCTGCACAAGATGTGTTACTCATTATCTTTTAATAAAGTGTAACTTCAAGTAGCATAGCATGTTTCCAAGGTCTGAATAATAATTTCTATTAGTTATTCATGTAGCATTTTTTCACAGTGTCTGAGTCTTGGTTTTTTTTGTTGTGCAGTAGGTAATATAAGTTTAATTTTGTTTACTTGAAGGAAAATGAAATTCTACAGCGAATATCAGCACTGAGGAAAGAAGGTTTATGGTCTCTGAAACGTCTGCCCAAGCTCCAAGAGGCCCCAAGGCACAAATCACACCATGATTATCTTTTGGAAGAAATGCAGTGGCTGGCAACTGATTTTGTTCAAGAAAGAAGGTGGAAGATGATAACTGCTAAGAGAGTAATGTGAATTTGGTATTTTCAGCCAGAACAGGGGGGAAGAATAGGCAGCATTTTCATGGTTAGGATTGCTGAGGTTGTGCAAGCTTTGGTTTGCCTCCCCACTGTGTTTATAAAGTTTGGGCAGCACACCTAAAGGGACTGTATTTGGTTTTTCTTTCTTTAGAGATATGCTTTTTTAGGTAGAGCAGAGTAAAAAGTTAAAATAATTTTCTGGTTTTGTTCAGCTGATTTTAAGTGTGGCTCTTCATTACAAGGACATGAAACTTCTTAAGGAAACATTTAAGAGAAATGAGGAGAAGCACCTGAGGGCTGCTGCTGCTTTTACTGCCAGAGAGGTTGAACATTTCTGGTCCACCATGAAACAGGTAAATGAAAAGAAAAAAATAAATCTAGAGACATACTGAATAAAAACCTATTGGGCCATAACATGGACAATCTTACAACTGAGCTTTGCTCAGGCCACGTGGGGAATCTTGTCTGTTGGTAAAGATGGCTTCATGTTATGGTTGCATGAACAACCTCAGGCCTTACATGTCATGGAGGGTGCTTTGCTAATCCTACTCAGGGCAGTTGGATGCTGCAGATGTTTAAGTTTTGATATGAGTTGATCTTGAGTAGCTCTCACTTACTGCAGAGATGACTTCTATTCATGGTCAGTTTTGTTCATGCTATTTTTTTCTTAGAGTGGTCTGCACTGTAGCCATGTCTGATGCCTGCCTTACTGGTGCAGAAATATTTAGTAATTCATAGCTGTGTTTGAAGCTGAGCGAGTTCATTTGTCATTTCCTTATGCTCTTTTTTTCCCCCCACTCTCTCTCCATTTTAGGTTGTAGATTTAAAACTGCAGGTAGAGTTAGAAGAGAGGAGGAAGAAAGTATTAAACTCACAGAACATCTTAAAAAAAGGTAATGAGAACGTAGGACTTCTTTTCTATTATTTTTTTTCTCTTTTGCATACTAGCAGTAGTAGTGTAAGCTCACCAAAATAAATAGATAGGAGGTAGTATTTTGGTCTTAGTTTTGAGTCATAAATATCTCCTCTCTTGCTCACTAATTTCTGTAGCTTGTTAAAGCTTTGGTAAATGTACTGTACACACTTTTTGTTGCTGACCTCTGGTTTGTATCAGGGTTTATTTTTATGTCCCTTGGGGGCCGTGCATGAGGCTGAATTGACTAAAGCCAGTCTGTGTGCACCCATGTCCCACTGCATTGTTTGTACCTTGTTTATGTAGCCAAGTTTGACAAACTCACAGTATTCTTACAGTGTAGAAGTCTTCTGTTCTTTAGACCCTGGATTAGCTGTAATGACATTGAATCTTCTAATAAATTAGTAATCTCAGCTATGGCAGCACCATGATTTTTATTATTTTGTGCAGAGATAAGAGACTCCTTGAATAACAAAGAGAGCCTTCAGGAGGAGGTGGTGCTTCCAGATCTTCTCACATCTACTGCAGAGAAATACATGGCAGATTTAGCAGACATTGCTGCTGCTGCAGAAGAGTTGTTACCCAAAGGCAGTGCTCACATTCCAACAGCAGTAAAAAGTGATACTCCATCCTTACTATGTGGCACTCTTAGAGATTATCAGAAGACTGGACTGGAGTGGTTGGTAAAGCTGTATAAGATGGATCTCAATGGCATTCTGGCTGATGAAGCTGGGCTTGGGAAAACAGTGCAAGTTGTTGCCTTCTTTGCACACCTGGCATGTAATGAAGGTATGAAATATCGTAGATCTTTTATTTTATAAATTTATATTTTTAACAATGTGAATGTGTTTTCAGTAAGAGGGAAAAAAGGGGATTGTTAAAAAAATGTACCTGGAATAAATTTTATTAGAAAGGATACACAATTCCTTTCACAGTTAGTGCAGTGTATGTTGTTTGTATCTACACAATTGCCTTTTCTTGTAAGTTCCGAAGGGGCATGCAGTCATTTCCAGGCACACTGTACTTTTCATCTCTGTAGGTAACTGGGGGCCTATTCTTGTTGTTTCACAAAACTTGAATGTGCTGAAGTGGGAGATCAAAGTGCAATGCTGGTGTCCTGCTTTGAAAGTTCTTCTGTACCTCGGGAACCCAGGAGAACTTTTTGAAAAAAGACAGGTATTGTGGAACATTGTTTCATCTACACATGTACTGGGTAACAACATTACACAGAAGAAAAGTACCAGCCTGAGTAATGGTTATACCATTTTAGTTAAAAACTTCAGTATAGTGGTATCACAACCTGGTTCTTTTCTCTTTCATTATGTAGCATACTGGAAGAATGAAGGTATTTCTTCATTTCATGAATGCTAGTTCATAAGCAAAGCTGGATATTTACCAATAACATCTGCTTTGCTGACCAGCAATGTCTGGCTAACCTTTGTAAGTTGTGAGTATGCACTTACCAGTGTGATGTCCCTTTGCACAGACAGTTTTGACTAGTACCTGATCTCTCTATGGGGAAACTCACATTTTTGCTTTTTGACTTGTACCTCATGTTACTATTTGCAGAGGTTTGTTAAGAAAATGTGTTGAATTTGACCATTTTTTGGATGAGAAATTGATGTTTATTCCACAAGAAGCAACAGGAAGTTTGTTGTGTACTGAGTAGTTTAGAAGCTGTGTATGTGCTTTCAGGCTTTAAAACTTCACTAGACTTGTTTGCAAAATCTGCTGCTGCTTCTCCCCCTCCCCTCTAATTTTTGTATTTTCAGCTTCCATAGTTACAAGGAACTTCTTGGGTTACTCCGTTAATGCTTTTAAAACATACAACTTTTATCCCTCCTTTTGGGATGATGTGTCTTTTCAATTTTTTTCCTTGTTGAAGTCCTTCATATAATCTTAGATTTACTAGCAATTTTTCATGTCTCTCAAGTTTGTAGAATCAGGCCATATAGATCACGTGGTAACTTTTTCTTGCCTTGTGACCTGAGCAGAGCAGAAGAAAATTTGACAAAATTGACATAGCTTTGAGCATATTTATTCCTTTACTTTTGTGACTTTTCATTCTTGCAATTTTAACTTTGTGTCTTGTGTTTCTAATTTTTTTATTTGCCTTTGAAAGTAAGTATTAGGTTGTTAGTTCACACATTGGACAGCTTCTGTGATCAAGTCCATAATAATTTTGATACTTCCAGGTAGAATTTACTTAAAGATTAATTATGAATCTTAGAGATTAGAATTTATCCATTAAGTGTGAATTCTACTGGTAACCTCTAACAACAAGTAGAAGTAGTCTGAAACATTTCCAGACTCCTCAAGGAAGGTTTTAAAAATGTTTAAGGAAAGATGGCTTTTCATTGCCAATTGGTTTTGGGTGGCAGGAAACATGGTCTACTGTGCTTTCTAGGAAAAGTTTTTTCTTCTTTAAAAAAAACTAGTTGCTTTTAAGGATATTTTATATGATGTTTTAAACATCACAACCAGAGAGTTAAACTGAGCATTCACTTCCCTTTGGGGATTTTCAAAGCTTTGAAGAACTTCACTGGGATAAAGCACAAGATAATCTATTTCAATCCCAGAAAGGTCTTTGCTCTGAAAGCCATCAAAAAAGCTTTTAGGATTTTTGTGTTTTTATATTGCAGGGATGGACTGACCCCAACAACTTTAATGTATGTATTGCCTCCTGCAAGCACTTCTTTAAAGATTATGAAGCATTCATGAAAGTACAATGGAGGTACCTAGTTTTAGATGAAAGGCAGAATGATAATAACCTGGCAGAGAAGCACTGGGATGCAATATTCAATCTCCGGAGGTCTGCAGCATTCATTGAAAATATTCATTTTCCTTTAGTCTCTCAGTTACTTTCTGAAATAACTTCAGTGCTTTTAAGCACAGGATTTTTACATCTTCTTGCTGTGATGCAATCTAAGTTGTGAAATAGATCTTATCATAATTGTTATCTTCATTGTTCACAGTCATCATCGTTTACTCTTGCTGGATACACTTCTGCCTACTGCCTTAGAAGATCTGTGGGCCATTGCCTGTTTCCTGATTCCAGGGATTTCCCAATCCTATCTGGATTTTCCAAAGGTGGCATCTGTGGAGGGGAATGAAGATCATCACCAGAGACTTGCAGTGAAACTGCACAGAGTACGTCTCCTTGAGGATAGCGTCTTAGTAGCAGTATCTCTTTCTCTGAGGAAAAGCAATTAGGAAATCCTTGTTTTGTCTTCTTCTAGGTAGTGCAGTCATTTATTTTGCAGAGGTCCAAAATTCAAGTTGAGAAGCAGTTACCAAGGAAATATGAGCACGTGATAACATGTCCTCTTTCTAATCGCCAGAGGTCAATGTATAAAGACATCTTGTCTCAGCCAAGGTACACGTGTTGAGTAGTTCTTAATTGTTCATTCATCATTAAAGTTAGGAACACTTCCAGTTACATTAAGAGAGCTTGTTTGTTAGTGTGGTATTTCTGAGTCACGGGCAAACCTAAAGATTAAAGCCCATTGGCATAATCCCAGTGCTAATCATGCTCTGCACTAAGTGGTAATTGCATTCAGCCATTTCTTCAGCCTGTGCTTGTTTGTGGTTTTACAAGGTGAAAAGAAGCATAAATAATCAGACTTTGCAGATTATGGGACAAACTATATCTGGGACAAAATATTTATAATTTAGGCAATTGACCATGCATCACAGCTTTTGTCTAAGTTTAGTTCTTAAGTTATTTAGGAACTGAATATCCTTGGTTCTATTGTTATATTGCTTTTCTGATATATCTAGTGTGTATCTTTCCATGAATTTGATAATTTAAAGTGGCATTTATTCAGGTGTTAAAAAAAAGAAAGGCCTTAATTTTAACAGTGTTTCATATTTATCTGATGTCATTTCCATTTGAAATAGGGTGGCTATTTGGGAAATTCAGGTTTATGAAAATGTGGGTTTTAAACTCTGAATATATTCCATAAATTATTAAAAGTTTGCGTGAATGTGTGAGAAGCTGGAGGAATGGGAGACTGCATTTTAAAACTCATACTATTCTAAGTTTGATAACTTGGTGTTTTATTCTGAAAAACAATTTGAGTATGCACAAAGACCTAAGCTCCTAAAAAGCACAGTTTTCTAAAGGTAATTTAAATTCTATTTTCATTTTGAATGACAGAACTCAAGAATGTCTTAGAAGTGGGAGCTTTGTCAGTGTCCTCCATATCCTGATGGAGCTGCTAAGGGTGTGTAACCACCCGGACCTGATCAGTCCCCGGCTTCCCAGTTCCTCCTGTGTACTGGACAGGCTGGAGTTCACAACTGCTTCACTAGTGCTGGATGCATTAGGATGGGATCTTTGGAAGGTGAGCAGGGAAGTAATTCTCTTGTGCTTGACTCGATTTGACTGGGAGAGCAGGTGGGTTAGGACATAAAATTTCTTACACTCAGGTTCACATTAAATTTCAAAATCTGAATTGCTAGTTTTTAGATATTTTTTTTTTAGAAGCAACTGCTAAGATTACAAATAAGAACCACTGACTTTATGGTAGTACTGAATTTAGTAGGTGTGCTGGGAATTTGCTATCCTCAAAAAAAGGTCAGACTATTTTGCAACATTTTCTAGTTTTGTTCAAAGTTCCCAAGTAACCTAAACTGATGGGTATTGAAATCAAAGGAAAGGTGCCATTCTTGTCCTGTCCTGAGGAGCAGCAAGGGCATGGTTAAGCTGTGTGCACCTCTGGACGTGAGAACCTCTATCAGAGTCCACAGTCTAGTTTTAACTATAGTCTGTTTGTTAAAGTTACACTGCAAGGGATTTAATCCATTTTTTTTCTAGTGATTTCAGCAATCCTAGAGGCTTAAGAAAGACTGGACAAAGCTAAAACAGTAGCATTCTATGTCCTGGAAAATTCCCATAGTTACTCCTCTAAGCCTCTTGGAAAAATCATTTTGGGGTGGGGGAGCAGGGTGAGTGTCAAAGGCTTGTGAGGAATTAATGTATCACGGTGGGAATAGGTAAGTCTGAAATGCTGGTTCTACAAAGAGAAATGCTTTAATTACAAGCATTAAATTAACCACAGGGTGCTGTCCTGTTTTTGACTCTGGGTAACATGAGCATAATGCTCTGTTTTCCTGGTGTGGGCTGCTGAAACCTTTTAAAGTAACGGCAGCTGCTCTCTGCAAAATCACATGACACTTGGCTCTTCATGTTTTGGTTTAATTCTGGCACCAGCTGTGAGCTTTTTAATCATTCTCAGATAATGTGCTATTATTACCACGATTTTTTTTTTATTTTTTTTTTACTGCAACTGAATGATAGTAGAATATTTCTTCAGATTGTTTTGGGTTTGTGTTTTGTTTTGTTTTTTTATACCAAGCACGTGGACTGGTCTCTCTTTGATGTGATTGGGCTGGAAAACCAAATTACTTGCTATGAAGCACAAGTACTGCCAAAACTGAAGGTAACCAGGAAGCTTATTGAAGAGATCTACTGTTCTCCTTCATCACCCAGACTTGAGCCAGTGAAGCTCAAACCAAATAGGTATGCAGCTTTTTTTTTTTTTTAAAAATATTGTTTGATTTTTAAGTAGCAGGTGAAAATAAGCAGTATTTGTGAGGGTTCATTCAGAAGCATTTGTTTTTCTTGTTTTGTTTTGTTTCCAAACTGATCACTGCTCTAGATTGTATGCCAGTTTTCCAAGGGAAAGCAGACTGCTTTTTACCATTGGTAGTTCTTTTCATTTATGAAGGCTCAGTTGTGATCTTTCCAGCCAAACTTGATAGAGTTGAAGCCTGTTGTGGTTTTGATCAAACAACAGAGGTGAGTTCTGCAGTAGAGTTTCCTGAGCAGAATAATTAAATCCCCTCCTTCTAGTTAATTCTAAGTGTAAGATATGCTTGCAAAACACTTAAGAAATCTTGAGGTTCTGTTTTGGGGGAGGAAGAGGAAGAAAAAAAGTTTTTCTATTACATTTTGACCTTTTTGGTTTTGCTTTTGACTCTTCTCTCTGAAGAGCATTTGGGAGGGTTCATTTTTGAATCTTGGAATGAATATAATTCTGCTGTAGAGCAATGTAGACTTAAATATTTGACAATAAATTAACCTCTAAGAGCAGAGTATGGGTACAGAAGCCCAAGACAGCTTGTGTAACACGTGGTGGTAACAGGTGACAGGGAGGATGTCCTGCCCTAGTTCTATTAGGGTGTTCTGCCAGAAGGGAGCTATATCAGCTAATGAAATTTGGATGATTAAGGAATATGGGAAATCTGTCATGTTTGTACCCTTCCATATAATCTTTCAGAGAAGGCTGGAGCCTCGGAGGATTTGGTGTACTTGCATTTTACAGTATATTGTGTTTCTTCTGCATGTTGAGAGAAGCAGAATCCCTCCTGCCATATGCTCTGCAGCTGGGTACCTCTTCTAGCTCAGATTGCTGGCTAAAAATAACTCTTTGCTTTTTAACCTGATTTTTGTATTAGGATGAAGGAATTAACAACTTCCTCGTATGTATGTCTAGAGTAAACTCAATTCCTTGTATGTCTAGAAATACAATTTGTTAATTTTTAGGTTATTTACACCAGTGCAGTATGGACAGAAACCCAGGGGTAGGACTAGAGACTTCTCAAGGTCTCCGTTGCAGCAGAGAGTGGACATGGCAACAGTTACTGCAGATCATCATGAGAAAATACAAAGACAACACCCCCTTGCCATGTTTTCAGAAAATCAGCATGTGAAAGGTGTGTTGTACATACAGTAAATCACTGCTTTCTGGTTTGCTGTCTTTTTAAAAAATATTCTTGAATTTTGGAAAAAAATGAGGTTGTACTTAATGTGTCCATGCATTATATATTTTAACATCAAGTTTCATTAGTAGCTTAGGGGCCAATCTCTTTTCAGTGGTGCCCCATCGTAGGATAAGGGGCAACAGGCACAAACTGGAGCATAGGAAGTTCCACCTCAACATAAGAAAAAACTTCATTGCCTTGCGGGTGCCAGAGCCTGGACTATTCTGCCCAGAGAGGTTGTGAAGTCTCCTCTGGAAAAATTCCAGACCTGCCAGGACAGCCTGCTCTTGGTGACTCTGCCTTAGCAGGGAGGTTGGACAAGATAATCTCCAGAGATCCCTTCCAACCCCTACCATGTTGGGATTCTGTTTTCTAGCAGGAATTCACTCACAAAATCAAAACAAATTTTATTATCTAATCTGTCTTTGCACAATAGTATCATTCTGTTTATAAAACACTGGAAATTTTGCTGGCAGTTGCATTGCTCTCCAGGTTGATCATCTCAATGAAACTCTCTCTTCAGACCTGACCTGCAGCCTGTGGGGCAGCTTTTCACCCATGTCATTCTGAACTGACTGAGCAGATTTAGGCATCATCACTGTCCTCTTCTCTGGGTCTCTCTTTCATTGCTAAAAATGAATTGTGCAGGAAAAGACCTCTTATTCTGTGGTTGTTTTTCCCCAAAACTTTGCTTAAACTGTACCTGTGTAGACTCTTGAAATCCTTGCAAAGTTTGTACATTGTCAAATGAGTACACATGTGAAATACCAGTCAAACTGTATCTAAGAAATCATCCTTTTTTTTATAGGTCTACCAGTGGTACTGAGAGAAAGAATATTTCAGATATAGTTTAAGAACACACAGTATTGGGGGGAGACCTTGTGTGTTTGCAGTTCAGTGCAACCTAAGAGTTATGTCTAGAGTAAAATTACCCTTCTTTGGAAACAGAGCACTCTGTATGTATGTATTCAAATCCTGCAGTGTATAGTGAGGAAATTCTTCTTTTTAAACTGTGTACCTTTCTTCTTGTCTTTAACAGCCAGCAATGTAGTACTCAGCCCGATGGCTTCCACAGCTGGAGCACAAGAGGGCCTTGCTCAGCCAGAGAAGCCCATAACACTACAGTTTAGAGGGAAAACATTTACTTTGTCTTACAGTCAGTTCTGTGGGCTTATTGGTAGACAGCCTCTGAAGCATCAAGGTAAGGTGCTACACGATCCAATTCACATATTTTGGTTTTTTTATACTCTTTTTTTTTTTCTTTTTATCTTTTTAATGATTTCAAAGTAAAATTCTAGAAGCTACAATCTCCTCATACTGTAATATCATGTGTCTGTGAAATTAAATTATTTTTCTTCATTAAAATCTTTTTCTTGTCTTGCTGCTTTCCTGGAAAAATGAATTTATTTATGTGACAGTGGATGACTTGAGTACTAAATCTAAATCAGTATCTACACTTGCATGTCCAACTCAGGTACTGTGCTCGCTCTTTGTATTATAGAGTAAACACTTGATCATGAACAGTGTATATTTTACAAGACTCACGTGTGCATCTCTGTTCACTGAAATAGTCAAAGCTTTAGTATTTAAAGCATGTAGAATATTGTAATTGAGTGGTCTCCTCCATCTGTACTAGTAGACTCTCCAATGGTAGTTTCAGAGTCCCATTATATTTTTGCCAGTAGGCATAGAGTAGGAAAGCAGATTTATTTTTCATTAAAATACAAAATTTAACATCTGTCCTGGTATCACAAATACTCTTCTCATTGCCAGCTTTTCTCCTTCCATAATTATTTATAGAACTCTTGCATTAACTAAATTATCCTTATTTTCAACTTTCTTTTGCATAAATTTCTTTTTCGTGTAAACTTTATTTTGTCAAAATATATTCAAAAAAGAACTTTGTGTTTAAAGGGTATCTTAGAAGAAAAAAGACAACTAAAGGAACACCTGGACAAAATATATTTGGGGAATGAGCGTCGTTGTTCCCGAGCCCCCCTCTATGGCAGAGACTTGTTGGAAATTTGCTCTTGGATCAGTGAAGGACAAATCTCTCAGTGGTGTTCTGCCCAGATGAACTACTGGTGCTGGGCTGGCTTTGCAAATTGCCTTCCAAACCCAGGTGCTTCAGAGCTTCTGAAGGACCCATTGCAAGGACTCTTTCTGACGTTGAAGCAGCAGCAGATCGCCCTGAAGGATGTTGTTACTGGGTAATGGAGACAAATCCATTTTGCAGTCTTTGCACAGATTTAATGGGTGTACACTACCATCCAAACCAGGGTATTTATGTAAAATACTAAAAGTGATAAATGAGCTGCCTTGTTTTACTCCTTATTGCAGGCTAAATTCATTTATACAGAATCTATTTGCATCCCTGATGTATCAGTTTAGATTATTCTAAGATTTCAAGTCTCTTAATAGTTCCATGGCAATTGTTATATAGCAATTCTACTTTATTTGGACACATCTTGTATTTTTTGCATGAATACTTAAAAAAATAGGAGTTGTATGTCAGCTTATCTTGGTAACTTTACGGATAGTGGTAATTTCCTCTTGTCTTGTTCTGATCTTGAGTGTTATTTATTTACATTTATTTGATGTTAACATAAAACTTCATCTACTGATTTACTTTCAATTACCTTTAGCCAGCTCCTTTATGCTTCCATGCAGACATCTTTATTACTGTTTTTGAGTAGTTAATACCCCAAGCTGTTAGAAATCAGTATATTAAAGTTTTGGTTTCTTTTGTAGAGATCTATGCATAGTGCCAACTGTAGCAGTTGCTCCTCCATATTTGTATGTAGCAAATCCTCCTTATACATATACCCATGGAATGAAGGTCTTGAAGTTTAATCTAGAGGAACAGTTACTCCCCCACTTTGATTCAATGCAGCAGATAGCAAGGCCTCAATTTCTACAGTTTCCAGATCCTCGACTGCTGCAGCATGATTCAGGTATTGAAAAACCCACCAGCTGCTATAACTGTGTGACTTTCTCTAATTGTTGAATGCTACCTTCAAGTTCTTATTTCATAAACAGGCAAGCTGGAAGCTCTGGCTGCCTTGCTTCGGCAGCTGAAAGCAAGAGGACATCGTGTGTTGATTTTGACACAGATGGTTCCAATGCTTGATATACTGGAGCTCTTCTTGAATTTCCATTTTCTCTCATACATAAGAGTTAATGAGAGTGGTGCTCATAGTTGGCATTATCTGGTAAGAGAACCTACTGCTCAAGCTAATGGTTAAAAGATGCTCATAGTGGGAGGGAAAACGCTGAAGGGAAAGTCTGATACATTTGCAAAATTCATTTGCATAATTTAATTAGTTATTTTAGCAAATTATGTCTATAGCTATAGCACAAATATGTAATTATGTATGAAATATGTCAGTCATATTACTATTTGATGAGGCATCCAGGGTGTTTCCAGAGGTACGCCACTAGCTGTTCTACATTTATGAGTAATTTGTACTTGAAATACAGACATTTTATTTCACAATAGCATTTTGATTAATTGCCATTGCTTTCATTGTCTGTAGCTATCTTCATTGTTAGTACTTTAAGTGTGGTTGCTGCTTTTAGGTTGGCACTTCCTCAGCCTTACTCCAGGGGCTTTTGTTCTGTGTAGAGTGCCCTGGCATTGCCTGAGGATAGATTGAGAGGGTGCTCACTTCCCTCCCCAGTAGGATTCTCAGTATCCTCTGGGGCCTACAATTTGAGCAAACATTAACAACATAGTTAAGTTATTCTTTTCGTATTTTTTATTTCAAATTGCACCGTTACACTTTCTGGCAGATGCAGTATAAAACATAAAGGGATACTTTGCCTTAAAAGGCAGCACGATAGAAGGGATTCAAGTTAGTCAATAGACGAGAAAAATGATGAAGCACACACAGAATGTAATAATCCAGTCAGGTGTGATTAGTCATAGGACATAATGTGACTACTGTAATAGATCTTGAGATTTTTTATCTGATTGCACCATAAATAGTTCTAATGTACACAAATTAATTTTGAATTGTGTAGATCTGTAACGTGGGCAGGCAGATAACTTAAAATGTTTACACGCTTAATGTAGGTTGGGGAAGTAATAAGAAAACAATTTTTCTGATCTTCTTATTCTGTGAAAAAGTTTTAGAGGTCTATTTTTTATTAATGTGAGTTTGTAATTAAGTTGCCTGTCTCTCCATTTTAGGAATCCATAAAAAACTTCAACCAAGACAAGCGATTCTTCTGTGCTATTCTTTCTTCCCACACTCCTTCCACAGGTGTCAGCCACATAGATGCAAATGCTGTTGTCTTCTATGACACTGATTTAGATCCACTGATGGATACAAAGGCTAAAGAATGGTGTGATAAAATTGCAAGAGGCAGAGATATTCACATATACAGGTGACTTTTATGCTGAGAAATACTATAGGTGTTTTAAAATAAAAAATAGTGGGAACATGGTTTTAGGTGGAACTAGGATTTTCGGTTGAGGTCATCCTTTTAGTTTAAGTCATTTGGTCTTTTAAGATTCCTTTAAAGATTGGATCAGTGGTACACCCTTCTTCACTTCAGACTAAAGGGAAAATGAAAACCCCATCCTTTTCCTCACTATATCTTTTATTCCTGTCTTTCCCTCCCACTTTCATCTTGTAACCATCTGGATTTCTGTGTTGGGAAAATCAAGACAAACATTAGTATCTGTGGGTGTTTTCTGCTCTTTATAAACAATAAATGTCTGTCTTGATGGTCTTTCATTGGATTTAAAATCCACTAGTGCTGAAATGCTGATGTTCCTGTAGGTCTAAGATGTATTTGAAAGTTTGTCTCAAAAATCCAGTGCTTTGACAGTATGAAATCAGATATAAAAAGAAAGCTTTCCCTTTAGAAACTAAAAAATTAATACAAAACTTCCTATGAAGACACCTGCTGGACTCTAAACAAATGTTGGCGCCATAGGCAAGGAACATTAGGCATGAAACAGCTGAGTTTCAGAAAATATCAGTGTCTTCTAGTGAAGTCTTTAATGAGTTTCCTTGTTTTACAGGCTTATAAGTGGTAATTCTGTTGAAGAGAGGCTGTTGGAAAAAGGTATTAAACAATTGATTCAAGAAGTGGCTGCTCAGGGAGGTGATTGTTCAACAGACCTTTTAACTCAGGTACTGTAACATTAAGAATGTGAGCAGTTCTTTAATGATTTATAAATGAGTGCTTTACTAGATCAGAGTTAGAATTTTAAATATCATCTAGCTTTTTATTTATTTCCAGACTTGTTTGGGGACCAGTTGTATGTGATCACAGTTAAAGTCAGTAAAATCCTGCATTGTTAGCTCATATACAAAATCAGAAGATAAAAATATCTAGCAAGAAAACTGTGCTTGTTCCCATGATAATTTAACACTATTTTTGGCATTGTTTTAATCAAACAAAACCAACATTTCCTGCAGCAAATGGTGTCAAGTATGTCTGTAATCTGACTTTTCCGAACTCAATTTTAGGATGATTAAAAAAACCTTTTGACATACATTGTCTTATTGAATACTTGAAATCATGTTTCCATAAGGTTCTCCGCTCTGAAAATGGAAAAGAGGATTCCAGGAAGTTTACAGAAGAGACACTATCTGAGATAAGAAATGATGTAGATTCAGAGTGGTATCATTCAAGAAATACTGTGGCTCCTTCCCAGGTAGAACAGCTGGTGAACTTTGTGGGTCAGGTATGAGGATTTCTCTTGTTTTATGTAAACCTTTAGAAATATTTGGAATTTACTTTTCTGTGCAACAATCAAATGCCTTTCATAAAGAACCTTATTTCCAAATAGCTAGCCATGTGTCAAAATGTCTTTCTGAACAGCTTAAACCAATTGAAAAATATGCATTGAAGTTCTTGGAAACGTTTCATACTTTCAATGATCAAAAAAGCCAGGAAATCAGCAAGGTAAGTGACTATTTCATTTTCTGAGGAGTTAATAAGAACAAAAGAGAAAACCCCAACCATTGCCACCTTTTATATCTTGTTTGGTTTATTTTGTTTAATTTGAGTTTTTTGTTTATGAGCACTGAAATTTTGCTCGAAATGATGGTGGTTTAAAAACACATTGGTTCCTGGTTGGCAAGTAGACATATTTCCATTTCTTTTTACTGGTTTGAGAGCCTTGCCCAAGAATGAAAACTCAGTTTAACTAACTCTGCTATGACTCTTAGTCTATAAAAGGTGAGAGTCGAATCAGTGGCAATTTACTGCTGTTAGCATACTTATTGTGAGAAGTGGTAATATTTTTAAATATACAATTTTTTTTCCTAAAAGGAGTTAAAAAATGCAAATATAAAATGGGAATATCAGCCTGCCAAGGAGCTGGAGAAGGAAGAAGGAAAATTTCAGCAGGAAATGAAAGATGAACTCTTAACATACACCAGACAAGATGCTTATAACACGGTAACATCAAGGGATCTCCAAGTCCCTGTTTTTTGAAGAATTTGTATATTGTGACTGTGAAACAAGTATTTAAGTATGTCTATTGGGTTTGTATGATACTGGTCATGTGCCTTTGCACAATTACTGTGCTCTGAGAATTGAAGGTGTCACTCTGTGGACAGTCTTAATTCTGTAGTGGAGCAGGTCACTGTTTTGGCAGAAGAACTGTGGGTTGGTAGGTTAACTTGGAACGGAAATGCACAGTTATCTAACGAGATAATAATTGAAGGAAGAGATTGAGAAAAAATTAAGAGTCATTCCTTAAAATACTTTTTTTACTCTAACTATAATTTATAGTTCTTGCAAACAAGCTTGTATTTACAAATGTTAAGTTCTAGGCTGGATGACTTATTGAGGTATCAAAAATTCTTTGTTTCTCATACAGGAATTTTTCTCTGAAGGACCAGATGGAGAAATAGAAATAATGCCTGTGAGTCAGTAGCTCTTATTTCATCTGAAGGAAACCTTACCTAAAATACTTTAATTAATGGCAAACAATAGGTTGTGGGTTGTTGGGGTTTTTGTTGTTGTTGCTGATTCTTTGCTTTGGTTTTTTTTTTTTAAGCTTTGGACTCCCCCTGTTGTACCTGAGAATCGAGATGAGGTCTACACTGATTCTGTCACATCTCTGATGTACACCAGTACCCCCATTCCAGAGTCTGAGCTTCCTCCTCTCTTTGTTAGGAAGGCGCATAAGCGGCAGAGAACAGATCTGTCATGTGAGTTGGATTCATCGTGGCGTGGGAAGGTGTGGAAATGTTTCTATGTGAAACAATAGGAAAAAACTCATTTGTAAGAATAAGTTTGTGTTTAAAAATGTAGGCATGCATGTACCATTATCTCTGTTATGATTGATAGTGCTCAGACGAAATGATTGAATGTAGAGTCCAAGCAGAGGGAGTGCACCGTGGAAACTTGCTATTGATAGGTTGAACATATTGAATATATTGATATAGGTTAAAGGTACCTGCATTTGGGAAAGTACCATGAAAGGCTTAGCATGAGTCAGATGATTTGCAACAATCAGTTTTGTGTCATTATCTTACTGCACAAAGTTCCTTTCTCACTGGAGATGATAACTTTGTCCTGCCCATTAGCCTCAGGTGAGAGAAAGAAGCTTTGCCATAGAAGGATGGCTGTTCCTCCACCTTCACTTTTCGATCAAGTCACTCCAAGAATATTGAAAACACAACAGAGGAACAAAGATGAGAAGACCCTTCTCTGGGTAAAAGAGAAAATGTATTTTGCAAGTCCTTTGCCTGCTCTCCTTAAGCCAACAGCTGACATCGGGCAAGAGAGCCCTGCATGGCTAATTGCTGAAGACTTGGCACTGTTAAAAGTAAGATGGTTTCGTTTTTATTGACTTCAAAAACTTTTTACTTGGAAGTTTATGGCAGCATTCATAGACCCTGATTAATACAGGGTTATACATGCTTGTGCACACAGGAAAAGCAGTGGAAACATCACACTGCTTTGATTTCTGTCTCCTAGGCAATGACACAGTTACGGACACATCCTTTAAGCCTTGCTACTGTGTCACCAGCACGGACAGCAAACTGGGACTTTGTCAGCGATGTGGTTAACTCCTGTAACTATGTTTATCGCTCCCCAAAGCAATGCCAGAGTCATTACATAAAAGCATTTGCAGGTCCAGAAGGAAAGGTGAGTTTAAGCTGAAATGTGCATTACATTGTGAAGACTTGGGGTTGTTTTGGTTTAATTCCTCATTGCTGTTAGTGGACTACACGAGTGTTTATCATAACTATGTTAGTATCATAACTATGTTAGAATTTTGGATAGCTTGGTATACAAGCAGATGCTAGTAAGTATCTTCCCCTGTCAGTATGACTGCTAAAGGTTATATTTATTTTAGTTTCCATACACTTAAGAGCATGAATTTCCCCAATGCTGTGACAATGATATGACTTTGGATGTATCACTTTGACTATCAGTATATTAAAAAAAAAGAAGGGGAGCTATTTATTTTATCTTTTATTTTAGTGGCAGGATATGAATTGTCTTCAGTCAAGACTATTATAAACGATGATGTTTGAGACAGGGCACTTATGACTACTTATTTTTGGTATCTAAGCCTTCAATTTCTATTTATTCCAGAACATAGCTGGTTATCCTCTTGCTGTTAGACAAGCCTATGCTAAAGACCAGAATTCTGAGCGTGCTCAAATCTACATGAATCGCTTTAAGTTGATGACTACTAGAAGCTCCTCAAATAGGTTTCTGTAAGTTTACTTCTACTGTCAATGATATTTTTTTTCCCCCAGATTTAACCATCAGTTTGGTTGCCTAATTGCTGGTTTTGTTTGGTTTTGTTCTCTTAAGCACAAATGTATTGTGCAGGGGCAGAGGAGCCATGGTGACCTTTAGCCTTAAGTTAAAGTAGGGCATTTACTGTCAAAGGTTCAAACCTGTGCATGTGCTGATGTAAAGAAAAGCTTTAAGTGCTTGAGTATTGCTCCATGTGATGTACCAGGAGGGTCAGCCCAGGCTTCCAGCTCTTCTCAGGTCTGACAACATAGCTGTCATATGCTAGGTAAAGAACTGGCTGGAGTTCCTTGCTAGTCCCCAGCTTTGTCTGATCTTAACTGCAGATTGCTCTTCCAGAATTTTAAAATTCTTTGTGTTAAATGTCATGAATATCTAAATAGTTGAACAAAATGCATTTAGCTTAAGCTACTTCATTTATTTTCAGTGCAGAGAAGTATGACAAGCTGCTACCTGTGTCTGAGGTTGTTTCCATCTGTGCAGAGCCTATGATGATGCAGGAAAAGGTCTGTTCAGTTTGTCCAGGTGAATTCCACTCTGTACATTCTTTTCAATATTTTTTTAATTCTTTTATATTTTCAAATCTTTTCAGTTACTTTTTAAAATGTAGTTGCAAAGGCTGGGAATAAGGAAAAAATAACACGAGGTTTTGGAAGCCTGAAAATTGTTCAGTGTGGGTTTGATCCCTGTTCAGTGCATCAGCTATCCGTTCCAGATCTGTTCCTTCACACTTCCATGGTTGTGTCTTTTTTTTTTTTTTTTGGCATTTTAGCAATGTCAGAAGCAGGCAACCCTGGTGTATAATAGTTTTTTGGCAAGTCAGAATTTTCTGTCACAATTATTGGCATAGACAATTAGGAATTCACTTCAGGATAAATCTTTACATGACTTCATGGTAACAGTCATGATTTTTATCTACTCAGAATTAAAATAATTTAAAAGAAGCCTACTGCTGTGATCTCCTCTTTCCACCTACTTCTGTTTTCACAGGCACTGACTGAAGTACAAATAGCTCCACAACTACAGGAGCAACAACCTAGTTGGAAGCAAGAAGAGGAACAAGTAGTGGAGCAAATCCAAACCCAGCGTCCACCACAGAAGGAAGCATAGGTGAGAAAGACATGTTTGTCATGTGGGATGTGAATCCATTTCAATTCCACAGTTGCAGGCAGAGAATTTCATTCCTCCTGGCTACAGGAACCTGTAAACCCAGATTTACATGCACTTGTGGCATCTGTTTTGTCTTTGCCAAGGTTATGTGCAGGACTCATGGCAAATTGGGAGAACTGGGACAAGAGCATTTTATCTGAGCTGAGGTGATGGATTTAAATGTTACTTAAAAAATACAGTCTTGTTGAAGGATATAAGAATACTATTAAGAAATAATTATAGAGGTGTTCAAGACTAGTTTGGATGAGGTCCTGGGTGGCCTGGTCTAGTGGGAGGTGTCCCTGCCATGGCAGGGGGGGTTGGAACTAGATGATCTTGAAAAGTCCCTTCCAACCTAAACCATTCTATGATTCTATGACTCCGCTTATATCAGGTAACCTTTTACTTTTTATTTTCAGTTCCCACTTTGCCATTGAAAATAAATCCCAAAATCTCCATTAAATATCATTGCTCACTTTAAAATTTATTGACAATAAGTGAAAACGAGGGGAGAATAGTCTTTCAGTATGTCCGTTACTCTTTAGAATAGTGTATCCTCAAATGCTCTATTACTTAAGCGTAATTAATTTTAATTACATAGAATTTCAGACACTAATGTTTGTATACCGATGCTTATTTTCAGTTTTATGTTAGACAGTTTTATGTCTTTACTTGGCGCTAGTAACCAATATTCATCTAAAATTTACTTTTAGATTTAGATGTAAGAAGTTCCAGGCATGAGTCCTCAGCCCACGGTGACATCTTTGCAGGGCTGAGCTCCACAGGGACGTTACCCTGACAGCAGAGGGCGGCTGTGCCGGCCTCGGGACATCCCCGGCAGCGGCTGCTGGCAGTAGTGCAGTGTCTGCTCTGGAATGCGAACCGAATGGCACTATCGGGCAGGTGGATGTTGGATTTTCTGTATTGCTATTCCCCAGGTTTTTTGGCAGTGTTTTATTGTGATCCACAGTAGCACTGTTACTTTTTTTTTTTCTTATCCTTTCGCAGCGTAAAAGGATTTTATTGCCAGGGCACGCAGCACATAGTTCCTCCTGTAAGTAGGCAAGTTTTCTTTGTGGATTTTTACACTGAATCTTGGAAGAAACGTGTCAGCACAAGTGCCAGAACCGACTCTGGCAGCGGTCCCTGCCCTCCCGCACCCGCGCTACAATAAAAGCTGATTTTCAGTCCTGCCCGCGTCTCGTTCCCGCGCATTGCGCCGAGCTCCCGGCCGGGACAGAGCCCCCTGTCGCGACACCCGGCTGGGCCCACAGGCCCCTGCCGCCGCCAACCTCCCGTCCCTGCCCGGGCTCCGAGGCCGCGCTGCGCATGCGCTGGGGGCTGCGCAGTCGCAGAGCTCGGCGGGGCGGGAGGCGCAGGCGCCGGGCGCGGAGCGAGGAGTAGGAGGCGCGGTTTGTCTACTGCCGGCGCTGGTAACGGCTGCCGCTCCGGCCGCCCCCCGCCCCCGCTTCCTGTGAGGAGCGAATGGAAAGTCTGGCCCCGGCGCCCGCGGTAAGTGGGGCCCGCTGGGCTCGGAGGGCCGCGGGGGGCGGCCAGGCCCCGCTCCTCCCCGCCTTCCTCCTGCCGCCAGCCCCGCAGGCCTCGGGCCCGAG
>VYZX01023021.1:103402-152819 GCA_013401335.1 Brachypteracias leptosomus | reverse complement strand
GGCGGCGCGTCCCGGGGCGCTGCCACTGCGAGGGGGCCTCGGCGGGGGGAGGCCGGCGACAACTTGGGGCTCTGGCCCGGGCGCTCGCCGTGGGCCCGGCCCGTCGTGCCGGCTCCTCCTCCGGTTCTCGCACACAAAAGGGATCCCTGCTCCCGGGCGGGCAGGGGCCGGCAGCGCACTGGCGACGCATCCTTATCAGCGCGTAATTAATCAAGTGTTTTCACTTGGGCCGTAAATGTTAGCGAGGTAAAGGTAATTAAAATAATAAGACCTTGTTACTGGTGATAGGTGATATCACTTGAATCTTAATTATTTTGCTATCGGTGCTATGAAAGAGTTACAGTACCGCGAAGTATTGCAATATTATTGAATCTTTCGGAAAAGGTGCCTGTGAGGATGGAATTTTTTTTTCCCTTCCCGCTCGGCTGTCGGATCTCCCTCGGCTTTGAGCTCCGAGGAGCGGGAGGGACGAAGCCTGCCCAGACCTCCCCGGCTGTGGGTCCGCAGCTCTCTAGCCCCTTCCCTCTCTACAGGCTCCCCTGAGTGGCAGCGCTGCTCTGCTCCTCTCCTTCCCGGAGAGCCGGGAAGGGGATGTCTCGGTCCCCTGTGCTCGGGCAGTCCCCCTCGGTGCTGTGATGCTGGACCCCTGGCCCCGGAGCGGGCGGCATCAGCCCCTTCCCGGCTCTGCTGCCCGGCTCTGCTGCCCTGCTCATACCCGCTGCCTGTTGCTTCTGTCACCGGCTTGGGGGTAGGAGCAAGGAGCAGTGTGCTTGTGTGTGTGTGGCCTGATGCACCAAAACCAAAACTGTTGCTTTCAAAACATGAGAAGATATTTTGGGGGGAAAAAAAAAAAAGCCAGGTTTCATTTTTCTTTCTCTGCCACTGCTCTGTGACACCCAGCACTGAACAGACCTGTCAGTGCGTGTTCGTGGAATTTTTGTCAATCGATGATTGGAGTTCAAAACCAGAACGTTTTTAAATTTCTGGACACTTTGGCTCAATAAACAGCATTTTAAATAAAATGCAGATTGAGATTAATTTTTGTCTCTTTAAGGAGTTAAGCAGAGTTAAGTATCAAGTACAGTACTTTTTCAGACATCTAGATGATTTGTTAGGGTTTTTCATGACGTGTTTTTTTCTTAAGCAGTTAGAACAATAAAGTCAAATAGTCAGTGTCTTTTTTTATCATATCTTTACTTACTGTTGGAGAAATGTACTGCACATTTTAAGCAACTGTTGTGTTTTCGACAACATTGTATTAAGTGTTAAAAGCACTGAAACATTGGGAATAAACACAAAAAAAGAGTAGATGCTTTTGATATTGGGGACTGTTGATTCTTGAAGTTCCACAGAAAGGGAAAAAGTTTGGGGTTTTTTTTAATTGTTTGAAGTCATTCTACTAGCTAAGAGGAACATGTCACTTGTAAAACTATTCAATAGCACTTTGTTAGCTAGAGAAGTGTATGAGGGATTTAAGTGAGCTTTTGTGGTATTGAGGGTTTGGGATAATTTGACTGAGGACATAAAACATTTTAAGTAATTACAAAGATGGGATGTCCGAGGTCTTGTGCTCAAGTAATCTTTTGAATAGTGACTAAATAGTTACAGTGACAGAAATACATATCTATTACTGAATTTCTGTTTTTGTTTATTTCTTTAGAGTATACTGTAGAAAACCTAGAACAGTGAGAATGCACCATGGTAATGGTCCTCAGAATGCCCAGCGCCAGCTCCAGAGGTCCAGGTCCTTCACAGGCAGTGAGGGAGAAGAACAACAGGCAAATTTGCCCCAGTCCCCTGCAGCTTCTTTTGCACCTTCTGCAAGTCCATCTGCACCCCAGTCCCCCAGTTACCAAATACAGCAGTTTATAATGAGTCGGAGCCCGGTAGCTGGGCAGAATGTGAACATCACGCTGCAGAACGTTGGACCGGTGGCTTCAGGAAACCAGCAGATAACACTGACCCCCTTGCCAATCCCAAACCCAACGTCGCCGAGTTTCCAGTTCAGTCCTCAGCAGAGGAGGTTTGAACATGGATCCCCATCCTACATCCAAGTTACGTCACCACTGCCTCAACAAGTCCAGTCTCAAAGCCCTACACAGCCCAACCCCGTGCCGGTGCAGACCCTGCCCAACGTTCGGGCAGGCACGCCAGGCCCTGGCCTGGGAATGTGCAGCCAGAGCCCTACTAGAGGATTTGTAGATGCTAGTGTGCTGGTGAGACAGATCAGCCTGAGTCCTTCAAACGGTGGGCACTTTGTGTATCAGGAGGGACCGGGGATTGCACAAATTGCTCAAGGAGCTGCAGCACAAGTACAGCTTCCATCTTCTGGGACTCCTGCCACGGTGAGGGAGCGCAGGCTCTCACAGCCTCATTCGCAGTCTGGTGGCACCATTCATCATCTTGGGCCTCAAAGTCCTGTGGCTAGTGGAGCAAATATGCAGTCTTTGACCAGCCCAGGCCATATTACGACAACCAGCTTGCCACCCCAAATCAGCAATATAATCCAAGGGCAACTTATGCAACAGCAACAGCAAGTGCTTCAAGGGCAGCAGCTGGGTAGACCCATCGCATATGACAGGACTTCTGGTGGATTGATAGCAGGAGTTGGAGGAGCTGGTGCATTTGGAATGACATCACCACCTCCTCCCACAAGTCCTTCACGGGCCACTGTACCACAGGGGCTGTCGAGTCTCCCTCTTACTCCTACAGTTAATACGGCAGTGAAAAAACAACCCAAAAAATTGGAGGAGATTCCTCCTGCCAACCAAGAGACTGCTCAAATGAGGAAACAATGTTTGGATCATCACCACAAGCAGATGGAGATTCTTAAGGAAACTTTTAAGGAGTGTTTGATTGAACTGTTTTTCCTGCAACATCTTCAAGGGAATATGATGGACTTTTTAGCTTTTAAGAAGAAACATTGTGTTCCACTGCAAGCGTACCTGAGGCAAAATGACCTGGATCTGGAGGAAGAAGAAGAGGAAGAACAATCTGAGGTCATCAATGATGAGGTAAGAATACTGTTGGTTAATGTTTTGGAATAAAATCTTAGATAAAGTTGTGGCACCTGGATTATGAAGTGTTAGAGAATGTGGCAGTACTTGAAAAATTTTTTTTACTTGATGAAGTACAGCAGATTTTCTTTTAAGTAGTTGGTCTGAGAGAATGCAGTTCTGTTGGGCAGTGTGATTACACAGGGTGATTTGAGCATGCTGTTAGATGTTTATATTACAAGAAAAGCATAGAGAGACAAGAGGAGCTTTCACTGTCTAGTTACTATCTACACCAACACACAAATAGAGATGGCAGTAGTGTGGAAGGTGTTTTAAGCGATCAGAATGAGTATGAATAGGAATCATAGATTAAATTTCACTTACTGGACTTAAACCTAAAAAACAATGAACCAAAAGTCTTACAAGAAAGAGGTCAACCTTTATTTGACTCATGCAACTTCTAACCATAGATATTGTTGAAGTTTAGTGTTGCTGTGGCCAACAAAACCCCTGAATTAATCTAATTACTCAGAGAGAACACGTGAATCATAATGTATGTGGGTCTGGAGTCATGGCCCAGGTCACTTAGGCTGTGTGTATTGCTGTCTAAGTGATTAAACAAACAGCACTTATGGACTGGGCATTAGCAAGTTAACTTTGTTATTTAACTAATTTGAATTCACTGTTTATTAATGGCAAAGGACTTGAAAAAAGCTTGCCAGAGATAGATGCTGTGTAACTTTCCTGCACGTTTGTGTAGCTCTGGAGCTGCAGCATCTGGTGGGTGCTGGAGCAGCATCTGTCTTGTGCAGAGCCTACCTACAAGCCTACCATGGCAGGGGGTTGCAACAGGGTAGATCGCTCATAAATTCAATTTAAAATTTGTAAAAACACGTATGGGTATATAGTTGCCAGTTTGTAAAGAACCAACCCAAACCCGCTACGTGAAGAAACTCCTACTACTTTGAAATATCTGTTGGAAATTAGTGTCTTCAGTGAAAATTGATGACTCTTAGATAAGAATCATTAGTGATTGTATCTTCAGCTGGAATTTGTGGGAAATTTTAATGGTATAATAGCTGAAGTGTAATTTGTTAATTTCTTTATAGTCTAAGCTTCTTGACTAGGAAAATTATATTTCTGCTTGTGATAGTTATTGATAATTTTGAAAGAATCATTTTGTTGTATATATAGTAAGATAAAGGCTAGCCTGTTACTGTAATTTATTAACAATGGATATTCAGTATTTTTTTTCACCTGGTTTATATTTTGTCAAATTGTTTAGGTGTTCTTGTTGGGTTGCGTGTTTGTCAGCTGAAGTACCAGGTATTTTTAACTCACATTTTGAGAGATCTTTAGCGGGTGTAAATTGCTTAGGTTCATTGAAACCAGCAGCACTACTACAATTTGCATCAGTTGAGGCTCTACCCCTCAGTCTTTCGGGTTTGGGGTTTGCTGTACTTCTGCCTTCTGTGGTGGATCTGCTTTTGTTTGTGAAAGCCACTTGTCCCTTTAACTACTGGAGAATTTTGCCAAGTGTAACAGCAAAAGTCTTTATGTGTTTTCAAGTGATGACTCCTGAAAGATTTAAGGCATCTTTTGAGTATGTTCTTCCTTTGTATTTTTTTGTCTTCTTCTCTTTTATTTCCCCCTCCCCCTCTTTATCACTCTCTGCTAAAGCAACGCGCTTCATCCCTTGCCTGGAAAGGTTGATAGCTGTGGGAATTCGAGGGGAGAGCGAATGGTGCCTGTGCTCATTGCTTAAATAAATGTCGGAGCTCTCTTAAGTTCAAACTGTCTGTCATGCTAATTTGTTGTCTGTTAGGAGCAGCAATCATTAAATTTAAAACAAGCTTTTCTGTGAACTGGATTTAAGAAAGGTTTCCAGTAATGGGAAGTCACTCTAAATAGTCAAGGCTGTCCTCTGTCCTGCCCTTAACAGTGAGACAGAGCTCGTGTAAAACAGCCTGTGCTCAGGCCAAGCTGCACTGATGGTGGTTGAGTTATAATCCCCTCTTCAGCGAGGTGCCATCAGTACAAATGAGTGTGTTGAACAGTTCAAAAAAAAAAAGAAGAAAAACTTTTAAAAAGAAAATGATTCTCCCTTCTTTTTTTTTTTCCCAAAATATTTCTCTCAGGTAAAGGTTGTGACAGGAAAGGATGGGCAGACTGGTACTCCTGTCGCTATAGCAACCCAGCTTCCTCCAAATGTTTCTGCTGCTTTTTCATCCCAGCAGCAACCATTTCAGGTACTTTTCAATGGTTCTAAAATGTAGTTTCATCCCAGATTTTTTTTCTTCATTCAGATTTGGTATTTCTTAGCTGAATTAGAATTTTCCCAAGAGCCCATCCCTTATCATCTGAACCAAACAAAAAAACCTTTGCAATCTTCGAATGCATCAGTATTAATGAAGCTTTGAGGAAGTTAAATCTTTGTCTCCAGGTTGCTGGCTTATTTCATTAACTTTCAGCTTGAATGTTTTCACTTTGGTTTGTTTGTCTTTTGTTTCCCTAATGCATTTGGTTCATTTGTGCATTCCGCATAGTGATAATATTGTTTCTTTTGTCTGTGGCATTGTAATTGTGGTTTTCTTCTAAATTTCTTTTCTTTTTTTCCTTATCTATTAAAGGTTTTGAGTATGGCTACAGACGGTTTTGGATTTGCCTTCCCTGAAATGTCTTAAACAACAAACACAAATTTTTTTTAAATAACTAACTGCTTTCCATTAGCTCTACCATAAATATTGGGAAGAAGAAACTGAAGTGCTTGTTTTTATTATAGAAATCCTTTTCTACAATTTTTTTTTTTTCACAAGGGAATACTGAACAAAGAAATGTGATAATCAGTTAAATTTTTTGTGGATCAATAAGATACAACTTTTAAATTCAGACTAGTTGGGTTTACACAGCTGCCTTCAACTCTGTTACCCAAACACCATTGCTTATATACCCTGAGTAGCAACTTACATACCATAATTCCTCTGCAACTGAAATATTTATCTTTTAGCTCAATTACATATGCTTAGCAGGTGTTACAGGATGAATAACTCTGCTGTACTGTGGAAGCCGTATAGTCTATGCTGCCTTCATCTAGGTTTTGGAAAATGGAGAGTTAAATGAAATGTAAAATGGGTTGTGTTCCTGTGTGCAACAAAGGGGGTGTTCATGGTGGTATTTCACAAAGGAGTTGCATGGTAAAGGGGCTTGTGCTGAGAGTTCTTCATTATGGTCAATACTGACATGTCTTCAAAGTCTCTTAGAGAGCCAAGCTTCATCTAACCTGTATAAAACATATAATATCAGGTTATTTTTTATAGTGATTGGGATTGTCTTCAAACTGTAGCTACAGCAGTGATGAAGTACTTTGAAACTACTATACCATTTTAGACCCGTTTCAGAGAAATTAGCAGGTACCTGCTAACAATGTACAAAAACTCTCTGTAATTGTGACACTTCCTTTTGGCACAAACTGTTAACAGAAAAGTATTCTCTCTTTCCATCAGTCATTCTCTTTGTAACTGTTCATAGAGAAATAATGTGTCTGAATCAGCATCATCATTCAAATTTGAGTGCATTAAGTGCTGCACTCAGGATGATTGTTATGGGCATGCTGCATAATCATGACCTCCGGAGAACTACATGGTTTTAATTAAAGTTAGGAGAGTTTTAGTCTAATATTAGTGGTATGTGACTGCAATTTATAAAGACATCCTTGCTCTTTGAAACATCTGGCCCAAATTACGTGGTGATAATGCAGACAGCTGGGAGGCATGCTCTTGAGGAAATGTCACTCAAAAATCCTAGCGTAGAGATGCAGCCTGAAACTGTGAGTAAGGGATCGTCCAGAGTAAGAGAGCATCCAGAGTAAAGGTGCAGGTGGAATAAATGGCGTTTGGAGAGCGTGCTTTTTTAAACTCATGTCCCAGAAAGCATCTGATGCAAATGGGCCATAAAGCTGAATTTGTTAATTAATTCAGTAGCATCGTACAAAATAAGTGTTTGTGACTTATTTTGAAAATTCTATAAATGCCTGAGTGTAAGATGCTCTGCCAGGCACTGGCTGTTGGACTTGAAACATGCTGTGTTTCTGCCTTGTGAGAAGACAAACATTTGGAAACTTAATCCATGTTGAGTGTGAGATGGAGTGAACTGTGACCATTAGGGATGAATATGAGTCAGATTCTTAAAATCAAAATTCACATCTGCTGGCTATAGCTATATCTGGAGTGGTCACAAATGCCCTCACAGCAGCAAAGAGATTAAATATCATTAATTCATAGCAATTGATAAAATCTGAGTGGCATGAGATATATTTAGTTCAAAAAGGAGTGTTTGAAATGCAGCTGGTTTAGGTGAGGTTGGCTGTGTTTATTAATACCATTCAATGAATTGGTTTATCTCAATATAGATTAGTGTTACTTCCTTAGGCTTAATTTATATCAGTAGAATTTCTATTAAATATCAGAGAAGAAAAGACCTGTGAATAAACTAGAAGATTCTCTTGGGAAATTGCTGTCTTTATTATGTTGTCATAATAAATTTTCACAACATTTGCAGACCCTTACTGTGCATTGATATGGTAAAGGTTCTCACCACCAGAAAATTATACTTTGAGAAATTGAGTGCTAAGTTAGCTCATTTTCTAGGATGTAGATGCTGCCGTGCCTATATTTTCTGATAGAATCTCTTAAGACCTTTTTTGGGATAGCCCTTATATTTTTCATATTAAGTTTCATAGCAGAATATTGGGTATAGCTTGCCTAAGTATTGAGGAGAATTAAAAAATATGACTTGGAAATTCACTGGAATGAATTGGGCTTGAACACACACTTAGCAAGTACTTGCCAGTAGTGCTGAGGGCCCAAAAACCATGAGAATCATCAGATACCCAAACTTGATTGTTTCAGTAATGCTGTACCTGAGTTTGCCATCTAAGTTTGATGCTGGAGGGATAGTCTAGGGTATTTTCTCTGCCAATATTAAAGGTAGTAATTTTAAAATACAGTTTTAATGCACTGTGTAATCTTACTGAAGTTTGCTGAATCAAACCCCGATGATTTCTTTTGCATCTCAATGTCAACAAGCTCTTCCAGGCTTGTTAGTTCATAGTTGTGTGATGTTTAACCTCAGACAAAACATCTGGTAATTTCTGGTGAGCTCTGATGTCCCTTTAGCTGTACAGCAATATTTTGTTTTTCCTCATGGAGTTCCTCCATGGTACTCGTTTTGCAAACAAATACAAGTCTAGCATCTGGAAAACTGGAAGTGGAACTTGTGTAACTTGGCTGAGACTCTTCTGTTCCATCTTCTGAGTCTTCCCTGAAATTTTTCAGGGCTAACTCTCCCAGAGCTCTATCCTGAGAGTGGCAGTGGTGGAAACTCAAGGAAGCTTAAGCTGTCTTCAGGATGAGAGTTAGTTTGTGTGTTACTGATGTTTCACACTGAGTGGAGAGGATTAACTATCACAAGTGTATTGACTCTCATTTCTTACTTTTGTGTATTGTTAGTTATGATACACTTTATGCATAAATTCTCTTTCCTCATCTAATTTCCCTTCTAATTAACCTTGTAATGAAGTCACATTTAATTTTTTTCCTGTCAGCTTTTTATTGCAGCTGTATACTATATGAGTACATCATTTTGACTTCATTGCAGCATTATGCAAATGATGAAGGGGAATACACTGATAAAAATTTCCATTTATTAAAAAAAAAAAAAAAAAACCAACAAAAAATATTGGGCAAGTTTATTTTTTCTTTACCCCATTTTCCTGGGTTTGGTATCATTTCCTAAAAAATGTAGACATGTATTATATATAACCAACTTCATCAGTTTAGTTACTGCTTTAAAATTTAAACTCAACAAAGAGTATCTGTACATTATGGACATCGAAAACTTTATAGCAGGTATTGAATGAGTCTTGTTTTCTTTCTGAAGGACTTGTTCTGGGCTGGCCTCTTTAGATCCAATTGTAAATTACATCTTGGTGTGAGACTATCTACAGATTGAACGTTTGTGATTTGTTTTCTTTTTCCAATAGCAAACCCATACAGGGACTCCAGTAACGGGGACTGTGAACACCATAGAAATTGAAGCTTTTAAGAGACAGCAGGCCCTTGCACCATCAGGTATGTTCTGCAGACAGGATTTCACCGGTTCTTTTTGTTTTTTTTTCCCAAACAGTTAATGGAGCCCACTGTTCTGTACCTCTTGAAACACAATTCTGCCTCACCTTGGGAATTGCCAAATCATTAGGGCTATCTATTGTGAAAGGGGCTGTGTGGAGAGTGCACCCCACTCACAATATGTAGGACTGGATTTGGCAGGCATGGAGACATTTGTTAGGTTGATTGCTCTTGGCTAAGAAGATTGGAGATGGCCAACTTGAAGTTAGAGGGACTCTGCCCTTGGAGCATGCTCTTCATAAATGCTACACATGTATAGTAGTCGTAGCTTTCTGAGCTGATGTTGGAATCATGTGTAGTAGTTTGCTTTGTAAAATTAAACCCATTCCATTATACCATGCCATAAATGGAATTTGAATATCACAGATTCGTCTAAGAGACCACGAATTGAAGTGGGCCGTCATGGGATGGTTTTTCAGCACCCGGGTGTGGCTTCAGGAGTTCCTCTTCAACAGCTAATGCCAACGGCACAAGGTACTGTGTCACCACATGCCAATTGCACATTAATTTAACAAGGAGATGTTAGTGATGGGACTAGAAACTTGGGCTTCCGGCCTTCCAAGATCCTAGTCCCACCACACACTTCTCCATGTAAATTAATCCTTGGTATGCAATGCCTGGTTTGTTGAAGGAGCTGAGTGACGGGCTCCAGAGGTGCATGTGGGCATGAAAAAACGTCACAGGTGCTGATGCAAAATGGTTAACCTGAGAATTCTGGAACTGAGCCAATGATTTCTGAAAAGGGAACCTCCTAATTTGCAACATCATGACAAATTTTTTTATTCGTTAGTCATGCCAAGCTTTAGAATATATGTTAGAGTGAATGCCTTAAGAATTAAATAGTATTTAGATTTGAAGCTATTATTTTAGGTTAAATTCCATTAGCTCACCAATCCTTTTTTTCTTTTCTTCACACATAAGAAATTCAGAAGACACATAATGACTTTTTTTTTTTATAGTTACTGTGCTCCAAATTTTAGTTGCAGTCCTGTGCATGAAATACTTTGTTGTTTATCGTAACAGTGATTTATTCTGTGGTTGTGATGTGGTATTTTCAAGTGATGGTGTCTTGTGGCAAAGTAAGTAACAAATTAGTCTATTTGCAGTTGATTTCCTCTTTACATCAGTAAAGGACATGGGACGTTTTGATTTGATCAGTGCTCTTGTTTTGCAGGTGGAATGCCTCCCACTCCTCAAACTGTACAGCTGACTGGACAGAAGCAGAGTCAACAACAGTATGACCCCTCTAAAGGCCCTCCCGTGCAGAACGCAGCCAGTCTGCACACCCCCCCACCACAGCTGCCAGGGAGGCTGCAACCCGTCAGTGCCCCCATCACCTCCCTCCCAGCTGCACTGCAGCTTTCTCAGCAGCAACCACAGATAGTGGAATCTCCAGCTCAGCCTCAGATTCAGGTGAAGATCCAGCCTCAAAGTGTCCCCCTGACTTCTGCTCCACTGCCAGCACCACTTCAACAGCAGGTGCCACCAGCAATCCACGTGCAAGGGCAGACACCGAACCAAGTGTCACAGCCACAAGCTACAATACAGCAACAGGTATGTGAATGTTATTGGGGTGAAAATATGTTTGTTTCAATGCCTAGTAAAATCCAAGAACATTATCTTCATGAAAATATAGGACAAATGTTAATGTTTTTAATTCCACTGGACACTTAAATCCTTTCCTTATAAAAGTGCAGGTGTAGATTTTTTATTAAATTAAATTCTGTGTTATGTTCTGCTGTAGACTAAGACAGCATCGAATCCTAAACTCATCACTAATAAATGTGTTTCTTGGGCAGACTGTGACTCTGACACGACCATCTGCAGATCCTGCTCAGACTTCCCAGCGTCTTACGGCAAACACACTACCACCTACCTCATCTGTTGTGCCAGCAACTGTCTCAGGCACGACACCTCCTTCTGCATACCCAGTACAGACAAACAGGACCTCCCCAGCAACTAACAAGTCCCTGTCTCCTATTGCATCCAAACCCCCAGGCCTAGCAGTAGCAGCAGCAGCATCAGCAGCACCTAAAACACAAAGTCCAGCCCAGAACGCAGCAGTATTGCCACAAGACAACTCTCAAGACAAGCTTGCTGAGCAAGTAAAGCTGGTGAGATTTCAGGGGTTTTCCCTCCAAACTTAGGAATGGGTAACAAACAGACAACAATTAACCTGAGCAATGTGTTTGAGTTATGGAAATGTGTATTTTTCATGAGAGTGAGGTTGGTTTTTTTGTTATTGTTGTTTTTTAGTTTGCTTTACATATTGAGTTTTGCTTTCATGGGCAGTCACAGAAGTTGAAGACTACTTACTGTCCTTCCTACTGTTGTTGTGTTCTTTCTTTTGTATTGATTCTATCTCCTCATTTGAGGTGACTGAACCTTACTTATTTCTATAACTAACTGGAGGTGTTGTTTTGCTTATTTAACAGGAACATCATAGAGAACTTGCTTTTTCACAAAATCAAGCAGTATTGATGAAGATGCATTCTGCAGTTTCAATTTATGGCAAATTATTTGATTGCAGTTTGCATATGTCTTGTAACTTTTTTGTACTGCCCAGTGAACCATTTTTATCCTGTTATTTAGCAAAGTACTGCTTGTAATACAGGTTGAAGTACTGTGATTCTTTTTACATATAAGTTGATTTTGGTCTGTTAATTTTTTGATTGATGTGGTGTTCAAACTTGATTTTTGTAATGCATCTTTCACGCTGTTACACCTTTTTTTGCTGTCAATTATTTTGATGAAGTGGGAGCAATTATTATTTTCCATTTGGCTACTATTTTAGGTGCATTATGCAACTTCATTGTAACTATATGTACTTTTTTTTAAGGAAAATCAAATCCATCAGCGAATTGCAGAACTGAGAAAGGAAGGTTTGTGGTCCCTGAGGCGACTGCCTAAACTCCAAGAGGCTCCAAGACCAAAATCTCACTGGGATTATTTGCTGGAAGAAATGCAGTGGATGGCAACTGATTTTGCCCAAGAGAGAAAGTGGAAAATGGCAACTGCCAAGAAGGTACTTGAAAACACTTTTTGACTAAGAACAATAGATCTTGGTATCACTCAGCTTGGTAGCAAAGCTATTTAAACTATCTTTTCTACAGATAGAAGTGACAGAAATATAGTGCTCACTGCAGGCGGTTGGACTAGGTGACCTTTAAAGGTCACTTCCAACCCAAAGCATTTTGTGATTCTATAGGGCACTGATTTTTATCTTAAATGAGAAGCCATATTGTCAGCTTTGGCTATTCTAGCATTTGGAATACAATAGATAATTGTATTGGTTGTGGATGCAAATAGTAATTTTGGATTTTGTGGATTTTATTCCTCTGGAAATCAAATAGCTTGTTTAGGGGGCCCGGTCCATATACTCACTGTGTCATATGTAAAAAGTATGGCTGTTGTGCCTATCTCACAAATCATTTATTCCCTCTCAATGAAGAGTAAATACAGGATTTTGTAAATAACTTCCATGGGATGTGGTTGTCTGTCTCATTCTTCTTCGTTAATCTCAGGAAAAGATGAAGGAGAAGCCATGGAGTTTTAAGGAGAGCAGTGGAAACATGGTAGAGAACAGCTTCCAGAGGGGAAGAGAGCAGCACAGTGGGAATAATTAAGTCAGTGATGGAATGAAAATTGGGGTGGTGTGAGATGAAATATGTAAAATCTGAATTTTCTATGGATTCTAGCAATGTTGTGTTGTCTTTTGATACATTTCTGACCAGTTTGGGGTAGTGAAGAGAGCAACTGAAGGTCATTAGTTTAAATTGCTGTGGTGTTTTCTATTGTATATTCTGATATGATGGAAACTCAGAACTCTCTTGATAAGCAAAGTGTTGAAATAGGCGTATCATTTTGTAAAATGAAGATCTGCATTTTGGATAGAATTTAAACCTGGGTTTGAAGCACTTACTCCGTTTGTGGCCAATGGTAAGTGTTTAAGAATAGGAGAAACAGGAAGGGCAAATATGGAATGATCCTTTCCCTGTCAGTGTGCTTCAAACTTCTGGAAGTCAGTGTTTTAGGGACCTCCTGAGCTAAAGGTTGCAGTCAAGTCGGTCTTTAACAGCCATTGCCTGATCTTTCACTCGTGTATGTGCACTCTTTTGAACTCCTTTTACCTTTGGTCTCTGACATTTTGTGGTGTGATTTCTATGAGTTCCTATGTGCTGTCTGAACCAACATTTTCTTTTGTGTGTTTGCTGTTAATTTCAGTAGGTTTCTAATGTTTATATGGAGAGAGATTAGTGAAACAAGAGTTTCCTATTTGATTGTTTAGTTATAGTTTTCATGTATTTTCTTTTTTTCTTGGAGTTTCATGTCTGTTGCTTTACTGCCATGGTAAGAATTAGAAATACTAGAGGTAATTGCTTTGTGTGTAGAGCTATGGTCAACATGTGGCTACTGCCAATCTCTAGTATCTTAAGAAGGCAATGATGTGTATTTTGAGGTAACCTAATTCAGTATCTCTCATGGTATTTTAGATGGTAAGAACTGTGGCTCGTTACCATGAAGAAAAGAAACTTAATGAAGAGAGAGCTAAAAGGGAAGAACAAAACAAACTAAGGCGAATTGCTGCATCAATTGCTAGAGAAATAGAATATTTCTGGTCTAACATTGAACAGGTAAAATACCAACTTATTTTGTGACTTTGCAAGTCATACTCTTCTTGTCATCCTCAGTAATTTATTTATGAAATGTAAGTGCTTTATTAGACTTGATTTACATTTCAGGTTGTTGAAATAAAACTGCAAATTGAATTTCAAGAGAAACGGAAAAAAGCTTTGAATTTAAAGCGAATTTCAAGGAAAGGTAATTGTGTTCCATTTCATAGGAAATCCAGTCTAAATGCTGATGCTGTTGTTTTATGTAATTCCACTCAGTGGAGTTTAATCTTGTTGGTGATAAAATTATGACATGCTAATAATAGGTTGTGAACAGATCCGAACTATGAGTTACAGGGTTTTTAATGTTTTCATGCTAGATTTTGTTAATATTTCTTGTGTTTTATGTAGAATACATTTAAAAGTTCATGTACAAACATAAAATTGCTAAGTGATTAATGCATACATCAAGTATAATCATTTTCCAGGTAAGGATACAAAATCTGCAGAAGACTTTTTATTCGAAAAAGAAAGTGAAATGGTAAGTCTTTCTGTTGCTTAAAAAGATCATCAAATTAGTTTAAATATGACTACCTCTGTGAAAAAGTTTTGATCAATGTGAAATGTTTTCCTTAAATGTATGGTGATGATAAGCACATTTCTGTGGAGTTGCTGACAATTGAACATATATAGTTATAAGCACAGGTATATTTTTTTCTGGTTATGAGCCACAAGTTTAAAGAGGGAAGTGGATTGCAATTGGTACATGTGTTTTAAAGGAAGAATTTATACTTACTCAGTGGCTTTGAATCGTTCATTCTAAGATTTCAAGACCAAAAAAATGTACAAATTAGTTGTCAGACTTCATTTTGGGTAGGAGTTTTATCTACTGAGTTTCCCCAGGGGTAAACTTTGTGGGGCATGAAAGCATGTTTTCAGCTGCTCAGTGGTGATTTATCTACTGGGAGATGTAGGTGTATGGTACAGAATGGATTGAACTGAATGGAACTTAAAATTTATTTTACCCTACATGAAATATGTGCTAGGACTCCTGATGAAATTTGTGCAATTGGAAAAAAATGGACAGGGGGTTGCTCTGAGGCCCTCAGCCATCTGGCAGGGCACAGCTGATGTCCACGTGTGGAAATGCTCCCCGTTCACCAAGCAGAATGCCTGCATCCAAATTCCCTGTTGGAAACAAACTTTCACAAGTTTAAATTGCTGTGGTGCTTGTTCACAAGTTTGTTTCAGCCAAACAATGGCCTAGCACTGCCTGTGAGTGCTGATTTGCACAGGAGGAACCAGACTACAGAGTAGCTGGACATCAGAACATGAATAATTGTAGGCCTGGGCTCTATCCCTTTTCTATTGACTAGTCCTTGATTCCAACCAAGGTAAAAGTTTTGTGTCTCAATGTTTGTAAGGGCAGGACTGTTGTGTAGCTTTGTGTCACAGCTGGATCTGAGTCCTTTGAACCACCAACACTTCAAGTGGCTGATTGCATTGGCTGCTGCCTGCAGTACAGAGGCAGAGCATCTGTTTTTGTGTGACCAGGAAAGTGCTAATAGGTGTTAGGGGTCTGACTGCAGGACACTTTGCTTTCTTTAAAAAAAACCAAACAAAAAACTCCTGTCTAACTTTGTTTTCTATGATTTTAAATATTTTAATTATTTAATGCTAGGGCTCTTCATCATCTGGAAGGAAAAGAAAGGCAAGCACGTCTTTGACTGATGAGGAAGGTAAGTCACTTTTCAAAATGGTTTATTTTATATATAGCATAATATGTAAGGTGGATGTTAAAACCCTGAAACCACAGGTTTTCAGTCTGTTACTGCATGGATGCAATGATTTTCACAAACCAAATACCAACCTTCCTCCATTTCTTAATGAATTAGGTGATTAGATAGTGAATTTTCCTTAAAAGAGCTTAAAATTTTCCCTGAAAACACACTGGTCTCATTGTTGGTCGATTTTAATGCATTCTGTCTTCATTCCTTTGTTTCTCAAACCTTACTAGTGGTCTTACACATCTTTTGAGGATTTCAGACTGAATAACCCATCTACTTTAGCTCCTTTCCTGTGAGGATGTCTGTGTCATGTTTCTGACAAAGAAAATCCCCAGTTTAAAGCTGCAGAATAACCTGTCTCTGGTGACTGTTGTGAACCAACACTTAACAGTTCAAGACTATCTTCAGTCCTGAGGCAGAAATGCTTCTCTCATTTTCACTTGTCTTTTAAGTTCTGTGTATAGTTACTTACAGATTTTCTTGTTTTCCATACATGTCTCATTCTTTTTAAATCCTGCTAACATAATATTCTATGCTAGTACATGTCAGGGGTATGTAATTACAAACTTCCTGAGTTGTTATTAATTTGAATGCCAAGATTAGCATTTGGTTTTCTTTTAGTTGAAGATGAAGAAGAAACAATTGAAGAACAAGAAGCTAAAGAAGGAAACATAAACCATCAAACCGAATTGTCTAATCTAGCCAAAGAAGGTAGGTGTGTGGGGTGGGCTCTGGAACAACAGGTGAAAACATGCAGCAGTTACTGTGTTTGTAAATAGAGGTATAGATGCTCAGTCATATACAATCCATATTTAAATCTTTCTGTTCGGAAAGCTGTAGCAGTTAGTTTATGGGGTGATGTTGGCCATCTGGACTTTATAAAACAGTCCATATACTTAACCAGTTAACAAACAAGGTGGTTTGAGAAAAAGTATTTCTCTACTGGAACACTGAATTTCTGTAAAATCTCACACGAAAAGACTCTCAATCTGTTCTAGGAGTGCATGGTAAATGCTTAAAACCAGTGTATCAGATTGAACATGAACATTTTATCTTCAACTGTCTCAAATCTCGGAAGGGTTTTGTGACCCACCTGATAGATCTGAAAGGGGCTTGAAGTGCTGATCTTGAGGGGGTTACACATACTCAAAGATGAGGGGCTTTTAGGGACAGTGCTCTGGATGGTGACTCTCCCTCATTAGCTACTAACAATAATTGCTGTGCTGAGCTTTATGTATGCAACATATCCCATAGGGATCACTTCACTTACCCTGGTAAAGACCTTGCTGCTTTGCAGAGGCTTCCCACCGAGCTGCGCCCTCCTGGCACCTAATGCGCGGTTTCCAAATCCGTCTGTTTGGCAGCTTAGTGGCCGCAGCCAGGTGGCCAGTTGGAGGGATTATCACTCTTGGCCAGTCAGCCAGGTTCCTAATGAGGATGTTTCCTGATTGATTGGCCACTGCCAGCACACACATTCCTGCTTCAACAGATCAAGGGGTCATAGAGATGCTGTTTAGTGGGGTTGAGGTACAGCTCAGTTTTAAAACTTTGAAGTCTTGGATTGTCTTCCAGCCACCCAGCTGGATTTGATGCCTCCAGCTCCCCAGAGTTACTGTCAGCTCATGTGGTGGGTTTGCAATATAGTGAAAAGCAAGCTGGGGGAGCAAACAGCTTGGTGTAATGCCAAATATTCTCTGTAATCAAGGCCATTAAATAAATATTGCCATCATCCACCTAATGACTACCTCTTCAATTAACTTCTGATTAGAGAACTGGCTTTATACAGTTATGAAGAATGTAACAAGATTAAAAGCAATGGTGTTGGTTGTTACAAGTTTTGGTATTTTTAAACTTACATCCTTTAATGACCTTCAGCTGAATTGCCTCTGGAAGATTTACTAAAGATGTATGAAGGTGCCTTTGCAGAAAATTTTCACTGGCCCCAGCCAAAGCCTGACAGTGAAGAGGACAGCAGTGAGGAAGGTAAATTACTTTGTGTTTAGAAGAAGTTGTGTTGAAGTAAGTTGATTGGCTCTTCAGTTCTCTGTTAAAAGACATTTTATACTAGGGGAAAACAAATATTGAGTGGATCACTTTTTTTTTTTAAATTGTTTTTTAAGTGAATAAGAATGTTATATAGAAGAATGAATGGAAAGTGCAGTGTTCTTTCTTGCTGAACATTTGGAATGATGAATAGGACAATTAGATTTATTCCTGTTATTACTAAATATATTTGGATAGTGGTCTGTGAAGAATTTCTTGCCTTTTTTTTTTCCTTTTCTCAGTTTGTGAAAAGAGGGTAGCCTTTGTCTGTCTTGAAGTCGAGATGTGTGAGATTCTCAGGAACAGTAGCGAGCCAAAAAAGAGCCTCTCTACACTGAATTAAGCAGCACACTTGACAGCTAGCAATCACTGCATACTTGCCATTTGCTCTGTACTCACATGATGATAGAATTACACATTTGAGGATAAGTTTTAAGTAGTATGAGAGAACCTCCCTAGAGGAATATAAGCTAACAGTCATGCTAGTTTAGCTAGTGTGAATGTTAAGAACATGGATGTGATCCTGAGATTATGCTGCTTTCATTTTAGCTTGACTAGCCTGAAAGCCATAGAATTTGTACTTAAGCTAGCTGCTTCCTTTTAGACTCATGTCTGAATTCTGGCCATCTCAGTTCCTTTGTGTAGCCGCTACCTAAGTTTATTTTAAATGCCAGTGCAATTTTTCTCTCCTGTAGAAATGGAAGACCATATCTCTGATAGGGAAAGTCCTCAGAAAGAAGTTGTCCTCATAGACTCCCTTCTCAGCATTGACCAGTACAAGGGTATAGACAGATCAAGTCCTCCAAAGAAGCACATGCGAGACATAGCAGAAGTTGCTGCTGCAGCAGAGATGCTGTTACCTAAAGGCAGCTCCAGGATAACAACAGCGGTAAGACTCCCTGTTTTCTGCTACTTCTTGGGCTTACTTTTGCATAAAGAATGCTTTTTTCAAGATTTTTCAGATTTTAGCAAGTTACAATAAATGTTTTCTAGTTATTGAGCTGTAGAATGGTTATGCTTTACGACATGCTCCTTGAATTTAGCTCAGAAAAAAAAGTATGGAATCATTCCCCTTACAGATCAAATACAATACTCCATCACTGCTGTATGGGCCTCTCAGAGAGTATCAAAAGATTGGGCTGGATTGGCTGGCAAAGCTGTACAGGAAGAATCTTAATGGCATCCTGGCAGATGAGGCTGGACTTGGAAAAACTGTACAAATTATTGCCTTTTTTGCCCATTTGGCTTGTAATGAAGGTGAGTCCATTTGCCTAATGATTTTATTTTAGATAGGTACTGGGCCAGCATTATCTTTGTGAATTGTAGCCTAGGGTCACATTTTTTCCCCGCTGAATGATATCAGACTTTAGTTAATGCACAGAGTAAGATAATGGCAGGAAAACTTTCTTAGATTGTGTGACAAGGCACCCAAAGTGGTACTTGAGGTCTGAAAAATAATAAAGAATAGATTAATCATTTAAATACCCCTGTTGTTAATTGGATCTCACTTTTAATGATGAATTTAGTGCATTGCACTTAAAAAATCAGGGGAGAATATAAGGCACAGGAATTGTCAGGAGTCTCTTTCTACTGTTAACTACTGTGTTTCCCCTTCTGTAGGTAACTGGGGCCCTCACCTTGTTGTTGTGCGGAGCTGTAACATACTGAAGTGGGAGCTGGAACTGAAACGCTGGTGCCCGGGGTTGAAAATACTTCTGTACTTTGGCAGCCAAAGGGAACTTAGGGCAAAAAGACAGGTACTGTTATTTTGCAGCTCTCACACTGTTGTATTCAGCATTTTGGATGACAAGACCTTTAACATATATTTATTGATATGTTCTTTACATCCTGATGGGATATGAGAAGTTTTTAACTGTACAAGTTGGTTTACAAAGAGATTCACACCTACCAGTTCTAGATTGTCAAAGGCATTTCTGGAACTCCTTGGCACTGAGCACTATGTGCAATACTTAACCTGCTTTCTGATCTGACTGTAATTCAAAGACCAAGACTCTTTCAGAATGCTTTGGGTCATAGCATCTTTCTGTTCTTAGTGAAGAAACTGGTTGTAAGGTATTGAGAGTTCTGCCTTAACTTCTCTGTCTCGTCTTCTTTCCTTTTCTGTAGGAATGGACAGAACCCAACAGCTTCAATGTGTGTATCACATCCTACAAACAGCTGTTTAAAGGCCACCCAGCATTTATGAAAATGCGATGGAAATACTTAATAGTAGATGAGATGCAACAAATAAAGAACATGACTGAGAAACACTGGGAGGCACTTTTCAGTCTCCGCAGGTATGAAGCAGAGAATTGTTTTCCTGCTGGCAGTAGGTTTTTCACTCTTCATGGCACGCTGTTCTCTTCTTAACAGAAAGCTAATAGAAAACCTCTTGATTTGGTCTGCTCAAATTGCAGTGCAACATGCACCTACAGAGAAGCCTATAAGTGAGACAATCAGGATTCAGCAACATGCTCAGGATCTTTTTGTTGCCACTATCATAACATTGTTATTCTTTGCTGATAACTTGTGCTTCCAAACAGATCCCCTTGTACGTTCTGATGCTCTGCAAGGAGAAAGCTAGTTTGGTGGTATAATAAGGATTAAAAAGATAATTTATCCTAGATTTAATTTTATTAGCACTACTTATTTCTTCTGTCTTATCTGGCAAACCTAAAGCCACAGTAAAGAGTGTTTGAATATTGGTGTTCTTTTCATAATGATACTAGCTAAATGCTGTGTCAGTTAAAAATCTTCTTTTATTATTCACAGCCAGCATCGTTTGCTTCTGATAGACACTCCTTTGCACAACACATTGATGGAGTTGTGGACCATGGTACATTTTCTGATTCCGGGAATTTCCAGGCCTTATCTAGATTTTCCAGTAAAAGCAGCTAATGAGGAGAACCAGGATTATTGCCATAAACTGGTCATCAGATTACACAGAGTATGTTGTTTCTTTGTCTCACTTGCCTTACTGCAATAGTTAAGCTGTTGGGGTGGGGGAGTAGAAAAGGAAGAAATGAAAAAATGGGGTTCAGCTTGAAATTTCTGGCCTTTCTTAATGCTCTGTTCACTTCAGACAGAAAGTCTTGCTGAAAGCAGAGGTTTCTGTTACCAGAATAGTGTGGAGATTTCTTTTGAAAAGTAATGCAAGGCTCAGATTTTCAAGCATAACGTGCAGAAATTAAAGAAATCAATGCCTATACATCTGTGAGCATGGCGGTATGATTACATGCTGCATATGAGGTGTATCACTTCAAATGTGTTAGGTTTGAATAGGTTTAGTTTCCTGTTGTAAAATCACCTTTGAAGTGAGAAAGTTTTTTGACTCAGTTGTGAAACGTTTCAGATGATTCAGCCGTTTATTTTGCGAAGATCAAAGAGGGATGTTGAAAAGCAGCTGACAAAGAAATACGAACATGTGCTGAAGTGTCGTCTTTCTACTCGGCAAAAGGCAATGTATGAAGATGTCATATTACAGCCAGGGTAAGGACTTCAAACAGTAAATAAAAATTGCTGTCATTTTTTGTGCTTAAGCAAGATGATAAATGATTACAGGTGGATGTCTTACGGTGTTTTTCTCAAATTTTCCATCATACAACCATTATGACCAGTGAATAGAATGTGATTACATTGTAAACTAAAATTAAAGGCAAGTGATGCTGTGGTCCTGGTGAAAAGAATGCGTTTACCTCTGGAACCTCAAAATCAAGTTGTAATGGTCAGGTTTGCTGCTATTTTGTCTGAAGAATTGTCTCTAATGAGTGATTCTTTGTTTCTTAAAGCCCAGAGTGTTCTGCCTCACATCCACCCATTTACCTTTGCTGTGATATTAAGTGGTTTTTGATAGGTGCAGGGATAAAACAGAAGCAAAGCAGGTAGAGGACAGGGAGATGGTTAGATTATGTTTGACTGTGAGACAATGCTGGTCCTTAAGTTTCATGTTTCCAAATTTACATTTGGTACAGAGCTACTTAGAATACTCTAGAAAGTCTTAGGTAAAATCTAAAGTTGTTTTAAGACTTTTGCATAACATGCTGTATTGCACAGTCTTACCTTGTGATTTAGGGACATCTCCATAAAAGCTGTACTTAAATGAATGTATTTCTGTATAAATTATTTGGTAGAACCCAAGAAGCCCTCAAAAGTGGACATTTCATCAGTGTCCTGCACGTCCTGATGCAGCTGCAGCGGATTTGTAACCACCCTGATCTGATAAACCCCCGGCTTTCAAGTACCTCTTATGTATCAGAAACCCTGGAATACAGAACTGCCTCTCTGGTACTGCGTGCCCTAGAAAGGGATATTTGGAAGGTGAGTAGAAAAGTAAACTTTTTATTCTCTTGTAGTACCTGTGTAGAATTTCAGTACTTAATATTTTTTTTCATAGACATTGTAAGTCTGCCTGAAGTTCATAAATAGAAGGAATTACTATTCTGTAGCTGTGCCTACCACGTGTGTACTTGCTGCATCTCTTTTCTGTAATAATAGTTTGAGCTTTTCAAGTGGTTTGTAATCAGTAATTTTTCATGAACTACTTGATCAAAGAGAAATTAGCTTTGCTTTCATCATACTCACATTTGGAGGAATTTTTCAACACTGAAAACACTCAGGGTAGCACAGTGCTTATTTACCACTTCCTGAAAATTTCTTTGTGCTTTCAGTAGCTACAGGAGAGCCAGACTCACTTTTACACATCAGAGTAAACACTGATTCAGGGACTGAAGTAGAACACTTCTGTCAATCCGTTTGAAGTACACCTAGTTGTGTTATTAAAGAAGTGATCCCCCTCCTTGATATAATCGGAGGAAATAATTGCACTAGAGAAAAATGTGAGTAATGGAGCAGATGAGGTGTTCTTTTTGGTTGATCTTTTCATCCTTCATATTTTTATACACCTAAATTATATGCATGTCTTTAGTTTGGCATTTGAGCTCAATAATTAATAAACACCTTTGGAAATTATAGTATGTGAAAAATTGTTTAATGTGCCTTGCTTTGATGTCCATAACTGACTAATGATTTAAATTATTCTTCTTCCAATGCTGATGCTCAAAATGGGACTATCAGTATAAGATATATTTCTGAGATTTCTAGACAGTTTTAGCCAATAATTAATAGTTCACTTTTTAAACACAGCATTTTTTTCAAGCTTAGAAGTAAAGTATAGAGAGTGCAGCATGAAACATCGAGAGGACTTAGCTGTTCGGGTCATCACATGAAATAAACTTTATTTTACAATATCCCTAGGAACCAGACCTGTCTCTTTTCGACCTCATTGGAATGGAAAACAAAATGACTCATTATGAAGCACAAATGTTGCCCAAACAAAAGGTTACTAGAAAGTTGATTGAAGAAATCTACAGCTCCCCTCCACCACCAGCTAGGCCCAACCCAGTGAAGCTCAAACCAAGCAGGTATGTACAACTGCCCTCTTTTGAAACTGGAATTACAGTTTGAAAAAGTAATTCAGTTGCTGTGTTTACAGAGTTCTGCCTGCATCTGTGATTCACACAAAACCTGACTTGACTTTGCATTTTATTATTCTGTAGCTTTCTTGTTTACCCTTGAAAATAGGGATTCTATTTTAATATTTTTTGAAGCATACAATTCCATTTGAAGTTTGCTTATGGATTTCCCATCATTTTTACTTCACCAGAAGATGAATTTTATTCTTGGCGTCCTTGTTTATGACAAGTGAATGTTTTGCAAAATTAGCATGGAGATAATTCTTCAAGACTAAGCTGGGCCTTCAGTGTTAACTGTGCTTTCACTGTTAATAGACATAGGAAGTTTTATAGCAATAAATGTTTTCACAGTATTTCTCCTAGTGAAGTAGTGATCTCAAAATAATGTGGAACTGTTTTTCTGATGCAAAGGAGCTGCCTGATGACCTGCTGGCATCTTGATGTCTCACTGGAAATGATACAAGAGCCCCATTCTTTTTCCAGACATCAAGCTGGACACTTTAAGCTGTTTGCAATAATTCTGATACATCCTGCATTAAATTGGATGCATGGCCATGGAAGTTTTCTTCTTCTTGAACTTAGAAAAATGACTTTATGGAATGTCCACATGTGAAGTTTGCTGAAGTGATGAGTCTTTCCAGCTTCAGCCATCTGTGAGAAAGAGATTAGCATCTGATGATGATGTGATCAGTTTCTGCTTTCTTTGGGTGATAGCATTTATTTTTAAAAGCCAAACTGTGATCTTCCTGTAAACTTTGATTTTCATATTCTTTTCAGGTTGTTTCAACCCGTTCAGTATGGTCAGAAGCCTGAGGGCAGGACTGTGGTTTTCCCAAGCACTCAAGTACAACGCACGGTGACCACAGCCACAGTAACTCAACAGGGACAAGTACGAGGAAGATCACCCATAGCTACGGTGTCTTCAAATCAAGGTAAGAGAGTTAGGGCTGGTTTGGTCACCTGAACCTCTGCATAGATGGATACAAGTTAGTCTGTTCTTAGAACACCTTTCCCTCTAGCTTAATGGTGTAGAATACTAATGGCTTAAAAATACCAACAGACTAATAGCCAGTAAATTTCCCCACTAGTTTCTACAGTCTGATCTGCCAGTGTAATGCAAAACTAAGCTTTGTGTAGCCTAACTGTTAGCTTATGGAGTAAATATGGGAGAGTTGGTATTTAAACCCCAATCACGTGTAATATTCTGTCACAGATGGGAATTTACAGTGCTTTTGTGTATTTATTTAACCTTTAAACGATGCTTTCCAAATATATAATGTTATAAAAATAGGATGGAGTAAGAGGTGTGGCTAGAAATCCCAGTCCGTAAGGACAAACCGTTCCTGTAGCCGTTTTAATATCCTGTTGGAAGGTTTCTTTTTAATGCAGGTTGTTTAAAAGAGTGGAGTTAAAAAACCTCTAACAGCTTGCCCAAACAACCCTTATTGATTGCAGCCGCAGCAGCACAGTTTCAGACAACTCAGGCTTCCACCAGTGCTCCAAGACACCAGCCCGCAGCGACCTTCACCACAGCAACTAGCACAGCCAACCCTGTGAAACCGCGGGGCCAGACCTCTGCGCAGGCCTCCCAGCTGGGCCAGGCCCAGCCCCAGGCCCCCCCGCACACCATCCAACAGAGTGTGCTGCCTCAGAGGCTGGTTCTGACCTCTCAGGCCCAGGCACGGTTGCCTAGTAAGTGGCCTCCCCTTTCAAGGTTTCTCCCACCTTTGTACTACAACGAGGTTAAGTTACTAGGCACCCTAAAAATGTGTACAGAATCGTTGTTTTTTTTTCACTCTTCTGATTAGCCTTGCTCAGTACGTTGCTTGTGACCAAGGAAAATCGAAAATTGGATAAGAAACAATAGTATTGCTGTGGACATACGTTAGCGGTGTCAACTTAATCTCCTGTTTCTGCATGTTTTTTCCGCTGGCAAGACTTCCTTCAGACCAAATGTTTTAGCTCTATCCTAATTATTCCTTTCATATTAAACACTAATCCATCTGCTAAAGGCCTCTCTCGTGGAGAGGAGCGTCGCAACTGTTAGGCAGAGAAAAGCGATGAGGCTTTGCTTTAAGGTTGTATGTGCACTGCCTATTAGCATGTGTATAGAGTACTGAGCACTGATGTATTAATTTTATCTCTGGGGTAATGCACTGCCTTTACAAAAGCGACGTTTTCACACCAGTATTTTATCAGTATCGTAAAACTTCAACGTGCAAGTGCCTCTGACCTTTCTGCATTTAAATCACAAAAAGCTTGGTCCTTGTCACTTTCAAGCTTTTTGGTTTTTCTAAGTGCAGATTGCTTAATAGAAATCATGTTTCATCAGCAAATTTCAGACCATTTCAAATGTGTATTTACAGTGCCACGTGTGTGAATATTTTTGCCTCTCCCTTAAACGTTCCTTCATGCTCTTGAAAAGGCAGTGAAAATCACTTTAATGTCTATACTCGTTCTGTTACAAAGTGTCACATGAGTTTTCAGGTAGCTCTTAACTTTTTTTGCTAATGAAAGTGATAACTTCTAAAATGTTGATGTTCTCACCCTTTAAACAATCAGCTTTTTTCCAGTTTGCCCAACAAATACAGAAAGCAATACCTGCTTAACTTTTATATGACACTTTTGATGCACTAAGTATAATTATGCATGGAAGGCGCTTCAGCACCAGTTTACTAACCAAAACTTAGAATTGTGAATGTTGAACAACCCCCTTCCCATTTGGGTTTTTTTAATGCCTTTTTCCCTCCTTAACAGGTGGTGAGGTAGTAAAAATAGCCCAGCTGGCTTCTATAGCAGGAGCACAAGGCAGAATCGCTCAGCCAGAAACCCCCGTAACGCTGCAGTTCCAAGGGAACAAGTTCACTTTGTCACATAGTCAACTTCGCCAGCTCACTGCAGGGCAGCCCTTGCAGTTACAAGGTACTTACTTCAAACCAGGGAGTTTTCCATTGTTTAGAATGCTTGTGTTTTGATACAGGGCAGCACCTTCCTTGTTGATGTAAGTTAAGAAGATTTTTCCATCCTCGCTGCTTTTACTCTTCTGCTCTGTTTTCTGTGTGATTTTCATAGCAGGATAGCTCTGTTTTAAAAAATTAATGCCTAGCAGTGGAAGACATGGTTACTTTCTTTTTTTGTATTGTATTTCAAGATTTTATTGTTGAATTTGTTTCCATGTGCATGCAATACAGCTGAAGTAAGGTGAGGTGTTATTTCAGATAAACTCCTTGATGAGCAGAAACAGATAAAACTGAGGACATTCTTGGTGTGCTCAGAAATGGTGTAAATAATACTTGAAGATTGGCATGACTCTGAATTTTGACCCAACTATTAACCTGACCTGAATGCTTTACCTACAGTATATTTTTCCCTTAAATTTCCCTGGCTGATGATATGTCTGTTGCCAAATTCAGGAGAATCTGGAAATCTTGATTCTCTGTGGCCAACAAAATAAATGGAGAGATCACTTAAGTGAGGGGTTTTTTTGGTTGATTGGATTTTGTCCAAATTCCACGTCCGAATACCTAGATTTAGAATGATACTCTTATGCCATGAAACTCCTCTTTAACTATGAAGACTTGGGGGGTTCCCTCCTGTCAGATACTGCAGCACTTTAAATCAGATTGGTGTAATGAGCTTGTTTGGGAAAATTTAACATAGTTTGAAACAGTAATGGTCAGCTTGTAACAGAAGTATCTTTTGCTAGAGAAAGTTCTTTTCCACTCTATCAGCCTAATGTTTTTAAAATCCCCCATTGCAGGAAGTGTTCTTCAGATTGTTTCGGCACCTGGCCAGCAGTATTTGAGACCTCAGGGCCCAGTTGTCATGCAGACAGTTTCCCAAGCAGGAACTGTTCAGAATGCTCTGAATGCTTTAGGAAACCAGCATCAAGCAGGTGCCCCCACTTCCACAGCAGTGACACAGCAAGGTAGGTTTTCTAGCCTGAAAAAATGTCTCTATCCAAACATTCAATTGCTAAAGTCACATTGATAGATAAAAGTTGTAATAGATTGTAATTCTGTAAGTTGAGTTCAGAAGCAGGTAAATCACGAGGCATATCCTTTGTATGTGATGTGGTTTAGATCATTTTTTTAGTACAAACTTGAGAGAGCTTGAAACTGTATTAAAATATAAAATTTTTTTACCAGTTGTGTCTTAGGTCATATTTTTGTGGTCAGAAAGGAATTTGAAATACTTTGTTACTTTATTCTTAAAAAGATCAGGGTGATTATTTTTTATACTTTCAGGGAATGTCTGGAAATTCTCTCTACTTTTCCATATTAATTTTGCTTTTATCTAATTTTCTTTGCTTCTCTATGTAATCAAGCTGTTTTCTTTTTCCCTCTGCAAATACTCCTTAGGTGTTTGGTGCCTTGCTGCAAATGTGATCAGTTCCTTGCTTAGAAATACAATCAAGATATTGATCAAATGACAATAGAGAAATTGCTGTCTAGGATGCATTTACAACAAACCAGCAGATTGTTAAATGATGATAAATGCAATTCTAGGAGTTCATTCCCTGGAAATGACCATCTGCTGTAATTCTCTCTGGATATGAACCATTCCCCCAAAGCAGACTGTTTACTGCCCCTTGTTTGATGTATTAATGTGCCCTTGAAGTTCATATTTTACTTGTTTGAAGAATAAATAGCTTATCATAAAAAGGGGAGAGGAAGCTTCAACAGCCTCCCAGTTGTTGGGAGGTAGAGGATTTGTCGTAGTTCAGAAGATCTGTGGCTCAAATGTTTCACCCTCTAGCTCTGGTTACATTACAGGTACTCCTAATATGGCCACAGTTCAGAATGAAAATTCATGTAAGATTTCTACAAAACCTCACATTTTACTACACTCACAATGGTAAAAAGAGAGTTCTATTAAAAGCAATAATAACCACTGCTTCTAGTTGATAAAAGAAAACATTATCATTTTTGTGGTTCATCTTTGAAGGAAGATGTAAAGCATCTTGGAAATACTTATTTTGACTTTCTGAATTTTGGATAAAATGCCAAATAAATTCCATTGCTTTGGGTGGAAACTATAATTGCTGTGTTCACATGTAGCTGTGCAGTAAAATTGGATTTATACTGGCTATCTGTATTAGCTTGTTTGTAATAAGAATTACAGAAAGGGAAAGCTTAAACCTCTGCATAATCCTTGGAGTCCATTATTCTTAATTTAAGGGTTAGCACTTGCTTGTTCACTTGAATGCAGGTCTTCATGGATATATTGACTCCCCATTAAATACAGTTTCACAGTGACTAGTGGGGAGTTGTGCTGCTTTTCTAGTACAGATAGTCAGTGCTGATGAGCCATTGCTCCTTCTGGCTGGGATAGAAACCTGTGTGTCTTACCAAGAGAAACACTGCTACACAGTGTCTGTTGTCTGCTAGTACATGAAAGGTACTGCTGTAGTTTCGATTAGTTTACTTGTGTGTAATGTCCTTGTAGTTTAGTTACCTGTCCAGGAAAACATCTGCTACCAGTTGAATTCACAAGAATGCTACTATGAGATTCCATCACATAGTTTCATCAATTTGTAGATATCCTGAATTCACACGTTTTCTGAAAAATCTTAGATGATTTCTTTAAGATAAGTAAGAATCTTTTGATTTAGAATATAACTTCTAAATGTTAATACCTATTGCACTATACACGACATTTTGAATAACCTACAAATGCAGCAGGTCTTCGTGCAAAGCAAAGTAAAATTTTATAGATCTATCTTGGATTTTTGTGGACACAGTGTAAGTCTCTGTCAGATATTGATGTGTAGCACAGTACTAATTTGCAATTCCCAATGGACATTTAGACTAAAAATCTGTCTGCAATTAAGACGTGTTATAGCTATGAAATGTCTACTTATTGACAGTAATAAATGAAACCAATCTTCAGAAGAATAAATATATAAACACAAGGTTTATCCTCAGTTTGTATTCCAGGTAGAACTGCAGTTAGTAATTTGTCATCTGGGGACATGGGAGCAGCGTTAAAACCAGTACCTACACATGGACAATCCCAGGTACTTAATTCTTATTTTCTTAGGGAAACACAACTTTTCAGGATTGATACTAAGTTCATATAATAGCTGGAAGCTATAATTTACAAAGCTAGAATGAGTTAAGAACTTGGATGATTACAGAGTAGGTAAAAAACCCAGCTTATCAGTGTTTCAGGCTGACAGATCTGGTACATTTTCATGTGTAATCCATAGTTCAAAATAAATTTTGGTGTATAAAAGCAGCTAACAGTTTTCTTGTGACAGCAGACAAGTTCTTATAGCTGTAATATATCATAATTATATAGTAATGTATAAGGGAATAATAAGATTTTCTGTGTGTTTTGAAAGGCAGTTGGTCAAGTTTTTATAGATTTCTAATCTTAAGTTTTTAGAAAAGATAAGCAACATATAAAGCATAGGAAAACATGAAATATATGCTAAACTGTGAAAGAACCTGCACCCTATCAATATAAATACTGTGTTAATTGAAATGTCCCAAATATAATTGATAAATTTTGTTTTATTTCCAAAACCATGAAAGTGTACTTTTAAAAAAGCAAGAAGATGTTAAACCAAGATGGAATTGTTTCCTTAATATGAATTGAATTTAGTCATAGACTTCAATTTTTATCCAAAATTGACACATTTTGTGATTGGTCTAAGTAGTTATTATAATCTAGGCTGTTGGTGGTATAAAGCACACAGTACTCTGACCCTGATAGCTTCATTCCAAAGAAACTTAAATTCCTAAGTGATTGTGATGACCAGCAAATGTTTTCTTTCAATTTTTCTTGGCAAAGGAAACATATGAAGAAAAGAACCGGCTGTTGAAGGAGCGTCTGGACAGGATATTTTCTGGCAATGAGCGCCGTTGTTCCCGGGCCCCCATGTATGGCAGAGACCTGCTGAGTGTTTGTTCTTTGACTGGTGGCAGAAAGCCCTCTCAGCTGCCTTCCAGTGAAGACAACAGTTGGAGGTGGGCTGGCTTTGTGAACTGTTGCCTTTCTTCAAGTGCCTCTGGAGGCTCAAGTAACCCATTGCAAGAAATGATCCTGGCTTTGGGTCAGCAACAAGAATCTCTGAGGGATGTTGTTAACAGGTAATGTGTGACTCCACCTTGTAAGCATTTACCACATTTAGTTATTTCTTAAACACTCCTTTTGAAAAAAGCTTTAAAACCTCGTTTCTCTTCAAGAAAGAACAACTCAAACTTTTTGAATTGCTTTTAGTAAATTTGGTTTGGCAGGTGTTTGTGTTTGAGCTCCAGTGACTGAATACATTGGTCACACTGCAAACACCTTGACAGAAGCTGTCATCAAATCAGACAAAACAAAAGAAAGCAAAATAAAAAGGAAGTGTTAAAAAAATATTAACACTTTGAAGGTATGCAGCACTTCCTAAGTCACTTTAACAAAGTGGTTAGATAATAGTGCAGAATTGCATGGTTGACAGACTGAAGATTATTGCTGCAGGTAATCATTTTGTATGTAGCTTTTTAACCTGGTATTCCCTTGTTTTAATGCTTTTCACAGGGCTCTCTTTGTACTGCCAGCTGCAGTTGCTGCTCCCCCATGTTTGTATGTAGCAAATCCTCCCCCTTCATATAGTCACAGATTGAAACTCCTTAAGCACAGCCTTAAGCAGAAGGCAGCTCCACACTTGCATCAGTTACAGCAGATTACAACTCCTCACTTGCTGCAGTTCCCTGACCTCCGGCTGGTGCAGTATGACTCAGGTATGGAGGATATTTGGTGATAATATTTGAGCAATTTCATGTTTCACAGGAATGGAATTTCTACATAAAACCATTATTGGATTTCTTGTTTGAAATACAGGAAAATTAGAAGCTCTTGCTATCTTGCTTCAGAAGTTGAAATCTGAAGGGCGCCGTGTGCTGATTTTGTCACAAATGATTCTGATGTTGGACATACTGGAATTGTTCCTGAATTTCCATTTCCTCACATTTGTGAGGATTGATGAATATGCCAACCACGAACAACGACAGGTAAGTTTGCACTAACACTTGTCCACTGCTACAGCAACATGTGCTGCTACATGCTACAGCAGGGGGAAGAAATTTGCCTTGTTTCTTACTCCTTTTGAAACACGTCTTTGTCTGGTTTTTACTAGGCTGTAGTGAGTTTGGCTTGGTATTTGATTTTGGTGTGTGGTTTTACTCCTTGTTTTTACTCTGTTTTTGTAGGAGCTGATGAAAATCTTCAACCGCGACAAGCGCATTTTCTGCGCCATCCTCTCCTCCCACAGTCGTTCCACTGGAGTCAATCTGGTGGAGGCAGACACGGTTGTGTTCTATGACAATGATCTGAACCCAGTGATGGATGCAAAAGCTCAGGAATGGTGTGACAGGATTGGGAGATGTAAAGATATCCATATATACAGGTGATGGTTGCATATCAACAACTGCTCTTCAAGACGCTTTAATGTAAGGTTAATTCAGGCGGTGCTACTCCGTATGGTCTGGAATAAAGTGGAGAAACAGTGCTGAAAAATTAATCTCACTGAATAAAATGATGCCAGGTTATCATAGGATATATATTCTTAACAGCAAACATGTGAATGAATCATACCTGCATGGGTTTTGTCTGTTAGTTTACATGGAGTTTAAGTGAAATGGGTTTTTATTTTATTTTATTTTGATTACACTAATTGTTAAAAGAAAGCTTTATAGTGGAGGTGGTGGTATGTGTTTTGTTCTGGGCCTGTACTAGAACTAAAAAAATACCAAACTCAAACCACCACATTTTCAGAGTTCAGTGTTGTTCTCTAAGGGCAATTTCTCTTCTTGCTTCTGAAAGCTGTGTTGGAAATGACTTACCGGATTTCTATTCTTTTCTTTTTCCCTTTTTTTTTTTCTTTTAGGCTTGTCAGTGGTAATTCTGTAGAAGAGAAACTTTTGAAAAATGGCACAAAGGACTTGATCAGAGAAGTAGCTGCTCAGGGAAATGACTATTCAATGGCCTTTTTAACACAGGTAAGTTAATATTCAAAATACATTCAAGCACCTCTGCCGTGTTTAATAAATTTAAGCATCTGTGTTGAAGTGTTTAATAACAGAGCAGTAGAAATCTGTTTGGGCTAGAATCAATAGGTAAGCATATTAGATTTCATGACTACTTGAACTCCAGCTTTAGGGCCATGTTCTCTTAAATACCGTCCGTCTGCTTTTGTTCCTTTACTTGCGTAGTGGTGCACAGGCATCACCTCTGTGACTTAATATATTCTGGTTTCTTGCACCCTACTGCAAAATTCTGCAGAGCTTGTAAAGATGAAGGTTTCCACAACTTTAAAAATGTGAAATCTAAGAGATAGGCTCTCAGTTGCTGCTCTGAAGATGCAGAAGACAGTGATGGTACTGGTGAAGTTAGTCCATCCCCTTCTGGCACTTCCAGTATGGTGGAGCAGGAGGAGGCAGTGTGTATTTCTGACTTTCCTATAAATGAATTGCTAACACTTTATTCTACTCTGTACTCCTGCAGGAGAAAGTTACAGAAGAGGAAAGAAACAATTTTCCAGAAATAATAGATAGAATTTTATTTTTTCTTCAGTCAGTCCATAGTTTATAAGGCCACTTGAACCTGAGCTAATTCAAACTTATATAAAAAATTAGAGTGGTCCTGAAAGCTGAATCAACTTCCCTTTTTTTTCCCCTTCTACTTACCAAGCAAACGATTCAGGAATTGTTTGAGGTTCATTCTCCTATGGAGGATTCTGGATTTAGAGTAAAAGCAGAAGAATTTGTAGTACTTTCTCAAGAACCATCTCCAGCAGAAAATATTTCACCTAAAGTTGCAAGACCATTCATAGAGGTAACTATTAACACATACATTGAAAATACAGCTGTGCAATATTAATATTAAACAACTGCCTTATTTTTTTTATTAAATTCTGTCAATCTCTTTTTCTGATACTTTGATGCTGTTCTATCATTTTCCTTGTAACAGAACTTCCACAAGTCCACAGTTGAGTTGTGTACTTTCTGGGGACTGTTTCTCTTGCCTCAGCAGAGACTTATTCCAGACATATGTGTTGTATTTCAGTGAACTTCTTATGGGGTTTGTTTTCATATTTTTGAAGTCTTCATTATTTTTAAAATATGTCTTTCTGAAAGGCCCTCAACAGTATTGAACAAGAGGATGAGGAGTCAAATGATTGTGTACAAGAAATAGGATCCGAGTCAAGTATTGAACCTTTAATCTCAGAGCTCTGTGAGACAAAATACAATGAAGAGCCCTCACAGCTGCAGGAGTTGGTTGCTGTTGTGGATCAGGTACCATGACTTTCCATGAATATTTGGTTAAAAGATAACGTTTAGTTCAAATATTTCAGTTTCTTTGCAGTCTGGCCTTAAAGCAGCTTTGCTGTCTATGGGCTTGATGCTCCCGTTAAATGGATGGGAGATCTCTTACTGACTTAAGATGTTAAGCCATCAGAGAGGGAGATTAGTTTTAAGGAGAGCTTTGATACACTCTCCTTCAGTTAACGTTTCTTTTACTATTCTCAATACTAATTGGTTTTCTTTTTCTATGATACGTTCTCTCAGCTGACTCCAATTGAGAAGTATGCTTTGAATTATTTAGAGCTCTTCCACGTTTCAGTTGATGAGAAAGAGCCACGGTTGAATGAGGTAAAACAATAAATCTTTCTTTCCCATGTTGTTCTGTCACAGTATGTACAAGCAGGGTTATAGTTCAATGTGAAGTGGAAGTTTCTCCAGTGACATGGAATATATTGTAGGCACTTCTGTAATCTTCTCTTGCTATACTTTATGAACACTGGAATGTCTTACAGAGAGCTTATTATTTTCTGATTCTCTTAGTTTAAGCAGGTGCTAGTTCTTAATTTCCTTTTCATAAAATGGGAATTACATTCTTCAGCAGCTCAGCAAATATTTGTCGTACTCCATTGATAGTGGGGGAAAAAATGTCATTAATTTCAGTGAACCTGCTTATTTGGGTAGAGGAGCTGTGTGCTGATTGTCTTGGTTATTGAACTGAAATTCTAAGTTTGCTTTATTTTGAGGGTTTAAAGACTCAACAGAGACAAAAATAGTCTTCTAGATGGTTATGAAAGTCAAGAAATTGAAAATGTCAAAGGTCAAGGATTTTGCCTATAAAAATACAAATTGATAAATTTTAATCCAGTGTCTCTTACTACATAAAGTTCATAAGTCATTCTGACTTTCATCTAGATGGAGTTGAAAACTGCAAAGAAAGCTTGGGAAGTGCAGCATATGAAGGAGTTAAAGGAAAAAGAGCAAAAAATGCTTTGGGAGGATGAAGAGGAACTTCTAACCTACACTCGGGAGGATGCATACAACAAAGTAATTCCTGACTAGTCTTGTTTTTCTTATAAGCATATTTCTTAACAGTTATTCTGAGAAGACCTTTTCCTTCAGGGTTCAGTTGGATCATATGAATTGTTTGTTCTCTTTTGCTATGTAGGAATATGTCTTTGAAGGTCCAGATGGACAAACCGAGATAATGCCAGTAAGTGAAAGTAACACCAGGAAGCCTAAAAAGGCTTTTTATTTTTTTGAAACATAAAGATTGGTGGAGAGTTAATTTTGCAGTAATTACAATTTTTTTTCTGTGCAGCTTTGGACTCCTCCCACTCCACCTCAGGATGACAATGATATCTACATAGATTCTGTTATGTGCCTGATGTATGATACCACCCCTATTCCAGAATCCAAGTTACCTCCCGTGTATGTCAGGAAGGAGCGTAAAAGACACAAAACAGATCCATCTGGTAAGTGTTCAAAACTGTTCTGAGATTTATTGCTGAATGTTAAAAAATCAAGTGAATTGTCATACCTCCTACATGTCTGGTCTAGTAAAGATGAAATTTGCAGGTTTAGAGAGATGAACATTCTTGTCTCACCGTCGTGGTCTTGAAGCAATAGAACCAGAAGACCCAGTTCTTAAAGTGCATCTTTCTGTTTAGACATACAGATGTTCTTAAAAGGATAATTTTAGAAAAGAGACTTTCTACTATGTGAGTTAGAACAAACTTTATACCAGGCTCCCATTTAGTTACTGACAGTACATTTTTAAGAGACAGTGTGGAATATTCTGTACACATGTAGGAGTATTTTGCAGCTATAAGTAGCAGAAGAATCAAAGAATGTAGAAACTATTTACTAAGAATGCTTTTGTTTTGGTGGTTTTTTTTTATCTTAGCTGCAGGTAGGAAGAAAAAGCAACGTCATGGAGAGACAGTTATTCCACCTCGTTCACTTTTTGATCGAGCAACTCCAGGAATGTTGAAAATGCGCCGAGAGGGCAAAGATCAAAAGAAAAACATCTTGTTGAAACAAGCACAGTTTGCAAAGCCCTTGCCAACTCTTGTCAAACCAGCTGCTGAGGCTGGACAGGATAATCCAGAGTGGTTGATCAGTGAAGACTGGGCACTTCTGCAGGTCAGATCATACCTGCACTTTCTGCTGTTATTATTTATTGTATTTTGGCTTCTAGTTTCAGAAATTGCTCTTTCTGCATGTTATCTCCTCAAGGTTATTTCTAATTCTTAATGGCTAGTTTGGCATTTTGCTGACATAACTCAGAACAAATTGCCTCTCCTTTGTGTTCCTCCAAGGATAAATTAAAGGTTAAGCTACAAAATGCACAATTAAGTCTTATTTTTGTTGCAGAGACCCCACTTACTGTTATGTTCCAGATTAGTTGTGCTGGCTGGACGTTGAGTAATGCAGCTAAGGTTCTCCCCACCTTTGGGAAGAGAGCAGCACTGGAATGGCAGCTCTCTGTTCCTCTTATACCAATCTCAGACTGTTTCCTTGCACGTCAGTCTGCATACTAGCATTTTATGCTTATTTATTCTCTGTGAATGTAGGTGAACCCATAGCCTGAGCCCTGGACTGTCTCTAGCATTGTAGGAATGGTGTGTGGGCACATGCAGATAAGGGTAGGTTTGGGAGATTGGAACGATTTGTCATCTGAAGCTTTTGTACCTTTATCTATTGCAGGCAGTGAAGCAGCTGCTGGAGCTTCCTTTAAATCTTGCTGTTGTATCACCAGCTCACACTGCCAATTGGGACCTTGTTAGTGATGTTGTTAACTCCTGCAGCAGAGTCTATCGCTCGCCCAAGCAATGCCGAAACAGATACGAAAATGTCATTATCCCAAGGGAGGAAGGAAAGGTGAGTTTACATAGAATGATGCGTCTTTTTTATTACCTTAAGTTTGTAGAGTTTTTTTTCCTTATCTCCATAAACACTTGTTTTTTTTGTTAAATGTTTCAACAGTGTAAATAAATAACTTTTAAAAGATTTTAAAATTATCCTCATCAGGATTTCGACTTATTTTATGTGATTTCTTTGAAAAGAAAAAGCACCTGAACAAAATCTTCCACAAAAGATCATCTAACTTTCCTTCTTATTTTACAGCTAATGTACGAAGCTAATCCTAAAAAGAAGACAAAAAGTATTTATAAGGTGTGCATTGGTATTCTTTCAAAATCAAATCTAGACACTGTGGTATTTAGCAGCAATGGAGGTGGGCAGATAATTCATATGAGATCCATGTTGAGTGTTACTTGAGTTCTGAAGCATCGATTAAAATTCCAAATTTATTTTTCCTTTCTTTATTGATACAGTGGATTGACACCAGACTTCAGCTTTTGGATTTGATAGAGATAAATTTTAAGTCATGCAAGAAGTTTGTGATTTCACTTAAACTGTAGTGGCTCTTTTTTGCACTAACCACCATGTAACTTACCCTGATTATTATGATGATACTTAAGATCTGTAAGAATGTACTTCATGCTAGAGTCTAAGTGGATTACAAATACATAGTGAGTTTAATGCTTGAAGCACCTTTTAGTGAATGAGGATGATAGCACTACAGAAACAAAGTAAATTCCATGATTACAAACAACTTCTTCCAAACCATACAGCAATTTAGTGACAGAACTGGGTAGAGAATCTAGAAGCTCTGACTCTAGTCCCATTCTCTGACTGATAAGCAGGTTTGTCCCTGACTGGCAGTATCTACTTAGGAGAAGAGAGTGGCATGGTGTGCTGGATGTTAACCTAGCTGTGTTGGGAGAGCAGTGCAGTGATGGTTTTATTACATTGGTGTGAGCTATGCATAACTATAAACTAATGGGCTCTTGGTTTGGGTACTGAATTAAACTTGCAAAATCTAAACTAAAGCAAAGATTCTTTTTCAAATTAGAGTTTGCCATTTTGTATGTCCCCAAGTGCTGATGCCAGTGTGACCGTGAGAACCGCTCCTTATTTTGCTTTTTCTTTATATATTTCCCGTAGAGTTTTGTGTAACAGTAAGTTATCAGTGACACAAGGCAGAAACCAGTCTGTGATAGATATGTTGGAGTACGTTTTTTAAATAATCTCCAAGGGCACCATGTGTTTATACATAGACAGAATGCTGTGTGGGTGTGTTCCCAATTAAAAGGTTGCTTGTTTTCATTTTTTAGACTAAAAACAGTCGCCCGCTTCGTACCAATCAGATCTATGCTCAAGATGAAGGTGCAACCCACACGCAACTTTACACTAACCATTTTGAGATGATGAAAATGATAGCAGGGAAAAGGAGTCCACCTATCAAACCTCTGTAAGTTTAACTGGGATCATTCGATCCCTGTCACCACAGATCCCTTGGAAACTCTCTTCTGAATTGCTCTTGCATCTGGGAGTTATTTTACACTCTCTTTCAAACTGCTCTTTTGTTTCTCTGTTCTTGAGCTTTTTCCTTGCATTCCAGCCTTGTGTTATTGGAACACCTTCATATTTCATGTGTTTGGGTTAGCTTTTACTCACTGCATGAATTTGTTTTGTGTGATTAAGAGCAGAACAGCTCTCAGTTGTTTGGTTTTTTAAATCTTCTTTATAAACTTTGCTTCCCATTTGCCTGAATTGTAAACATTTTGATGTCTGTGCTGTTTAGTTGTACATTGTTTTCTATGGATATTCCTGCAGTAACTTTTTCATTTAATATTTACCCTGAGTCTTTCTTAAAATGTCTATCTGTATGCAGGCTCCAGTACTGGTGGGACTGTCATGAAAACTTCACCAAAACTGCAGTGTCATCTGCCAAACACGTGAAATTTAATACTGGTTTTAAGTTTTTTCTGTCTCCAGTAATACAGTTTTGCTCAATTTCAGACTTGGCATGAATCCTTTCCAGAAGAATCCGAAGCATGCGTCAGTGCTTGCAGAAAGGTGGGCACTCTCTGTCTTAAAGGACTTAAGAATTGCATTAAAGTGAGTTTTTTACCTTCTCTTTTTTTAACTTACAGTTATTTAACAATTGTGTGTTTTGTCTTATTGTTGTTTCTAGTGGAATCAACTATGATAAGCCACTTCCTCCAATTCAAGTTGCATCCCTCCGAGCAGAACGTATTGCGAAAGAGAAAAAGGTAATGGTCTCCATCTCAGCTCTACATCTGACTGCAGTAGTTACACAATTAGACAACAGAGGGAGCATGAGAAAAGCTGCCTCCTGGGAGAAGTTTGTCAGTACAGTAGATGTTATGAGCAGCTACAAATGGTTCATGTACTAGGGTTTAAGTATCCATGGTCCAAAGTAGGACCTTGCCTTGAGCTTGTATGTCACACTCATGCTCGTTGTTTAGAAACATCCTTTTGTCAAATATATTAAAAACACGTAATAGTCTTGTTTTATTCTTGACCGTTCTGTAGCCTCTCTTATAGTATTCAGAGAGACTTGTCCTTGTTTGTGGATGTTAAATCCCTCATTGTGCTCTGCTCTAATCCAAATAACCATGAGTATGCAAGGGAGGCTGGGCTAGATGATCTCTAGGGACATCTCCCACTAGATCAGGTTACTCAAAGCCCCATCCAGCCTGACCTTAAAAATTTCCAGAGATGGGGCTTCTGCCACCACTCTGGGCAACCTGTGCCAGCATCTCACCACCCTCATGGTGAAGAACTTCTTCCTAACGTCTAATCTGAATCTATCCACCTCTAGTTTTGACCCATTCCCCCCAGTCCTACCACTACCCGACATCTTAAAAAGTCCCTCCCCAGCTTTCTTGTAGCCCCCTTAAGATACTGGAAGGCCACAATAAGGTCTCCTTATTATATAATATGTGCTTAGAATTAAAGGGGGGTTGTTTTGTGTTCTGCTTTTTAAAAAAGTACATCCTGATTATTGCATGCACGGTTTGGAGGCTGTGAAGCTGACCCTTTGGTTCCGCAGGCGCTGGCAGAGCAGCAGAGGGCGCAGCAGCAGCCAGGCCCGCAGGCCCAGCAGCCCCAGGCGGGCCCGCAGCAAGCTCCGCAGCCGGCTGTGCAGCAGGCGCCGGCCCAGCCGCAGCCCCAGGCCCAGGCACAGGTAGTTCAGCAGCCGCAGGCAGTGGTGCAGACTGCAGTAACTACCGTGGCCAACACGGCAGTATTGGTAAGAAAGGGAGGGCTTGGTGCCCCTGATGTAGTCTGCCATCTTTGTGTATTGTCTTTTCTCTGGAAAGTGAGAATTTTAGTTCAGTTTAGTGAGATAAAGCCTATTTCTTTCTGTCTTTTTGTCCTGAGGATGCTGGGTCTCTTCTTTTTTGCTCATTTATTAAGACTGTGTTTGTACCATTAGAGCAATAGGTCTTGGCATTCTGAGGTGGAAAACCACCATATTCCTTGCAAATATTTTTTTCCTTTTTCAGTTTATACATTTCATTTAATCAAGCCTAAGCAAATACATTTACACAGTCAGTGAACAGTGTTTATACAGAGAATGTAGCACTAAGAGCTATTCTGTTAAAGTGGCTTAAACCCCAAAGTTTTATTAACCTTTGCAAGGCAAATGGACCCACCATGGTGGTTTTATTGCAAATCTGTGCAAAGTTTTCACGGCTTCCTTAAATCTGGAGTCTGTTTTAATGAATCTGATGAGAGGTCTGAGGCTTTTGTTTTTAGAGCCAATCCAATCTGCATACTAATGTGCGCAGGCGGTGGTGGGTTTATTTGCCTTGTTGAAGGGCAAGAATACTACAGCTTTTACAGAAAGAGGCAGAGGATGGGTTGGGTCCCATAAGTATTGCTGTGTATCTACTCCTCAGTGGTGTTCATGTGTGTGTGGCTGTTTGTGGTGCCTAAGTAAGATATTGCTGCTTTCTTCTGCTGACAAGGATGTCAAATGACCAGTATTTACCAAACATTTGACTGGTCTCCAACTGCTCGTTAGCATGGCAGAATCCTGATGTGTGCATCAGTTGTTGATATGTAGAGTGAATGAAAACTGCAGAAGTAACTGTGTGTTTTACTGTTTTTTTCTGTTAAACAGCATAGTAGAGTAAGAGCTATACTCAGTTTTCTTTTATTGTTTTTCTGAACCGTTGCCTCAATTGTCTTCTAAATAGGCGGGCACAATCAAAACAGCGGTGACAGGGACAAGTATACAGACTGGTAAGGAGACCTTATAATTAGGCATTAGAGATGATAGGACATTTGGATTTTCATTTTTAGAATCTCACCTTTAATCCTGGCTTGCTTTCAGCTACAGTGAGTGGAAATGTCATAGTGAATACTGTTGCTGGAGTCCCTGCTGCTACTTTTCAGCCCATCAATAAACGTCTGGCTTCACCTGTTATACCTGGAACACTGACTGTGAGTAGATCATATCACTAGTGTCCCTGGACTGATCTCAGGCGCATGTTTTATCATAGCTTTCCATCTACCACAAACTCTGCTTCTTGGAAATTCAAGTGCTTTATGATTCTGTATCAAACCCTTATCCCTTACCAAAATATCAGAGCACACTGGAACAGTTTATCAGAAGAAAGTGCCTATAGATACTTCCTGTTAAAAACAGTTCATAGAGGAGTGCTGTCATAGACAATGTCTTATGTTGTTATCATTTCCAGCCTGTAACTATTTTGTGCTTTTTTAATTGTGACTGTTATTACTTTAATAGTTTAAGACTATGGAAGATAAAGCAAAAAATTGAAAAGTAATAAAATTAAATTGCTGTTAAGGGTTTGATGATCAACCTGTTGAAAACCAGGTACTGATTAGGAGACACATCCGAACAGTCGATGTGTTAGAAAGATTTGGACCTTCTTTGCTTTTGCATTGTGGATTTTTGTTGCTGAAATTGTATAGCCCATTTCCAGAAGGTTCCATAGCTTTCTTTATCTGAGGGATGGAAACCGTGAGCAATGATGACTGTATTCCTTTTCAGACTTCGGGAGGCACTGCAGCTGCACAAGTGGTTCATACCCAGCAGCGAACGGCGGCAGCACCTGCTGCTTCCACAGAGCTGGTGACCATAGCGTCTACCCAGGGCGTTCGTGCAGTGACATCAGTGACAGCATCAGCAGTAGTGACTACAAACCTAACGCCCGTGCAGACCCAGACAAGGTCTTTGGTGACCCAAGTTACACCAGGTAATAATCATGTGTTTAAGGATTTTTTTCTGAGGGCACATAAAGGGCCCCAGAATTTCTGTGGGTTGCTTGACCGCCATAGCCCCACAACATTGAAAGTGTGGATTTCATGGGAGCACAATTAAGCAGTGCTGTGATTTTTAACTTGCTTCATTGTTGGTGCTAAGATTACATTTTTCCCCAGTATTTCTGGATAATGGGTTGTAGTAAAGAGCTGCGTGGCCCCTAGGCATTACAGTTACTAACAATCAGGCAGTAAAATATTAGAATTGACTCTGTTTTGACTAAAAACCATTTTGAAGAAAGGAGCATATATTTCATTATTTACTCTGCTTTTACATCATGTTTATGCTAATGTGTTGGTTATTTGTAGTTAGTCCACAAACTATGCTGGAGCAGAAAAATACACATTTAACATTGTGGCTTTTCAGGTGAAATCAATGAATTACGCTGAACGTTGAAAATCTTTCTTCAGAGCATTTTGGTTTTTCTTTATTCACAGCTACACCAACAGTCCAGCTGTCTGGCAAAACCATCACCCCTGCTCACTTCCAGCTTCTGAGGCAACAGCAGCAGCAGGCTGCTCAGGTGCAGGTCCCACAGATTCAGGCTCAGGCACAAGCTCAGTCTCCAGCTCAAATAAAGACTGTAGGGAAGTTGTCACAGGTGAGGAAATGCTTCTGAAGTGCCATGGCACATTGCTCTTGTTACTGTAAGTGTCAGCAGTGGTGTGTGTTGTAGCCCCATTTCTTGGGCCAGCAGAAAATGTGACTCTTAAAAATTTGATCCTACTAAAACTTTGAGGGCTCTAAGTCTGAGCCATTTCAGATTGAACAGTGTTGCAGTAGGTCAGGATCTGAAGCACTTACTGTTACTTACTGGCAACCCACTGTGTAAACGAGTTGCATTCTTAGCTCTTTGATCTTAACTAAAGCCTTGCATAGAATGTTTCTCCTTTAAAGCTCCAGGTTCATCTCCATTTTTTTCCTTTAGTCATGTAAAAGACTGGAAATGATGGAAGTGTTGGATTTTTGCAGGAGCAGCTGATCAAGTTGCAGAAGCAGAAGCTGCAGCTTCCCCAGCAGCAGGCAGCACAGCAGACCCAGCAAGGGGCACAACAGCAAACAGCACAAGTACAAGTGCAACAGCAGCAGCAAACCCAACAGCTCACTGCTGTTACAGCACCTCGTCCTGGTGCAGTTCTCACAGGCACCACTGTGGCAAACCTGCAAGTTGCTCGTCTTGTAAGTTGGCTTTGACTTTGCAAAAACAGCCTTAAACACCTTCTTCTCTTTGCTGGTTTATATGAACTGGATACCGATCATTCACGCACACAAGTGCTCTTTGCATTACTTAGGCAGTACAAAAGATAGAGCTCTAACGTAAATGGCTTTAAATTGCACTTATCCACTGATAACATCTCTGGAGCATATTGCTGTAAGGGAGCAATTATATCTAGGAACATTTACAACTATCACTTTATAATGACCTGTTATATGCAGCAAATATTTTTTTGTGCCGGTACAATAATCTTCATTCCTTACTGCTTAGACTCGTGTTCCTGCTTCCCAGCTTCAAGCTCAAGGGCAGATCCAGGCCCAGACTCCGCAAGCAGCACAGGTTGCTTTGGCAAAGCCTCCAGTGGTGTCTGTTCCAGCTGCTGTTGTGTCATCTGCAGGAGTCACCACGCTCCCTGTGACAGTTGCGGGCATTAGTGTTGCCATTGGGCAGCCACAGAAAGCAGCAGGTATGTTAACAGGCTTGAGAAAACATAAAATTAAAAATCCCACATTTTTCAAGGTAGGATGTTTCAAATAATGTCTTTTATGGGACATTTACACTTTTTAAAATAAAATGATAGAAGTTGCATTCGGGGTGTTTCTAAACTGGGATAAGAGACTTGAGCTTATTCCTTTTCATCTAGAGGTTAGCATGATTTTGTAGCCAGATGTGGTTGGTTTTGTTTCCATTTGTAAAATCTGTACATGAGAGTAGGCTAGCAGATATAATTTTAGGCATAAAAACATAGTAATTGCATCATTTTTTCTTAAATGCAAAATGGAAATAGGAAAACTTGTATGTCATAACTGTCTCCTGTACTGTGGACAGATATTTTCCTGTAGGAAGATTGTTGTTAGAACACAAAGTTAGCTTACTCATGCCCTTAGGTAATAGAATGCTTTTTTTTTTCCTCCACTGTCAAAATCATATGTCTTATTCCCATTAAAATCAGTGGGTTATTAGTGCTCAAAGCTATGCAGATGCATAAGTCTGTTAAAAGCACAATCTGTGTTTGCAAGCTGTGATTACTGGAACAAAGCAATAAAATGAAGGCTCTTACAGTTCTATAATTATTTGTGTAAATTTCAGGCGGCCAGACGGTAGTTGCACAGCCACTGCATGTCCAGCAGCTTCTGAAACTCAAGCATCATCAGGCAGCCCAGCAGCAGAAGGCTATCCAGCCTCAGGTTGCCCAGGGGCAGGCTACTGTGCAGCAAAAGGTACCTGTTGTTTGCTCTCCTGTTGAGTTACGTGATGCCTCTGTGGCTGTAAAGCTTCAGCTTTGAATTACAAGGACACTCCTAGAGGGTCAGTCAGTACTTCTAGGGGTAGATCTTAAGTATAGAACAGTTTCTCATGTGCCTTGCCAGCTGCTTCATAGTTTTTTCAGTAAGACTGTTGTGCCCCAGAGTTTTGTTGTTTTCTGGTTTAAGTAACAAAGATTAAGATTCTGTTCAGTCACTTCTAATATAAGCAAATGTGGAACAATCCCAAAGATTTTCACTGTTTACTATATAAACTGTGCAAAATACACTTTTCCCCCAAATGTCATCTTCTCATGTGCTTTGCTGTCCTTCAGCCACCAGTGTGGTTTTTTGGAAGCCTATTATTGTATAAAGTGTGTGTGTAAGAGAGAACCACTTCATTAAATACTTGAAGTGATTCAGTGTTTCTATAAGTGCATGGAAGCTCTCTCCTACTGCTCATTTTGCTATCATTAATCCCAGGAGGATTTTCAGTAATTAAATGTGATTAATCTTGTTAGCTACATATCCGTTCTTTAAAATACACCTGTATTTTGTATTCACTGATGGCTTTTCCCTCTTCTGCAGATAAATGCTCAACAGGTTACAGTCCAAACCCAACAGCAGACGTCACAGCAACAAAAAGTAACTTATACTACACAACCTGCCATTAAAACACAGTTCTTAACAACTCCAATTTCCCAAACCCAGAAACCAGGTGGAACCCAGCAAGTGCAGGCCCAGATTCAGGTACAGATTTACACCATTAAACTCCACAGTGACTGGAGAATTGTAAAGATGGCAGGTGATGTAGCATTTCAGCACCCACTCATACTAATTCTAGTCACATAATTGTTTACATTGATTTTATACTAAAATTCATTGGTGCTGAATATGTGGCCTTGTGGCAGGTCAGGGGAACTAAGCCATAAGTTTACCTTTCCTCTTTGAAATAAATACATTGTCACTCCCTTTTATTAAACAAGGGATTCTGTGTGTATTTCCTAAGGAAAATACAGTGTTCTGCCTGTTCTGTGGTGCTGCCTCCCAGCCTAACCTCTGGCAGCCCAGAGTAGCTGCAGTTACATTCTTTTCTGCATAGAGATCAGTCTAACCAAGAAAAAGGAAGGGGTTTAAGAATTGGAAGCCTTACTCTTTCAAAAGTGAATCTAGCCCATTAGAACTACTGTCTTTCATTCAATTTTATATATAGCTAGGAGGAAACAAGTATGTTGCAGTTAAAATTGAAAATATAACTTTTCCTCTTCCCCTCCTAGCTAAGATCTTTGACAAACTGATTTGAAAAGTTTCTTCTTAGAAAAGTTCAGTATCACCGAGAATTCCAAGCTGCAACTTACCTTGAACAGGACTTTGGAAAGGTTTTCACTCAGTAGCAGGTTTGATAGGTGTGGTGTGTTGCTGCTATTAGCAATTTTTTATTTTGACCAAGTCTTTCTTTGTTTTGTATCACTACAGGTTGCAAAGCTTCCGCAAGTGGTCCAGCAACAGGCTACTGTTGCCAACATTCAACAGATGGTTTCAGTTTCCCAACAGGTAGGTTTTGCACTTGTCACATATAGCACTAGAAGCATGATACTACTGAAAGCATTATGTGCATTTTTCACTTTACGTGTAACATAAGCAGTATTTTTGATGGATATAGCAAGTTTCCTTCTATAAAGTTGAATCATGTAGATACTGAGTCAGCTGCTGTATATTCTCTAGTCTAAAACCCTGATAAATGGAGTGATGTTTGTTTGTCACTGTAGCAAAGCTGCAAAACATTTTTTAAGTATATTCTAGATGTGAAAGAACTTTGAAGAATGATATATAGTCAATAAGCAAATCATTGAAGTAATGAGTGCCATCTGAGTTTGTTCTATCAAATTTGGGACACATCATTTTGTTCTAGTTCATGAAGCTGTGCCAAGTGCTTTGTAGAAGTCATAATGATGTGGTGTCTGTTCTAAATGTGGTGTGATAACAGATGGGACTAGGGCAAGAGAAGGCCCAGCAGTTTTCTCTCTCCTCCCCTAACTACCATGCAGTTTCTTTTACACTGTTCAGTATTGTTCACTCCATTAGCAGCAGGCATAACTTAATGCTGTTGATTGGCAGGAATGATTTAACTTTGGACAATGGATGAAGTTCTTGCCTTCAGTGCACAAAAATCTGAGTTAATCAGCTCTTAATCTGTCATGCTTTTATAATGCAGTGATTTAGTGCAGTATAAAATCTGTGACTTTATCTTAAAATGATGATAAGGTGGTGTAAGATGGCTGATTAACCCCCTCAGATATAAATGCTTCAAGGGCAAGGTAGACAGCAGGGAGTAGAAACCTTATCAGTCCACACAAGTTGAGTTGTCCTCTGTCGCCAGTAAGAGCGCCTAGAAATTTTTTCTAGGGCCATTAAAAGTTAGATTTTCAAGTCGTCGATGTTGGCAACACTCTAGGACTGTTGAAGCCCATGGTAAAAAGACAAATAAACAGCTCCCCTCCCACACATGCCAGTGACTTCAGTGGCAGTGGGATGAGGCTACGCTAAGTATTTTAAAACTGTAGTCCTGTGTATGTGTAGCATTTTTTCCCCAGTGGATTCCTCTTGGAACATTCCGGAGATGACTTTTTGCTGCAGAAGCCCTTGCAGCTTCATTTGGCTTCTGCCTCTGACAAAGGCAACTGAAGCTGCTCAGGTGTTGTTACCTTGTCCTCTGAACAAGGAGATGTTGAAATTTTTTCTCCCTTGCTCTGGGTAGAGCTGTGAAAGTAAGATTTCTGGATGGAGTTTAAACTATTCTACCCTAAATTGGCAACAGAGACTGGCAGCTGTAGTCTGAGACTGGTAGGGAGCCTCAGTGGCTGTATTTATTGTCACAACATATGTGTAGAGTGGGTGTTTTCCTTTCTTTCAATCTCCATCTATTCTTCTTTTCCCTGTTTCTTTGCTTCTGTACTACAGGAATTTTCCTGTTTATCCAATGGAGTTTTTTTACCTTCCATCTATCTTCTGTAAGGGATCCAGGGGAATATCCTTTGATTTGCACTGCAGAAATCTAAGTTACAGGCATGTTGGCTCTTAGTTCTGATTTATAAGGCTCTAGTAAATGTGACAGAATGTTGTTTCTCAGTGAAACCACAGAGCCTATGTTCCCAGAATCCCTCCCAGCCTTCCTGCTTTGCCCAAGGTGCTTGTCAGTCAGAGAGCAAATACTTATATAAATAAGATGCCTTCTGTAGGGTGGAAATGTACTGAATGCTCAGTTTAATGCCAAACTACTCTTCTCTAATTGCCTTGTCATCCTAAGGTACAAGCTCAACCCCAAACGGTGACACTCTCTCAGACGACAGCAGGTCAGCAGCAGGTTCAGGTGATTCCTGCCACAACCGCCACTGCCCAGGTCGTTCAGCAGAAGCTGATACAGCAGCAAGTCGTGACAACAGCATCTCCCCAGATTCAGGCTCCAGGTGTACAGAACCCAGCCCAGACACCAGCAACGCCTGAAGCCCAGAATCAGCAAGCAAAAGTACAAATGAGGACACCTACTGTCAGATTAAAGGCACCTACTAAACCCAGTTGAACTAATGATTAAAAACCCCCGCAATAACAGGGAAACACAGCATTTCTTGTTTGCTACGCCAAGTGAGAAGCTACTTCAAACCTCCAAATGAAGACAAACCACCTCTATGATTATTTTTTTAACAGGTTTTTTGCTGGTGAACATTAAACATGGAAACTCTCATGTAACTTCAGCGTGTTAGCAACTGTTTAGCACTCAAAATCTGTGCAAGGTGCATTCTGCCAGTGTTCTCTGTGCTCATTCAAACCAGACAAAGCAAACATGCGCTTACCCTTAAATTCAGCCCAGCTTCACAAAAGCAACATGGTAATTTGCCATAACTGTCAGTAAAATTCATCTGTGTTAGCACATCGCAAGCCACCCGTGGCAACGTGCAGTTCTTTGCTGTAGTCTGGATGTTTTCTCAATATCCACGGTGAAGCTGTTCAAAGAACCAAGCGTGGCTAATAGAGCAGAGTATTTTCCATTTCCAGCCACGTGTTGTTCTCACTTGAGGTAAATACCTCTGGAAGACCTAACGTATTTGAAGTGCTCCCTGCAAAGTTTAGCCAATAAATGTGAAAATCTGTAAGTATATGTAATTAAAAAGGAAAAAAAAAAAAAGTTTCATTCTCCATTTTTGTAAGTCTTTTAAAATGTTTGTTAGTAGTTTTGTGTACAGTTTACTGAATCACCCAACCTGTGCGCTCATTCTCATATTTCACTTTAAGGTAATGGATATTTTAGGCATGAACTGAGTAAATAATTGTGTCGATAGTAGATGTGTATTAAAGTGTAGCCCTTTTTTTTTTTTTTTTTTCCTTTTGTAAAAGAATTGTTTGGTGNGGGGAAGGGGAGAGTAGCAAAATTAATTCTAAGACTTAATTCTTCAACTGTGTAAAGAATAAGATCTAACTTTTGTACTATTCTTTTACTAAAGCTAATGATGAATGTAACTTCAGGTGGGTATTTTGGATGTGAATAGAGCATGGCCTCTTCCTCCAAATCAGTTTGCCTTATTGTTACAAAAAAAAAAAGCAAAAAGCTGCATAGAACTGTGGGGGTTTTCTTTACTTTTCTNAAAAAAAAAAAAGTTTCATTCTCCATTTTTGTAAGTCTTTTAAAATGTTTGTTAGTAGTTTTGTGTACAGTTTACTGAATCACCCAACCTGTGCGCTCATTCTCATATTTCACTTTAAGGTAATGGATATTTTAGGCATGAACTGAGTAAATAATTGTGTCGATAGTAGATGTGTATTAAAGTGTAGCCCTTTTTTGTCTGTGCAAACAGCACTGAGCGAGGAGTCAAAAAGCTCTTGGTGGCTTGAATGGATTTCTTTTACTTTGGCCATAAAACCACACTGTATAAAATCCAGCAGACAAAGTGACATTCCTTTTCTGAGATGGTTTTAAAGTTATTTTTCCATTCTGTGATCTTTTTACTCTTTTAGGAAGGGAGCCTGTTTAAAGGCAAGGAAAGCCTATGTTTTGTTCTTCCCTCTGTATGCACACACCTCTGGCTACCTGGCAATCCATATGGCTTAAACAAGAAAGAATTCCCAGCCAGCTCCCCTGCTTTCCATGGGACAGGAGCAGCCCACCCTGTTACCATCACAGATGTCAACGCTGGGTTGGGCAGNTTTTTTTTTCCTTTTGTAAAAGAATTGTTTGGTGGATACAGCTAAACAAATGGTCCGTAGCTGTTTCTCATGGGACTTCCATCAAGGAAAATCTCCAGCTGATAAAAGTTAATCTCTCAGTTTCATTCTGCTCTTGCAACATGTTTAAATGTTCAGTACTTTCTACTCGGCTTTCAGCTCGGGGGGTGGGGGGCTGGGGGA
>VYZX01023021.1:4343-103347 GCA_013401335.1 Brachypteracias leptosomus | reverse complement strand
TTTTTTTTTTTTTTTAATATAATTTATTTTATATCTTTTCTCTTGCATCTTCTTTTTCTTGGACCCTCAGGTCTGCAAATACAGGGGCATTGTTGGTTTTTTTAAGCTGTTTGTGCATGCAGTAGTGTTCCCTGCCCCTGCTGACCCACTGCTTGTGCCATGACCCAACCTTCATTACCAGCTGCAAAGCTGGGACTGGTGGCCGTAGAAGAGTGTAAAATGCGAAGCAAATGCTGTGGTGAGGGATAGCTGACACTGTACAGTGTAGTGTTGCTCGTCCAAAAGTATTGCTTAGTTAGCCCCAGTTTTACTTTTAAATGTTTAGCTCTTATGTGCATGCAAGTCGTATAGGGGGGAACCCTTCCAGCCGCGGGAAAGCTGTGGACTGCATCATTGTGCTGGTCTGATTTGGTGTCTAAAGAGGCAGTTTTTCTTGTTTAGGTCAGTTAATGAAGATTTTTTAAAAATCACTCTTTTTTTTCCTTCTTTATTTTCCTTTTGATGTGTCTTTCTCCCAGGAGTGTGTTAGGAAGTCAATGTAAATACCTGATGAACACACGCGTTTGTACTTGATCCCGTAGGGTTCTAAGGAGTAGTGATGTATCCTACCTGAAGGTGTAATAAAGTGTACATTTTGATACCGCTGCTGTGCTCTGCCTGTTCTCTACCGCCGGTTTTACTCTAAAAGCTGCGTGTCTGGTGGGAGTGGGTTCGGAGCCGCAGCCCCGCCTGCGGGCGGAGCGGCTGCCGGGCCCTCCTCTTCCTCCGCCTCCTCCTCCTCCGGCAGCATGGCGCGGGCCGCCGCGCTCGCCGCCTGCCTGCAGGCCGTGCTGGACAGCCGCGGCAACGCCAACCGCGTCTTCGAGATCCTGGAGCTGCTGGTGGTGCGGGCCGGGGTGGGGGGAAGGAGGGAGGCCGGGCTGGGGTCGGGAGGCGCTGGGAGCGAGGGTCCCGCCTCGCTGCCTCGCCTCAGACGCGCTGTTCCGCAGGGCCCGGAGGAGCAGGAGGATGTGCTCTGCGCCCTACGCACCTGCAGCCGGCTCTTCGGCGCGCTGCTGGAGCGCAGGGAGCTGTTCGTGGGGACGCTGCCCGCCGAGGAGGCCTCTCTCGCCGGTGAGTCGGGAGCCGGGGGGCCCGGCAGAGGCAGGGCCCGGGGCCTGCGGCTTCTCCCGGCCCGGCTGAGCTTTGCGGCCTGTCCGTGTTCCACCCGCAGATGAGTACAGCGCTGAGGACAAGTACAAGATATGGATGAGGCACCGCTACAAGGAATGCGTGGATTCCATGGCAGAGCTGATGGGACACGACGCCTTCCAGGTCAAGGTAGGTCCTGAACTGAGCCTGCTGCTGAGACACGAGTTGATATGGGGGTCCCTTGCACTGGCGAAGCCATTATGATTAATATTTTGGTGTGGAAGGGCAGGCAGTGCTGTAAGACATGGCTGGAGCTCTGGCTTAGTACTCACCAGCCAGCCTGTAACGGCCATGTAGTTTTCTCAGTGAATAACATCTTAGTTCATTCATTCTCCTTTAGAAGCTTCCTCCTTTCGGTCTGACTCCTGGTGTCCTTGTTGAGGTGGGGTTTTGTGTGTTTTGTTTTGTTTTTTAAAGGAATTGACACTCTGCACCCTCATGAAGTTTGTTGAGTTGGAGGCACAATATCCCTTGATCAAAGTAGAGTGGAAGGGAAGTTTAACTTTTCCTCGTGAGCTTCTTAAGGTAAGCTGCGGAACTGAAAAGTTCCTCCTGTCAGTTGCCCAATGGAATGTGCGACCTCAGGTGCTCATCTTCTGCAGGTCTAAAACTTCAAGCTAGGAAATTTTCAATGGGAAGGGAGAGTGGTGTCTAGAGAGATCACCGAGACCTAGAGCTTCTGTCTCTGGTGAGGCAGCACCTGCAGGTGTGGGAGCAGCTGCCTTGTACAGCCTTGAGCTGGATTCCTGAGTGTTTACTATACCATTTCTGGGGTGTTTTTTGGGGTCCCTGGCCTTACTTGCCAGGACTGGGAAATGAGGGGGGAAGATACTGCCCTTGGTGCAGCTGCTGTGTCATTTCTAAGTGACATTGTCTTTGATAGAAGGGGCCCACCTCAGAGGTCAGGAGGGCTTGTCAAAATGGCTTGTAAACGTTGCTGTGGGGCAAGCAGCACGCAGCTATGCTAGCTGCCTTTCAGAAAGACAAGGAGGTGCCCTCAGCCATCACAGCTCACTTTCTGCTCTAGTATTGTAAGACTAACTTGTTGCTTTCCTTTGCAAACCTTGTGTCAGGTGGTTGTTGATGGCTTGCTTCCCTTGCATGAGGATGCCTCACTCCTGATCTCTCGCTTTCAAGAATACATGGAGTATGATGACATTCGGTACTTTGTCATCAAGGCGGTCACTGAGAGCATTGGACAAGTCATGCAGAAGACAAAAGAGGTAACAAATTGATACTGTTGAGGTGGGTCTGGATAAACTGCTCTGAAACACGTACCTTGTGCATGAAGCAGGGTGAGACTAGTGGTATGTGGGAAAAGACTTTCGAAGCAAGAGAAATGAGTGTGATCACTTGAAGGCACTGATTTTGGTGTTTTTTCTTTTTCTTGGGTATTTTTTCTTGCTCACAATATCTGTCAGTTATACTGACTGTCTTCAGTCTAAAATTGGAGGTAGTTCAAACACAAATATTGTTCTTGCAGAACCTGGTCTAGGCTCTAGCTTCTGTTTTACCCGTATCTCTGCAGCTCAAGTGGCACACACACAGCTTTTTATTCTTTTCTCTGGTGCTGAAGAAGAGTCTGGTTTTTTCTTTGTTAAACCAGAATTAGTTCAGGGAGAGGTTTTGTGTTAGGCAACCATGTAATACTCCAGGACAAGGCAGCAATAGAGAATACATCAGTATGTAGTTCAGCCATCAGCATTTTTCCTTTCCTTTTTCTTCCCTAAATATTTTCAGTGCTTGGGGAATAGGGCAATGTTGAAGTCCAGCATCTTACCATCTGTTGTGGAACTTGCCTCATGTTTGATTATCTCCCTTTTTTCCTCAGAAGCCGCTGCCATTTTACCAGCAGAATGTATTTTCCCTCATTTCTCCCATTAACATGCCGAGCAAAGAGAGTGACATGGTCAAATTTTTGGTGAAGCAAGGTTAGTAAGCTCCACGAGATGAGCTGTGTATGAAAAGGAAAATTGGGTTTAAGATTTTTATTTTGTAGAGACTATTATTGTTTGCCAATGAAAAATGTCTGCTTCTGTGATCACAGTGATGCTAAACAGTGTTACAGAATCTACATTCCTCAGTCTGCAGTGGGGTCTATCACAGACCTGTGTCCAGACAAAAGCTTCAGCCCAAATTTTTAGGGTATCAAAGGACTAAGGAAAAAAGTATCATCTTAATTTTTTAAACATCCATTTCAAGTTCAACACTGGTTTTCCCTTTGTTCTTAGATAACTGGGAGGAACTGAAGGTGTCGAAGCTGCAGGTAACTTCATTTGTTGCTTCAGAGTTGAAATTTTATCTACTTAAAATTTAGAGCTTTCTCTGCACTGGTGTGTTTAACTCACTGCTTGCCATTCTGTTTCAAGGCACACAGGCAGGCGTTTGAAAGAATGTGGCTCTCCTTTTTGAAGCACAAGGTGAGTGTCACTTCTGCCCCCAATCTGTGTTGCTTTCCAATTGTGAATCAGTAGAGGCCGTGGCTGTCTTTCTGTGGAGCTCCTGGTGGGACCCCACTGTGCTTTCAGTGTCAGGTGAGAGCAGCCCAGTCACCATTTCTCCCGGACTGTTCTTCTGCCAAGAAAGGTGACCTCATGTATGATCTGCTTACTCTCAGCCATTTTTTTCCACCTTAAACAAGTCTGCCTGTAAGGAACAATCTGCAGCATAACAACTTCTCTTTGCAAGTTGAAGGTTCCCACACCCTTCTGCTGGTGACTTTCCCCTCTGAGCTGTGATGCCACTTTTATTTGTGAGCACCTGCTTCTTTGAATTAACTTAGTTGTCAGGGGTCACTTGTAAACTCTCCCATTTGGGAGCTGTTGCTGCAAGCAGTTCCTTATTGTCCTGACACATTCCCTTTGCTTGTGAATTGCCTTTTTGAGCCATGGGTTCCTGTTGCTTTCAAAGTTCTCTCTGCAATGAATGTTTCACTGTATTGTTTTGTCCTTCACAGCTACCTCCTGGCCTTTACAAAAAAGTTCTTGTCATTCTGCATGACTCGATCCTGCCTTACATGAATGAGCCCACTCTCATGATAGACTTTTTGACAGTGGCCTATGGCATAGGTGAGTGAAAACAGGTTGTTTGTCCTTTGTGAGGCTCTGCAGCGTGCTACATAAGGACTTGGCTGGGCTGCTGGATGCCAACACCATGGCCTGGGTGATGAAATAGATGCACTTATGGCTGGGATGAAGCAAAGGAACTAGTGTGAACTCTGTTGTCCTTGAAAGGGAAATGTTTTTTACCCGTGTTTGTCAGTGTTGTTGCTCATTATATGTAAGGAAGATCATATTTAAGGCTTGGGGAAGAGTAGAATACTGGAGTGATTTTTTAAATACAGAGTTGAACCAGCAGTGCTGATACCTGCCCTGCATCCTGACACAGGATGTGCAGATTCCTACAGAAATGTCCTTTCTGAGGAGACCTTTGCCTGCCTGGTGTGGCTTTCTTGGGGGATTAGAGCAGCATATTTGTGTTCCTCAGTCCTTCAGAGCTTGTTCTCCTAAGCTACAGTTTAATCTTTGTAATTGATGAGCCACTGGATGGTTTTAGATGAACTTGCACCCCTTGTGCTGGCTACAATTTGAGGTGCTCATAGTTTCATGTTCTTTGTGGGAAGGTTTTATAATAGAAACCAGTAGAAGCTGATATTTATTTTCTTACTGTGTTGATGCCTCCCTGCTTTCTTACAGGCGGAGCAATCAGTCTTCTAGCCTTAAATGGATTATTTATTCTGATTCATCAGCATAATCTGTAAGTGGAAAGAGTGTCTTGTTTAAAGGAACATGGGTTTTTGCATTTATATCTTTATAGAAAGGTACTGAAATGGTTTTTACATATCTTCAAGCTTTAAAATTTCCCCATGAGAAATCCAGGCTCCACACAAGAGGCTCAGCTATTTGGATGCTGAGCTCTTTTAGTAGTCTGACCTTTTTTTCAGCTGAGCCTAAATCCCCTGTTCTCCAGACTGTGGTTGCTCAGCACTTGAAAATCGATTTCCATTGATCTGGTTACACAGTGAAGCCCTCGTCTTTGGTGTGCCTTTCACTGGATCCTGTAGCATTTGCAGGCAGTGGACATGACTTCACATCCTGAACGTGGCTGAGCACTGCAGGAGCCATAAATTCACCTTACAGCTTGTTTTCAAGTGGTGGCTGTGGAGAGGAGCCTCAGAAAGCTAAACAGAGCCACAGCAGTGTCTGGGATAGTCTAAAATCACAGCACAGAAACATTTAGACACTGTGTAGTCCCACTGTACATCACTAATGGGTGTTGTCTTTTTTCCTTTTTTTTTAACAGGGAATATCCTGACTTTTACAAGAAACTGTACAACCTCTTGGACCCTTCTATCTATCACGTGAAGTACCGGGCCCGCTTCTTCCACTTGACTGATCTGTTTTTGTCTTCATCGTAAGTAGCATTTTTATTATGTATGTTCACATATTTTCCTCCTGCTTTTCTCTTGGCCAGAGACTGTTCTTGAGCAGTCCCCACATGTCTGGATATAATGTATGTGGTATGCTCATTGGATTAGATTCATTTTTACTGCAGAAACTGAATCCAAGAGTGTTACTGTAATGTTGTGTAATTTTTCACGTGCTATTTTTGAAGTTTGGCCACGCAGCCGTCTAGTCTCAGGAAGTAAAAAATACAATTTGTTAGATTCAGAGTTTGATCTGCAAGTGATTATGGATGTATTTTGATCTGTATTTCACTTTGGCTGAAAGCGATGATTTTCCTTGTCTGTCTTTATGAATATGGAAAAGTAACATTTGCAGGCTTTTTATAGATCATAAAGCTGTTGATAAATTGATGACCTTTCGCAGACATGAAACATTGAAATACAAAGTGTTTGACAGTTGGTCTTGCTGCTGTCAATTCTGTGTACACAGGGAAGAAACCAGATAAGCAGCTGGTCGTATAGTTGCCATCATGTGTTATGAAAGAAACCAAGAGTAACATTTCCCAGTTCAGCACCAGGCACTCAGTATCAAACCCTTTGTATTCATAGTGTACTTTGGAGGGAGTGACAAGACCTGGCAGATGGTGTCCTGAGTGGTGGCTTTGCTGAGCCTCCCAGGTGTAGCCAGCCCTGGAGCTGGAGGCTGAGTGGCTGGAAATTGTCATCTTTCATCCCAGCTCTTCTGACCTGAATAAAGTGCCTGGATGAGCTGATTGCTGTTAGAAATTTGCATTTTTGCCATTAAAAAAAAAAAAGAACTGTCCTGCACATTTACATTACAGCAGCTTTATGTTCCCATTAGCAGCTGCAGTGCTTGCTTTAGTCCTGGAACTATTATGTAAATTTAACACTGTGATCTGTGTATTTAATTAAACCTACCAAACAACATTAGAAGAATAAAATTAAGGTTGCCTGACCAAGCACTCAGAAGTTTATGAAAGAACTGAATAAAGACTGCCATATGAATGACCATGTACAAGAGCTGTGCTTGGTGAGTGCCTGGATTGGTGCCATACATCTGGATTGAATCACAGAGTGATTTGAGATTATTCAGGCGTGGAATGGAAATGTCCCCATATTTATTCCAGAGAGTGCACAGGACCCTCTTTATTACTGCTTGAAACCAGGATTCCTACAGCTTCTCTTTACTCCATAGCCCCAAAACTCTGAAGAGCCCCACTGATCTTTAACCTGACACGCTGTCTGGTTGGTGAGGCTGCTGGCTGGCTTGCCAGGACTTTGGCATGATGGATTCTCCTGTCTCCTCTCCAACAGCCACTTGCCCGCGTACCTGGTGGCAGCGTTTATAAAGCGCCTCTCCCGCCTGGCCCTGACAGCCCCTCCCGAGGCTCTGCTCATGATCATCCCCTTCCTCTGCAACCTCTTCAGGAGGCACCCGGCCTGCAGGGTGCTGGTGCACAGACCTAATGGGCCCCAAGGTGAGGGGGAATGTGGGCAGGGGAGATTTGTGTTACACCTTCAGACAGCATAAAGAGCGGGATTCCTGTGAAGGAGGAGGGGAGATCCCAGCCCCAGTTCAGAGGTTTGGAAGGATCCTTCTGTCCCTTGAGTTCGTGGAAAGCCAGTGGGCTGCTCCTGCAAGTTCTCTGGCTGAAGACCTGCTTGTGTTGCTCCTTTCTGACCTTGGGCCTCACAGTTGGCTCCCCTGCCTCTGTGATTCCTCAGTGAAGGTTTCTTTGAGTCAGACTCACTGACCCAGGATACTTCCAAGTGCTGAAGGACTGTGGGAGCTGTACCAGACACTGAGCTTTTCCTGTTCACCTCAAGACTACACGGAAAAGAGAAAAGAAACCAAATTCAGAAACCAGAGACCTCGATTTTTATCTGTAGTGTTTTTGTGTAGGTAGCCCCATTAGGTCCTCAGCAGTCTCCTGAGTTTTTCCTTCATCTCTCTATGAATTAACTGACCAGTGTTAAACATCAGTAGTGACCATTCAGAGTTGCCTGAGATGCCCTTTGCATCACACTATTCCAGTTCTTTATGCCCTGCTTCCTGTGCTCTTTAGAAGTAATATGATTCTACACTGCTGCCAGCAGTGACTCTCAGGTTGTGCCGAGATGTGCTGGCTTGTTCCTGGACCCTGAATGTCTTGGGAAGGAGCAACTCTGGCAGCAACACTGCTCTGGGGCTCTGTGTTTCCTTGGGGGTTCCATACGTCACACAGGAGATATTAACTCTGCATCTCTATTTCCTTAGATATGTCAGAAGATCCATATATTATGGAGGAGGAGGAGCCATCTGAAAGCAGGGCTTTGCAGAGCTCTCTCTGGGAGATTCAGGTATGTCAGCTAAAGAGGAACATCTGCCTCTGCTATGGGTTTCTCCCACCCTTGCTGCTTCCTTGACACATGTTGGCAGTGAGCAGTCCCACTTACAAGAACCTGTTGACATATGTCTTGCAAATGAGATGAGTTTCTGGCTGATCTTTCACTCTGCATCCTTTTCTAGCCTAGCATAAGAGGCAAAGGATTCCATGCACAGGAGAAATTGTACATGCTAATTAGTAGGTGACTTGTGAGCTCACATCTTACTGTGCAGCTCAAAAGTGTGCAGTTAAGAGCTGAAATGGACTAAATAGCTGCAAATGTATGAGGCTTTTTATTTGCTTTGGAGGGGAGAGAGGAACTTGCTGAGCACTGATGGAAATTAATTGGGTGCAGCCAGGTCATCCTGTAGAAATGGGTTGGAAAATGCTAGAGAAGATTGTACCGTTCACCTTTCACCTGGATCATTTGTAGGATGGTGTGTGAGGGTTGCAATTGGTTAAATTACTCCTGATGGTTCTAAAACCTTAATGCCAGGATTATCACTTTCCATTTGAGTTCTACAAGGGTTCTGTGGAAGGGACTGAAGCAGCAAGAGGAATGTTGTGAAGGTATAGGAAACCGCGAGAGCAGGAGTTTGGATGTGGCATCAGGGCTGTGGGAGGTAAATGGGGTTGTGCATTGTAGGCATGGCCTGTGGAGGAGTCTGTCTGTCTTGAGCTGCATGTGAACCAGCTGAGAGGGGCCTTTGATGTGTTTGAAAGATGGCTGAAATTGGGATTTCTGGAAGCTCTGTAATACAGAATGCAGCAAACTTGCCTCTGCCAGAATTTCACATTCAACAAAGATCTGACCAACAAAGGGGCAGGTACCTGTGTGGGAATCCAGATGGACGTGTGCCACCCTGTACTTACTAGACCATCTCTATTTGTCTTCCTGTTGCAGTCTCTACAAAACCATTATCACCCAGATGTGGCCAAGGCAGCTGCTGTTCTGAATCAGTCACTGTCTGAGATGGAGGATGACATATCAGGGCTCCTGGAGCTCTCAGCTTATGAGGTACTCTTGCTGTGCCTTTGTGAATGACAGGAACCAGAGGAAAGGAGATGGTTCCTGGACATAATAGCCTTGTCCTGTTCCTCAGCCTTGCTGCTGGGGAGGGAGCTAGACTGACTTCTGGTTACCCAGAGCCAGGGGAAACCAGGAAAATGTCTGTTAAATAACAGAGCATGAGGCAGCAATGGTGACAGGGCTGGCTTTTATAGAGAGGTTTATTTGCTGGAAGTTCTAAGAGGTTAGAGCAAGCAGTGATGAAAAGCTTGTACTGAGTTTTACCAATATCTTCTATTTTTTTGCCTTGTAGCTTTTTGATAAAGAAGTAAAGAAAAAGGTTACTGATGTGCCCCTGGAGTTTGAGCAAGTACGAGGTCTGTTTGGGAAGAAAAATGATATTTTTGCAGAGCACTTCACTTTAGATTGATGTGATCTCTTACAAACACATCTGCACAACTGACTGATCTTACAGACATGCACAAAACTCAGATGTTGTGCTCAGCAGTTCTCCTTTTGAAGTATCTCCATGTGATGAGAGCTGGACTGCTTGAGAAAGGTGCAGCCTTCTTCAGTGACCCTCACCACTACCCATGGATGGACTTCCCTTTGTTTCTCACACTTGCATACTGCTGCCTGGTATCTGGGAGGGATTTTTCTTCAGAGCAAGGTTTTCTGGACTTGTTCATTGCTGGGATTCCAGCCCTTTTCTCCAAAGCTGCTGATGCTGGCTGTGATCAGTGACTGCATCGACTGCCTGCGGGCTCTGGCTACTGCTCTTGTTTTTCAGATGTGGTACTTTTATACTAGAGCTGACAACCTGTTTGTAGCAAGTGACTTCAATACAAAGCTGTAAACACTTGATGATATTCTGATTATATTTTTTATATACACTTTTAAACTCATGTCTTCCGAGGGATGTTTAACTCATATGTACTTGTCTTAGCACTCCCACATTCGAGGCACTGAAAGCTCCTGTTTGTCAGAAACTCATAGATGACGCTCAGTAATTCCATCTGTGAAGTGTTGCTGATGTTCCTTCCAGTACATCCATCTCATGCTGTCTCAAACCAGGACATGCTGTAAGGTTGCTTAATTCAAAATGCTCATGAGCTTTGGAAATAAGCATAATCCTGGTGATTGCTGTAGCTGCAGAAGCCAACCAATGTGTCTAATCCTTCATTTTTGCTTCAGAATGGTAAGCAGCTTGAGGTAGTTTTGCTTGCAGCCTGCAAGTGCTGTAGGAGCTCTGGCCAGGATGTATCCAGGTGCTAATGAAGTTTTAACTAGTCCACTGATACTGGGTGATTAATTTGGATTTTTCGTATGGTTCCAGAAGTCATGCAGAAATTCCTTCTGATAGGTTTGTTTTGGTTTGATTATCCCCCCCCCCCCCCCCCCGTNCCCCCCCCCCCCCCGTTTTTAAATTTGAGATAAACTCCTTATTAAGAATGCAGGTAAACTCAGGACTTTTTTTTCTTAATCATTTTCAACAACTTAATGTTGCCTCATTAGACTTTAACTGCTTGCTTATTTCGAAATCATATTTTGTGGAGGAGAAAATATAGTCAAAGTGGAAGCCAAGAAATATAATTCCTGGCAGACAAGTCTAAGTCAAGGAAATCTGCAGCTGTCTTGGAGACACTCTTATGTTTTCTTCAGTTTTCTTCATGCTTTCAAAACAGTGGACATGTCCTCAGAGTATAGAGCTCTACAGCTTTTTTATTACCATTCTTTTTTTTTTTTTCCTGATGCTTTTGAATTCAGGTGGGCTGTTTTTCAGGGGTTTGTGTTTGTTTTGTTTTGTTTTTTTTAAAGGCAGTCTCGCTCTTTGTTGCTTTCTGGTGAAAAACCAATCCTGTCTCCTCCCTGGCCAGCCAGCTTTTCTTTTTTCTTTGACTCCTGGTATCTGTGGTAGGAAGGCAGAATGGTGAGATGATAACTTAGGACCTGAAATACATCAGTTCAGCTTCACCCAAGCCTTGCACTTCAGCTCTAAAATGTATCTCCCTATATCATACATACATTTTGAGGTGCTCTGATGCTATGGTAATGAAGACCACATAGCTACCTTTGAAAGAAGTATGTAACTGTATCATCTTTGGGATGAAAGGAATGAATACATTGAATTTTGAAATGAATGAAATATATTGAATACCTTTCTCTGCATCTTTTTTTGCTCAGGCTGGCTCAGTTATATCTGTCTGAAATTACTGATGGGCAGCATCATACTCTGGAGTGTTAGGATTCTTTTTTAATGCACAGGCATTAAACCATCTGGGCACAGGGCAAGTCCAGGTCTCATGGTGTTGAAAATGAGGGAGTTTGGGTTTGTCTGTGGATGGAGGGTGAACAGAGTCTTTCTGTGAGGAATGGGTCTGAAGCTGTGTGCCTCTGCCTGTCATCTTGGCACCAAGCAAGGATCCCTTGCACGTGGTGCAGATTGAGTTGGGGAGCAGTGGAAAGTAGCAGCTTCTGCTTCTGCTGTGGCCTGGCAGCTGCCTCATGGGCAGAGGCTTGTACCTCTGGGACCAAGTGACCACAGACTAAAACATTATCAATGCCCTTGGAAAAGGGATGCTGCTGGAAATGGGGGGTTTGCTTTTTCCCAGGGTGAAAACCGAAGGCACCACCGTCATCAGTATTTCCCCACCCATGGATCCAAAGCACTGTACTGCAATTAAGGTGACTTGATTAAAGCACGATGCAATTTATTTTTTCAAGTGCATTCCCAGTGCCCTGTGTGCTGCAGCTCCCGCTGACCTCGAGGAGGAGAGCTGGGCTGACACTGTGTGTTTGCAGATCTCTTGGTGTATCATGGTAGCACTTCAGATCTGTTCTGCTGACCTGGTGTGACTGAATGATTTCGTGACAGTCCCAGGCACAGCTCTGCTCTGCTTAGTGCAGACCAAACAAACTGCAGGCAGCTCAGAGGAGCTTGCAGCTTAAAGCCTGGGTGCTTTTTAGGCAAGCCTTGGAGGTCTTCCAGCAACTTCACCCCCCCTCTCTGATGCTGCACTTGCCTAAGTAGCGCTCTTAAACCAGCTCTTAGGTGGAGATAGCTTTAAGCCCCTGCCTGTCCTTGGAAAAACATTCCACCTGGTCTTTCATCAAGCTTTTATCTTTAAACTTTCACCTCCCTCCCCTCAATAGGAGGCATCAGGAAAAAAAATCAGTGGTTATAAATATTAAAAGTTTCATCTGCACCGAGTGAATAACCCTTATCAGGCTGCACACCCGCTGCTGCTCCTGCTCTACGGGTCTCCACAGACTGCAGATTATAGATGCTTTAATCATGGTGTGTGTTAACTGGAAGGCCAGATTGAAGTACCAGGCAGAGAGTGCATAAGTCACTCCTGTTATTATTTGATTTTTATCAGATGCAGGGAGTGGGGACGGGGCTGTTCTGGGGTTTGTTGTAGTTGGGTTATTTCAGTGAGCATAAAAGATAGTTCTATGAGAACATTAACATAGTCCCCCAGCCTCCCCAGCTGTCACTGCCTCATTCCCCCATCAGAGGATAGTGATAAAGTCTCTCCCTGCTGCACTGGACTGCCCCTGCTTTATTTTCATGAGCTTTCAGTCATTTAAAGGCCATTTAAAGTCATCCAGCCTGAAAAGAAAAGATGGAGCTGGTCATCAAGAGCAGGATGAGATTTACCTTGTGAGTCAAAGGTTCAGGTGACCATGGTGTTTGTGTTAACCAGCTTAGATTCTAACTTTTAAGGTATTCATTGCAAATAGAGGGAAGTGTACATTTACATCCATAAACAGATGGAAAAGTGCAAATGCCAGAGGAAGCCTGGGGGAGGCTTGCCCCAAGTGAAGGGATCTCTGCTCTAGGGCAGTCATTGCTTGTGGGCTGGTGGTGATCCCCCAAGAAAGTAGGTTTGTGTGTGTAAAATAACTTTTCACAACATGCTTTCAGATATCTCAAGGGGGTATTGGGAGCTGCCCAACACACATCCCCTGCCTGTCCCCTTAACCACCTGGGAACCCAGTTCTGGTCCTTTGGGTTGTGTGTAAGTTCCTCTCAGTGCAGGGGAGCTGGACTCTGAGTTGATAAATCCTTTCTTGGCTCCAAAGGAGCCAGATCCACAGGCAACCAAGTGCTCAAAGTAACAGTAGAAAATGCCTAGCCCCACTGCCCAGCTGCTGTCAGCACGGAGGTGGTTTCCCAACCCCAAGACTGTGAAAGCTGCAGTGCAGCCATAACCCCTGTGTTTTACACTGCCTAGTTTTGAAAAACAAATGAGGTCTCAGGTAATTTCTAGCCCTGCTCAGGCAAAGCAGGTGCAGGATCTCCATTCGACTGACACTGGCCTCCTCCAGCACTATCATAATCAATATTCATTAACTGAAGTCTATTGGACTTGGAGATTTACTGTTATTCATGAGCCAAGAGTCTCTCTTTAGTGTAGCTTATGAAGGAAATTTTAGCTCTGTTAATAAAAAGAATTGCTTTTCTGCAGTTTCTTAGCCCTGCCCCTGGGCCATGCTTGCATCTAAAAAGAGACACCTGGAGCATGTGAGTAGAGCTAAGAGAGAGAAAAACAGAGGGAAACTTCTCTTCAGAGCTGGTGGAGAGCACCTGGGGCTGGGTTAGTGTATGGCCAGCTTCAGAGAGAGCTGTCTTGGTCTCCTGTAATTTTCTAAGTCACCATCCTGCATGCATATGAGGGGAGCAAAACTTGAGCTGTTTGGGATTGTCACTTTCTCAGAAGCAACCTGAGCTCTCTGGCCTCTTTGCTTGGGTAACTGGAGCACTACCAGTCAAGAACAAGGACCCCACTGGAACCCAGGGACCTCTCCTGTGTTTTATAGGTGGAGGATACCCGCCAGCAATAGGTCCTCATGGGCTCTTCCAACCTTTCTCCTGAGAAATAAATGCTGGCAGCCAGGACAACCAGGATGCTCTGGCTGATGATGCACACAGAGGATGTGAGTGTCAACTCCATCCCAACAGATTTAAAACCTGCAGACCCCATGGCCTGCTGGTATCTCCATTTTGTTGATAAACGAAGAGAGGGAACCTTATCAAAATGAGCAGACTGCAGCCCTGCTAACGTAGTTCTGCTTGTGCTAAAGATAATTGATGCTTTAATAAAGCTACGCAGACTGTGGCTGGAGTGCTTGTGTGAGGAGCAGCATCAATCAGAGGGGCCTGCATTTAACTTTTATCAAATATTTAGGTGGGTGGCAAGGTGCATTCTTGTGCTGCTCTTGGGGAAGGAGTGTTGGGCTCTGAGATATGAGGTGAATGAATCACCACATCCCTCTTGCCTGCATCAGTTTCCTGCAGATTGAGAGAGCGAGGATTTACATTTTAGTTATCTCAGCTGGAGACAGGAGACACCATGTGCTGTGGTGTTGGAAACAGAGGCTTGGTGGCCAAGAACTGCAGTTCTGAGGGGAAAGCCTTAGTCTCATCTGCTAGTGAAGAGGTGGGTCTCACTGCTGGATGTGCTGCTCTGCCCAGATAAGGTCCTCCTGCAACCTGGGCAATGTCTTCTGGAGTTGAGGAACCCTTGTGAGAAGCTGTGGGTGAAATTTGCCACAGTGTCACCCAAGTAGACTTACAGTGGGAGGCCAGGGGGAGGGATGCAGGCCGAAACTGGAGTCCGACCACTGTGCCTGCCCTGGGCAGGCAGCAGGGATGCCTCTTGCACCCCGTTCCAGCTCTACAGGGCTGGACCTCAGCCTTGGAGAGTTGAAGAAACAGTGGCAATTGCTCTCCCTGTCTCTGCTCTTGGGGTGACAGGTAGGATAGAGCCTTGCTGTTGATGAGGTTGATAGCTGTGAGTCCTCATTGCAGGATGACCGTCCCAGGCTCAGCTGGATGGGGGAAGGCGGAGGAAAGAAGGGGGCCCCGTGAGGTGAGGGCACAGTGCGATGGGGCAGGCGAGGCTCTGGAGCTACCCCAGGGGGGCTGTGCCCGATCCCCCTACCGTGGGGGGCCGGATTCGGGCCAGCGAAGCGGGGCTGGTGGCCACTAGAGGACGGTGCAGACCGGGCCAGCGGCTCTGCTCGGGGAGCTGCCAGGGCTGGGCTCCTGTAGCACACAGCCCGTTCCCTACCAGATTCAACCAAGCCTCCGATTCCCGCAGCTCCCCTGGGAATACTCGTGTCCACCCGGGCTAGAGCAGCTGTGCTGGAGTGGACGATGTGCGACCTCGTAGGAGAGTAAATCCTTTAGCAAACCAAAGAGACGTGGGGGTTACTGGGAACTGTGGTGGACCTGCCTGAGGAACTGCCCCACCATGATCCCCTTGTGCTGAGTGTGACTTTGCAGGACTGAGGATGCTGAAAAAAGCAGAGAGAGAACTAGAGCTCGCAGAGAGAGAACTAGAGCTCGCAGAGTGCCAGGCTGTGCTTTGGTGCGAGGGGATTGCAGGAGGCACATCTGGGTGGCCTGGGCTGGTGTCCTCCCTGTCTCTTCCTCTGATTAACTCAGCAGGGGTTGCAAGGTGTGGGAAGGAGATGATTGGACATTGAATGAATGGTGTTGATTTTTCCTCCCGGCATTGTACTTGCAGACTGTGATAAGATGGACTCCAAACCTCCTCTGGTCTAAATCTCCTCTGACTTGTCTGTCACTGGTTGCAATGGCTGAGCCCATGTCAGTGAACACTTTGTTTGCTGATGCTGCATCACTCTGCTGTGTGAACAACCTCCTCCTGCTTCTTCCCAAATCAGCCACATGTGGCATTTCATCCTTATGTTTTTAAAGCATGTCCTGAAGATTTTCAGTTGCAATTTAGGAAAATACTCTGATTCAGGATAGTGTATAAATATAAGATTTAAATGTCTTGGCAGATGAGATGTAAATTCATGCTTTAGAGCCCTTGGGTGTCTTTAATACTCCCCTGGATTCCTTACTGAGGAACTGGGGTGGCAAAGCATCCACAAACTGATGTCTGAACAAAATACCAACAGGATAAAGGCTGCAGCCCCAAGTGCCAGGCTTGCTCTTAGAGGTCCCTTCAACCTAAGCAGCAATTCCATCTCCAAAAACCTTATGGCAAGACCAAGTACTCGGTGCAGATGTGCAGGAAACGTGGGAGAGGCTCTTCTCCCCGGCAGGGAGGGTGCACCCAGGCAGCTCTTCTGTTCCCAGAGCTGCTCCCGGGGATGGGGATGGTTTTGGTGTGCTGGGACCCTGCCTACACAGTCAGCTCTGAGCACAGGGCGTGTTTAGTCTGCCCTGCTGTTATATCTTTTGTGAAAGTCACGTTCTCATGATGATCAGCAGGAGACGCTGGCTGCAGTCAGCGTCCCAGCCTTACTTCAGGAGAAAATGAGGGGAGAGGGATCTTCTGGTGCAGGTTTGGCCTTCTGCCTGAACCAGTGCTTTCCCTTAGGAAAATGTGGGTATGAGTAGGTAAAACCAGGCTAGTGGCCGATACTCAGCCCTGGGCTCAGAGACAGTCTCACGGTCTCTTCTGGCTTCCAATCTGATGATGGGTGAGAGATGCTCATACAGAAAAATAATGAGGAGAGAGGAACATCCAATTAAACACTCAGCCCAGCCACCCAGTAAAAACTACCCCTTTATCACTCTATAATGCATCAAAAAGACTCTCTTGATGGTTTGCTGCTGTTTATAGCAAAGCAGAGATGGATTCTGTTTCTGTTTTAGCTCTTTCTAACACTGTTCTATATCTAAATATGATCTTACTTTGATAATAGGTCTCCAAGCAGTGATAAAATAAAGTAAGATTAAAATAACTACATAATAAAATTCCAGATTAAGCTGAAACTATGGTAAATCTTTCAGAGCTGCAGAAAGGTAATAGCTGAGCTGCATGGACTCAGTATTTCATTGAATGACTGTGATAAAATGTGTTGATTCACATTATAGCTTTATGTCTGCTTCTGTATAACCATAACTACAGTTCAGCTGCAGTTTGACACTTAAAAAGATCTCCTTTGAATTTATTACTTGTTGCATGTCTTTTGTTTGGCTTTTATAATCTCCAAATAGTAAAAAAAAAAAGAAAGAAAGAAAGAAAATACTTTTCTTGTGCTATAATAGGTGATGGGTATTGACTCAGCACAGGGGCTGTTAAGAAAATGGGAAGGACAGATCCCTTCTGCCCTGCTAGGAGCTTTTTGGTTTTCTTGGCTGAGCAGGGTACCCCTGCAAGTCCTGATTGATGGTTGTAGCTGCCAAGGAGAGAGAAGCAGGAGGTCATAGTGAGTGTCTGGGAGTGCTGGTACCAAACGCTGGGGCTGCTGGCCTCGCCTTTGTCTTGTGTCCCACACATGGAGCTGCTTATCACAGGCTTTACAGCTGGGCAGCTGGTCACTCGTCCCTTAATGGCAAACTGCCTAATGGCCCAATCAACCTGCTGGCCACCAGTTCCCATCTGCCAGTAACCATGATGTGACCCTTGGCTTTTGTTTGAGGCCATGTCATGGCTCTGACAGCGCTGGAGAGCTCTGAGTCATCTCAGACCCTTTTGCTAATTGCAGGAGAAGTCTGATGGCCAATGCTGCTTCCTGAGGGAGGAGGCTGTGGAGCTGCCTTGGAAGTGATGCTCTGGTCAGCTGCAGGGACCTTGGGTTGCTATGTGCATCCAGCACTTATGAACCATCACACATCTTTGCTCCGCGAAGAGCAGGGAAGGCGAACACAGAGCTGGGAACAGGGCTGGGGAGAGCTGCCTGGGTCCTGTGCTCAGCCTTAGCTAAGCAAGAGCTGTGGTTGTGAAAACCCACAGCAGCAATCAGGGCTGCGGGTCCTCCTCGGGCACAGCATCTGGTGCAAGAAAAGAAATGCCTCCTCCTCCTCCTTCTCCCCTCCTGCTGAGCTCAGGGTACAGGCTTGCCGATCTGGGAATTGAATTGCTCACAGAACAAGTTACAGAGCTTCTTGCATTATAGAACTGATGATACTTTTGTATTCTTTTGATTTACTATTTATTCTTTCACTTCAGACCTGTGATCCAGCACTTGGCTCTGCTTAGTGTATTGATTAGTCCAGAATCCCATCTGCCACTTTGCTGCAAGATACTGTAAAACTACCGTGAAGCCCTGAAACATTTCCGAAATATTATCAGAGCCTCGTGCTCTCCCTGCCAATGACTGTCTCGTGGAGCAGCTTTGAAGGTAGGCAGGGGAGGAGGGTGGCTGGAGCAGGCTTTTAAAAGGAAAATTAGAAATTATCTAGCAATGTGACCCAGCCAGGGACCCCCCTCAGCCTGGGTCCATGGCAGCCCACTTGTTGCTGGAGTTTTGCTCTCCCAGATGAAGCCCCTGCAATGAAAGCATGGCACAGCATGTTGTGGGGCTCTCCTGTCTGAGAGCAGGGCTGGCAGCGTGTCCATCATGCTAAGCCTGATCCCCTTCCTCTCCCGTGGCCATGCCATATAGCAGCTATACAGTGAGAAAACAATGGGGACCACCTGCTCTGTGTGCCTCGAGGCCCAGCACAGAAACCTGAGTATGGTCAAAAGGATGGAGACTTTTGCAGGCTGTGAGCAGGGACAGGAGGGAGGGAAGATCATCCTGCAGTGTTGGCTCACAAAGGGATTGCTCTACCTGTGCAAGAGTGGGAGTGTGTGCCATGAACAAGGGCTCTGTAGACGTGTCACATGCAGAGCTTTCAATTCCTTGAGTGATGTTAATAGAGTGGAGGTTTTTTTCTCCCTGCTCTGCACTGCTGCAAAGCGCTGACCCTGCTCCTCTGGGATGGACCTGATGGCCACTGGGGCTGCTCCTAAAAGCCTCTGCATTGACGGACTGACTGACAGAGCTGTCTGTCCTCCAGTCTCACGGGTCAGGTACCTGGGGGTAAGGCACAGTGGTCAAATGCTTCTCCCCAGCAGAACATCCCTCTCCAAGGATCTCCCTTCACTCCAGCAGCAGAGCTGGATTCCAGCCCTTCTGAATGGGCTGGTGTTAGAGAAGGAGACTTTGAGTTTTGAACATGCAAGGAATTGCCTCTATAGGCTTGAATTACTTACAGAGTATAGATGATGCCTGAATGTTAATGCATCTGTCAGTGCTCACGTTACACAGTGGATGATAACTTCAGTGAGTGCAGTGATGTTGCACCAAAGATGAATTCAGCCTGAGGTGTTTGCTGGTAAATGCACCACTATCAATCCCTGCTTATTCCCCTGAAACCCTCAAGTTTTTATTGACTCGTGAGTCAGGAGGACCCCAGAAGAGAGGCAGGGAGCGGGAAATAACAAAGATATGTCTGTGCATTGGAAAGGTAAATTGCTCCCTCAGAAAAAAGTAATCCCAAGGGTTAGCAAGTCACCAGTAAGCATGGCAGCTAGAGCTGAAGAGAGTCCCTGGTAGATGAGAAGGTCAAGACTGGAAGGCTGCTGGCAGTGAGACCTGAAGTCTCCAGTGATCCTGGAGTAATTCTGACCCCGCCTGTACCAGGCAAGAGCAGTAAGTGGGTACAGCAAGGCTGGGAAGGGAAGCTTGATTTGCCTGGTAGAATATGCATTTTAATTGCTCATTTTCTTTCCTTTTTTATGTGATTTGCTTGTGAATTATGTTTTCTGCATTTGTAATTAGAGGGTAGAGCAGATGGTGAGGCTTTGTCTGAAGTGATGTAGCCATTGAAGTAACTCGTGCTCCCGGCTGGCAGTTGGCTGGGAAGGGTGTGTTACACCACGGAGACACCCCAGCAGTTGCTCTGACACAGACCCACTTCATAAATAGCCTGAGACAGATCTTTAAACAATAGAAATCAGCATTTCCCCATTGACATCTGCATCCAGGCTGGTTTACACCACTTAGAAAGCTGTCCTCTGGGGAGCTGTGCCTTGTCCTTCCCCCTAGCAAGACCTGCTCTCACACTGAGTCTGCCATCAGCTGTGCCATACTTATTCACAGTAACATGCCACAACCAGCCTACAAGGTGCAAGCTGGGTTTCTTTGCTTCTCAGTTTGAAAGAGACATCCTTGGGAGATGCCCAGCTCTGCTTTGTCCCCCTCTGAGAAGGAGGATTTTGTAATTCAAAATTTCCAGCAGAATTTGCAAAGCTGAACTTTGAAAAAGAAGCCTTGGGAAGTTGCAAGAGTTCAATGAAGGATGAAATCACTTTGCTTCTCTCTGTGTCAACCAGACACTTCCATTCATCAGCTTCCCACTTGGTTAGTGATTTGCAGTGAAAATGTTGGACTAGAGTCTCCAAACAGTAGTGGATCCTAATTAAATTTGTGAAAAAGAGAGGGAGCCCTTCCTAGAAAGTTGCTTAAATATGTTTTAGGCTTTCATTCATGTCTTCTTTTATCAGACACAAGTGTCTGGTGATTGCAAAGTACGCAGAGCAGGGAGCTGAGCTAATAACTGTTTTTCTTGGGCCTGTCATTGAATGAGCCTTTGCCATTTCTAATTTCTGCCTCTCTCCAATAAAGCTTGGACAGCTCTGTGATACTTTTGATACAGTACTTTAGTGGAAACCAGCATAGTTCATGTGCATCGTTTTCTGTAGTTTAGTTTAATTATTAGGAAAGCAAGTGTCTGCTGGAAGTGCTGCAGGTTGGGTTGAGATGGATGGAGGAGGAGTGACCAGGTCTGTGTTTGCAGGGGGCAGAGGAGCAAGACTTTGAGTTGAGGAAAACTCAATTCTTAGCTCTGCTGGGGATTTGGTGCCTTGGGGACTGTACCTTGCAGGGCTGAGTTTCCCAGGCAGAGGGTCCATCACCCAGAGGACACATGCTGTTGAGGGCAGTCAGTGTGCCCTGGTGATTTTGCCTCTGAGAGTCTTCTTAATCTCATGACTATGTAGACACACCTAGAGCAGATTAGAGGAAAAAAAGAAAACAAGGTTTAAGTGTAATGCTACCTGACCTACATGACTGAACTCTTTCTGAAGTATCTATGTTGTGATTTTTTTGGCAAAGTATAGACTGTGTTGTGTTATCCTGGGGACAAATAGGTGTGTGGGCACCTTCCTACCCTGCTTGCTCACAGAAAGGTAACTTTTCCTTACAGATGTCTATCCTTTGGCACTTAGCTTCAATTGGGTCTGGCCTGCAGTTTGTTCTAATCTGAGCCAAGTGAAAGACTCAGAGGTTTGAATCTACGAGAATCATAGAATGGTTTGGGTTGGAAGGGACCCTACAGATCCAACCAGAACTGCCATGGCAGGGACACCTTCCACTAGACCAGGTTGCACAAAGCCCCATCCAATTAGGTCTTGAACATTACCAGAGATGAATCATTCACATCCTCTCTGGGCAACCTTATTCCGATGTCTCACCACCCTTAAGAAGGTGTCTCACAGTGCAGAGCTGTTGATCTGTGAGCTGGAGAGCATGTTCCTCTCCACTGGGACCTGAAGCCACCAGGAATGGCATAACTTGGCTGCGTGAGAGGCAGCACAGAGCAGCCTGGGGCCACTTGTTCTTGGGGGATAAGCTGCACGTATGGCTGTGTGCAGGGGTGTCTGGGCTCACAGCAAAGCTACAGCACTGATAAACACTGTCCTGCCCTTGGTTGTTAGGTACATGTATAAAATGACAGAAAAGATGGAAAAATCCTCAGCTCAGTTTCAGGTAAAGCTGCCACTGGGTTTTTAGGTCCTTGTTCCCAAGTCTGTGGGAGCTTTTTGTTAACTTCAAACAAGCTTTGAACTGAACCTGGAAAGCAGTGCAGAAAAAGCTGTCCTGGACGCTCCCTGGCAAGGGCTAATTAATAGCTCCTCAGAAGTGCTAAGATCTGTGAAAAATGCTGCATTATCATGGTGCTACTGGCATAGAGCTTCCCGGGATGCTGACAGTCCCACGGTGACCTTCTTCTACCTGCACTAGGCAATGTCAAGAGGGCAGCTCTGCTTGCTTGAGATCAATGCGTGGAGGATGGGCATCCCCATGCATGGGGGTTAACATGAACCTTTACAGGAACGTCTGGGTGAGGAATCACCAGCCCCCTACAAATGAGAAAGAAACAGCCCAAACCAGGCCCCTAAGCCCACTTGTGTGCATATGCAGCTCCCAAAATAAGCTGTTCTGCCACCTTCCAGCCTCCCACCTCAGAAGGATGAGGTGGTTCCCACTGTGCAGCCAGACCTTCTGCTTTCCTTCAGAGCTCCTTGGTGCAGTGTGGGTGTCTGGTTAACAAGGCTTACGAAACGCTGACGCTTTAGTTCCTTTCCCAGGCTGGCTGGAGGACACTTGTTTATGACATTCAATTATGATAAATGGAAGACATATGGAGTATAACCCACATCAGCTCTGTGGAGCATGCAACCGCCTCCATGCTGAAATGCATGTGGATGAAGGTTTTACAGCCCTGGTTATTGCCATCTGCCTCTTCCACTTTCTAGGAAACTTGGTCTGAGGAAGAGATATGGGCAGTGCTGTTAGAGCAAAGGCTCATCCCCATGTTGGGTGACATGAGGCAGTGCACTTTAAGGTAAACTTCAGGCTGTGCCTAAATACACCCCTGAGAACTTTGGTTGCTCCACAGAAGCAGCAGAAGATCACCATGCTAGTGCAACCTCCTGACCTCCCTTCATGCCCTTGGTCGTTACCAGGCACCTGCACCTCACTCTTCAGGCAGCACTGATGCAGTCTGTGCATGTTTTGATGCATAAAGGACAACTGAAAGGGTCCCAAAACAAATCAAACCTCCTTATGGGGGGGGTGTGCCTGCTCTGACAGGGCTCTGGTGGCTTCTGAAACACAAGGGAGGAGAGATGGAAGGTTTTCAAAGGGAATTTTGGTGACTGCAGTCAGATGGACGGGCTGCTGTGTGATAGCACCCTTCATCTTCTGTAATGATGTGGTTCTTACCTGTACTTTCTGGTTGGTGCTTGTAAACACAGATTATGTTTGTGGGGGTTTTTTTACACTTTAATACAACCACGCTGTGAGGTATTCCATTTGTAAAATCGATCTAAAAAGAATTAAAGGAATATATTTACAAATGTAGACACAGGCTCACACATATCACTTAAGACACCAAATAACTAGGAAAGGCAAGGCAGTAGTAATTCACTCTTGTTTTGCCTCTGATGATTTTAAATGCCTCAAGTTTTCTTCTTATGCTTTATGATGTTATCATGCTCCTGTCTAAACTACTACGTTAAAATACATTCTATGGGGTTATTTTCTCCATAAACCCCTGACAATAATAATTTCTCCTGTAAAACCTTCAGTTCTTACTGTAACTTTGGCTCTGCCAAGCCATCCACTTCTCTTTGATGGCCAGCAAATTGCAGGCTTGCAGGTACCTGCTATCCCTGCTGACAACTCGTAGGTCACATTATGCCCCTCTGATGAGTAATTCCCTGAGCTGTCAGAGGTGGGCTCCCATCGCCAGCAAGGATGAGAGGACATCAAGAGCAACACTTAATGGATTATTTCCTTTTAATATCTAAGAGTGCTGTCCTGAGCCAGCTCATGCTGTGTCTGAACACGATGCTGGTGACCTTGAAAATGGACTCACTGAAGGAGATGTGTTGTATGTGTGCTGGCTGTCCCCTCTCAGCTGGTCTGTCCCTGGGGCAGCCTGCTCTGCTCTGAGCTGTGGCTGGTTAGTGAGGAGCTGCAGCTGCAGGTTGTGCCTGGCCAGGCTGGTCCTCACCCTGCTCCCTCTTCCAGATGCTGCTGAATTATTGCCCAGGCAGGGATTTTTGTCCCAGCCTGGAGCTGTGCTGGGGCTGCCTTTCACACTGAAACAGAAACACATTCAATGCAGTGGTGCTTTTCTGGGAGCTGTTGCCTTCTGCTTGGGCTCCAAATGAGCACCCAGTAACTGCTGTCTCCTTGGGCTTTCTCTGAGCAGCTCCTCACCATCACAGGTGGACAAGAGCATGGCCTTTAGACCTCGAGGAGGAGGAGCAGAACTGTATCCCACATGCAGCAGCCCTGGAGCTGCTGCCTTTATTGCCTGGTGTGTTCTGTTGAGCTGACAGTTTAATTTCTGGTTGTCCTCCCTCCCTGCTCCATCATCTCCCCTCAGTCACGGCACGTTTTGTAATTTGTGCCAAGCCAAACCAGAGGCTTCTTGAAGAAATAGATTTTCATCTGTTGTAACCTGGCGGGTGTTTCTTCCCTTACCTTTGGAAAGTGTTCCTGCATTAACCCTTCCCTGGTTAGGTGAGAAGAAAAAGCTTTACTCTCAGGTTACAGCTCTTGCCAACTCGTTTATAGCAAGGAAAGAGCAATGTGGGGTATTGCCAAACCATGAGAACACCCTCACTGGGCCTGACACTCTGCTTTTGGGAGGTATTATTTTTCCTCTAGGTTGTTTCAGATCATCTGAGAAAAGATTATTTTTTTAGGGTTTTTGTTTGGTTGGTTGTTTAAGTCCTAGTTTAATTTTTGTTTTGAACTTTCAGCTTACTGTATGGAACATTTTTGCGTCATCTGAGGTACGATCTGCTCTTATCTTCAAAATACACTGCTCAAGAGCCATCAGGGAGCAGGACTGGCTTAAGCAGGAATTAAGAGGCTTGCTGGGTTTCAAGATAGAAGTGTGGCATCCTGCTGCTTGCATATATCATTTGTTTTGTCCAAAAGTTGCTTCAACCCAGTCCAATGCAAAGAGCAATTCATCTGCTGAGACTAGTTCAAAAGTTTTCCATGTACCTGCATCAGTAACCTGCACACCTCAGCTGCCTGGGCAGGACTGGGGATGGGCTGCTTTCTGCTGAGCAAGCAGAGGGGTACAAGTTCACTAATGAGGACCTGGTTCCCTGGAGTTATGCTCATGCTGCTGGTGCTGGTGGTGATGCTGATAACTCAACCAACCAAAGAGCAGCCCTTGGCCTTTGGAAAGGCATGGCAGGAGATGCGGAAAATTGGCTGTGAAATGACAAAATTGTTGGGGAAGAGATTTGTTGGGGGAAAAGGGAGCATAAAAAAATTAGTATTAAAAATAATTAAAACTATTAGAAGAAGAAATGATTTGGCATTAGCCTTAGAAGACAAGATACTTGTATATAAGTACCTGAGTCAGATAATGGGGGATCTGTTTGTTCCTTTTCATAAAGATCTCAGTGTTCACTTTAAGGCACCGATTGCCAGGACTTGGGGAGGCATCGCCTCTATCTATGCCCCATTTGGCCTCATTAAATGACACTTCAGTGGTAATTATCCACTTGCTGGAGTATCAAGAGCAATGATGTCAAAAAGGAAGACCTTTTTTTCTTCTAGGAGACTTAATATGGTGAAAGCCAGATGGTAACCTTCTCATCTCCAAAGAAGTGGTTCAGCAGTAGCTCTTGTAACCAGGCTGGCAGATGGCTGGACCTGGGCTGTGGTGCAGTGTTGGGGCTTGTGAACACACGTTTCTGCCTCCCCAGCATCCCTTCCCCACCACAGGTCCAGTCCCAACTGGATTCCCATCTCTGTGCATGAGTAAGTGAAAGATCAGTGGAGAAAGCGTTTGCAGAGAGCTGCTGAGGAGCTAAAAACTAAACTGAGAGCTGCTGAGGAGCTAAAGCTGAGCTGATCTGACCCTTAGAGGAAGAAGGGGTTGGACCTTTCTCCTGGTGTGTGGTACCTACCCCTCAGCCCCTTATTCAGGGGTGAACAGCCACAAAGATCTGCTGAGGGAGGGGTTTGTCCAGCAGAGCGATGCTGGGTGATGACAGGGTCATTCAGCTGCTGCCCCGATGTTCACACGTACGTGCAAATAAACCAGCAGCTCCAGAGCACAGACCCTGACACATCTACCCAGTTTCCCTCTTTACCAGGCAAAAAAACAGCCTGTGCTCTGCTCTGGCCCCTTTGTACAACAGCTCTGCCCAAGGTTTTGTGTGTCTGCAGCAGAGCAGACAGAAAGCACCGACGTTTGCTGTGGGTGAGGGTGAGCCCAGGGTGGACTCCAGTGTGCAGATCAAAAGGGAATTCAAACACCCCCCCTCTTTCCTGAAGCAGTTTGTTTGTTTGCTGGGTTAGGTTACAGCAGGAAAGGTGACCTCTGGGCTGGGTACTTGTAAAGCAGCTCATAAAAGCAGGAGGAAGGGGCGAGGGCATCTACTGAGAGAGCTAATGGATTGTTCTGAGCATGAGCTGGGGATCTAGATGTTAAAGCCTCTGCTTTGCCTCAGATTAACTTGACTTACACTGGCAGAGATGAACTGAACTGAGCGAGGCTTTCTGCCTCGTTTTGCCCTTGAAATGCTGAGCCAAGGAGATAATGTGCCTGTTACACTTTGGGCCAAACTCTGCCCTTGGTCACTCCTCATTTCTGCTCTTCTTTTCAGGGTGAACTCCGCCAATCACCCAGCAAGGCCCTTTCTCATGTTTCTGGTTCATTTTCTTCCCTCCCTTTGCTTTCCTCTATTTGTTTTCACAACTAAATATACCAGGAATAGCTAAATCACACACCAGTGCAGTTTATCAGTATTTTGGAAGAGATATCAGTGACATATTTGCTACGAAGTCAATGAGGGGGAAGTCCATTAGCAGGACATCTCATGGATAAAGTGTGTATCTTTTTCCTCTTGCTGCCCAGTTAGCTTTTGAATGACTCTAAAATAAAGCTGATGCTGAACAGCAGAGACACCTGGTTTCTTTATTCTTTCCCCTTCCCTTTATTTTGTAAACATATATAAATATATAAATAATGTTAAATAATGTATATGTTTTTATATATAAATATATGAAAAATATTAAATAATGTATATGTTTTTAACATGTATAATACAAGTTTAAGGAATAGGGCCAAAACTATTGTCTTACTCTAATCACAGTTCCTATTCCAAAGAACAAGCTGCATTTTCATCCTAGCATTTTAATTCTGAAGACCAGGATAGAAGTAACAGTAACATAAAAAAATGACATAGTAGATTGGTTTTTCTGTTGTGGATTTGTTTTTTGGGTTTTTTTTTGTTTTTTTTCTTTTTAGCATGGCAATAGCATTTGCATTTCATTTTCCTGCTATAACATTTGTACTTGTCACTATTTAACAAGCATATTAGCAATGAAAAATGTGAGTAAAAACAGAAAAACAATGTGAGCACCTCGCAATTAGCCCATTATGTGTGTGGTGATATAGCTTGAGGAGTTCCCGGCGCTGTGCTACTTTCACAAACTAATTATAGCAGCCACGTTATAAACAGCACCATTGGTATCTGCTGCCTCTGCATCCAGCAGCCGAGTGTAATTGTTTGGTCCTGGAATTGATCTGAAGGAAAGTGCTGCCCTAATGGGGGGAGAGCTAAGCAGAACCGTGCCCTCTCTACTCACACGGAGGCAGTGAAGGTTCATCCTATGGCAGGGTTTTTTTCAAGAGTATTGTCATGACAACTGAGTCAAGGAATTCCATTTCCTGCTCTTGTTACAGCCGTTGTTAGGTGAGAATTGAATCATGGCATTCAATTTGCCGGTTAATTTTTTGTCCGTGCTATGGATGTGCTCCATTTCATGCCCTACGCTTGATACAGTCGCTGTAAACATCAACACTTGGCATCTTAGTGGATCTTTCCAGGTTTTGCCAAACAACTTGGGAGAGGGGTCTGTATTATTTTGCTTTGTTTGTTTTTGCTGTTCCCCTCTCCCATGGGATTTGATGGCATTGCCATGATGGCAAAGTGAACAACCAGAGAACTCGGCTACTTCATTTTGAGGACTGTGAATCAGCTTTTAATGCACTGCCTTACACCCCCAGCTGCAAAACAGCAGCACACCCAACTTGTGTGGAGTTTCACCCAGCAACCTGAGCCAACGCTGCCTGCCTGGGGCTGAAGGGTGTAGCTGGACCATGGGAGCACTGGGAAGTGTCAGGGTACAGCAAAAAGTGTGTGTGTGTGATCCTAGAGCTGCCAGCAGCCTCAGCACCCCACTGATTTATGGCTACTCTGGCTCACAGGCAGAGCGGAAAGCCTGGGAAGGGTTTTACAAACTGCTCAGGCATTTACTTGTTTATTGGCAGCTTGTATTAATTGGGTTTAGAAACTCCAGCATGGCTTCATTTTATGTTTATTACATGCAAGAAGGAGAGGGAAGATTTGAGGAAGTCAGGCCATCATTCCTGTTGCTGTAGCATCTGTAGCCCCTGCAATGTACCCTGCTGGTGTACCAGCTCAGCTCCATCCCACCCTCTCTGACAGCACTAGCCCCACAGCTGGATTGGGCTATGGAAAGGCAAGTAAATACACATGGAAGTTATCATCACCTTGAGTGTTTGCACCTGGAACAGCTCTTGGCCAAAATGTGAGCTGTGCTGGAGGTTGTGATGAAGGTGGATGCTGACAGCAGCGTGGATATTGCAGGAGTGGGTCACACCGTGAAAGGGTGCAGGCAGAGGTGTCGGTGTCTGTGCAGGACCCAGAAATAAGCACAGGCTGTGCCTGCCATTTAAAAGGGGTGCCATGGTGCTGGTAACATAGCCCTGCCCCCACCCCCCCAGCACACTCAGCCTGGGTAAAACCTGCAGGTGTTGCTGGAGCAGGAGGCTTTTGGCTTGCAGCCCAAAGCCAAAATGACCTCACAGTGCTCCTCAGAGGGGCTCTGCTCATAGGTCACGATGCTGCAGCTGTGCTAACTAACCCTGCAGCTGGAAAGCATGATGTCCAAGATGACCTGGATGGTGGGAAGGAATGGCAAAAACCTCCAGGGTGTGCCAATGCACCCGTGAGTCAGCACTGATGCTCTGTAACACCATCCTTGCCCACAGGCAACCTCTGTACTTGTCTCCTTTATAAAAGCTTTTGCTTATTTGTTTAAATTATATCTGAGGCTTCATTCTGAATAGCTGACAGGGCAGAGACAGCCTTTGCTGATGAGTGCTGGGGCTATTCTTGGCTCACAAGCATCCAAGTGACCATGACAGACACCAGAGCATCTGGAGCAGCAGCTGCACTGCCAGCTCTGCCCAACACCAAGGCTGCTGCCCAGCAAGGCTGGGCTTTGCTGCACAATAACAAAAGGTCATTTACAGAAATCGTGTGTGTTTCTAAAATAAAAGGTTGGGGCAGTAGTTTGTGCCATTCCACCCAAATCTGGAGGTCAGGAACCAGGAGCAGGGCATGTGTCTGCAGCTCACATTGAAGAGACACTTCTTTAGAGCTCTGCTCCTTGCTGCTGCATCCCCAGCTTCACCATCAGGTTGAGGCTTGTACTGACTTCCTTAAGCACCCCTGCTCAGCATAGCATGGGCTACAGCATTGGTTAGAAAGCCAAAAGGTGATTGTGAGGTGCAATTTTATCCCTTTGGTTCGAGAAACTTCAATTTGAGTGCAGCTGCTACTTTAATTCGCTTTTTTTTTTATTGCTTGCTATGTGCAATGACCCCCATCCACTGGCAAAAGCCTAGCTGATATTTTTTTCCTCTTAATGTAGTAAATAAGAGCAGATTTTTTTACCCTTAACATAGCGGATAAAATCCATGGCTGCCATCTCCCCAGCCCAGACAGCCCACGGTTGGGGCAGGCAGGGTTGGCATGAAGCAGAGGGTGCCCGGGTGCTCTGCAGCCCCCTGTTTGTGTCTGCAATGCCCCATTCACTTCTCATTTGTAAATGAAAGTAAAAGCAGCGGACACCAACATGGAACAGTGATACAGTGGTGGGAGCATCAGTCCTCCTGTGGCACCTCCAGAACAAAGCCATCAGTTACTGTGAATAAAATAGTATTGAAGGCTAAACAGTCAGGAAATAAGGGAAAAGAGAGTTGATGGCCAGGGAAGTGCTGCCTGTCCTCACTCAATCCATAAAGCCCAAGCCAAGGCAGCAGCCTGGGGAAGCTGCCTGCAGCATGGGTTGAAGCAAGACTAGGTGGGGTGGTTGTTTCTTCCCTGGGTTTCTTTGCCATTATCATGGTAGCTGCAGCAACTGACGTGCCTCCTATTATCTTTGGGAACAGCAGGACCTGCATATTAAAGTGGCGTATTTCCTTTTATTGGATTTGTGCATTTAATTAGCTGTCTTTGTAGAGGGGCCACATCCTTGACCTGTTTGCAGCACCTCAATAAACAAGCCTCTGTGCAGCAGTTCCCTGGGAAACCTGCATCTCGCAGCGTGGGCAGGGCTGCTCTGAGCTAGGAGAGATTCCTGGCTGATAACTCAGTCATTTGCCAGCCGGTGAGAGCACCCAGCTCAATGTGGGCTGTGGAGCAGGCTGGGGCTGTGCCCTTGGAGCCCAAGAGGCAGCGGCTCATTCAGAAAAGCTGGCACAGAAAAATTCACACCTCCTCCTGCTGCATGCTGCTGAAATTTCTGAATTCCTGAGGTGTACAAGAACTGGAGGAAAATCATCAGCCCCATCATTCTGACCCAGGCAGTAGCTGCTCTGAGCACACACCACAAGCAGCCCTGGTGTTACCTGGTGACTGGTGACAGTGGGGTGGCCACTGAGCACCAATGTGGTGCATCATTAGGGGGCTGCTGGAGAGAGCTGCAGTGCCCAGCATGGCCTGCAGCTCCTGTCAGACACAGCTGGGATCACTCTACACTGTGATCAGCTTCCACCTGCGCTCTTATGTGGCTTTGAATGTCAAATCTGTATATTCTCCTCATGCTTCATGCTCTGTTATGTGGATTAACACTGTGTAAAATTCCAGCATGAACCATAAACTTCATGTTCTGTTCATCAGAAATAATAAGTTTCAGTTCTCATGGCCAGTTTAAAGATATTCCTCAATTTAATTAAAATGAAATACTTTTCCTAAAGATGAGCTATCTACTAGAGAAAGGAAGAGGGAAGAGAGGCTTGTGTGGTACCAGCCTTTGCTGATAAAGGCTTTTTCCTGTCATGTGGCAGATGAAGCTTCTTTATGGACAACAATAACATTTAGAATCAAACAAATCTTGAAATCATACCTAAAATGTCTAATGAATTCTCTTTCAGCTCCCTGCAGATAAAGACAGTGCTTGTTCTTGACAAAGCAGCCTTTTCTGCTCCCCAGAGTTGGAGAAGCTCGAATCTAAAGTTGAAGTAGGTGATAGAAGCAACATGGTTGTGTGATGATGGGTGGTGGGTGCTGTGAGACACATGGCAAAGAAACTGGGCAGCAATTTTTGGTGGTGGAAGGGTATAGAAATGACTGCTCAGAAATGAGGTTAGTAGGTGGAAGAGCTTGCTGGCCTGTTACCATTCAGTCCAACATCCTCAATACCTGTAACCAAGCTCTAAGTGCAGGAGGAGACCAAAAGACAGAGAGGGAAAAAGTGCCAAGTTCCCAGGAAAAGCTCCACTGGCATCAAGAGTATTTTTAAGGGTTTCTTGACTGAGAGAGAAAAAACCCTAGTTCCACAAACAGTCATTTGGTGATCATTATGTGACTGCAATGTGGCAGGTCTGGAAATCTTGGCACTAAGTGCAACTCATTTCCAAGATGCTGACGGTCAGATGCTGTGACTTCTCATCAAATCAGGGAACTGTCAGTGTCCTGTGGCACCTGATGTCCAGTGCTCTAATAACCCTCCTTAATTACTGCTTCAACACAGCCAGCACTGACTCGTGTGATGGATGCTTCAGAGCTGCTCTGGACTGCAGTCATCAAAAGCCTTTTCCAGCAGTGTATGTGGGTGCTTTAGAGGGTGACACCTGCTGAATTTGCTCCTTCCACGCTGGGCATTTGCTGTAGGGGCACAAACATCAGTCCTGGTGGGGCAATCCATGAGGCAAATGGGCTCCAGCAGCACATGGAAGGTGTGGAGCTCTCCCCACTCACATATTGATGCATTAAGGCTTATGACTTTGGGAGGAAGAAGCATCTGAGATGTTCACTAAAGATATGGAAGCTCTCAAACGCTGTTTGCACCATTTCTCCAGCCTGCAGAGGGACCAGGAGCTCTGTATCTCTGCAGGTCCTGGCAGTGCTCAGGACTTTATTGCATAAGGCCTTGGAAAGCAAGGAAAAATGGGGCAGAAAAGGGTTTTTCATAGCCTGTGAAAAATGATTGAATTACTTAAAAGGTACAGCATAAGCCCTAGACACAAAGCAGAGGTGTGACAGACACAGAAAGAGCAGCCTGTGACTGTGGGGTTGTTGTCTGAAGTGACTGAGAAATGCTGTCCTGGGAACACATTTGATCCAGCAGCCTTAAGCCAAACACCCCCATAGGCACCAGGGCATCCTTTTCTTTGGAGAAGATTTGTCAGAACTAATGTATATAGCCAGATTAAGGGTAAATCCAACAGAACAGGTGACAGCAGCACAGTGCACTAGCTCTCACACTTGGTGGCATGTACTTCAGGGTGTGCTGCTTTCATCCTGCTGGAGCTGATGTAAATAACCTCAAGCCTCTTTCCAGGCTGTAGCTCACCTTTGGTAGCATCCTCCTGGGAACACCAGAATTACTGCAGCTCCCCTTTCCCTGAAATGTATCCGTGCTCCCAGCTTGATATGCAATGGTCTGTCCTTCTTCTTCTAAAATGTATCTTTCTTCTTCCATTTTAAAATAAAAATTAACTTGCTGTTCATCTTCTATTTCCTTTTCAGGCTCTGAGCAGAGAGTAATCAGAGCTGCATCACACTGAAGAAATTACAACAATATAATATTTCTACAGTTAAACCTGCATAAGTATAATATCTTTGAAAAATAACAAACTGCTCTAAGGGAAATTAATTATCCCATTGGGATAGTCATTATTCTGAAACAAAAGGTTTCTCTGTGGATGGGACATCAATAATAATATGTTTAAAGCAGTGGAAAGTCTGTCTTGAGAACTTTTACAGGTATTATGAGAATATTAAGCAACTTTAAAATTAAATCAAAGTGCATTTTGCAAACTGTGTTGCTGGCTATATGTCAGTTCAGCCCGTCAAGACTAAATTTCCCTGGCTATTGCTTCATGAGTTGCTGCTTTTTCTTTGAGGAACGTGACTTCATTTATCATAATAAGCATTAATTATCATCATGTTCTCTATCCAGGCTCAAGCCAGTGTATTTAAGATGAGATTTCTTTTTTTCAAAAGGGGATGGCACTGCTGTGCATGGAGCACCTCTCCTAGGAGGACAGACTGGGAGAGTTGGGGTTATTCAGTCTGGAGAAGAGAAGGCTCTGAGGGGACCTTATTGTGGCCTTCCAGTATCTTAAGGGGGCTACAAGAAAGCTGGAGAGGGACTTTTTAGGATGTTGGGTAGTGGTAGGACTAGGAGTCCCTTCCAACCCTGACAATTCTATGATTTAACACCTGCACACAAGCCTTGGGAGTCAGACTCTGGAGCAGATAGCAAGAGACTTTGAATACAGCAATGCATACCAGCCATAGTTGAAATCAAAAGCTAAATTCTACAATTGTATGGTGGTACAGAGGAACAAGCAATGGCGTTGTGGGGCTGCCCCAGTAGAAGGAAAATCAGTGTGTTGTGATCACCAGGCATTGCAGACAGGGGTCTCCTATATAGCTGGGAGAGGGCTCCTACAAGCCAAATATTTTTCAGGATGCAGAACTGACTCACAACAACTGCTCAAGGCTTTTGCCATCTCAGCATCCAGTGGGAAGTCAGCGTCAAACCGAGCAAACTCTGTGGCAACCGGCCTAAATAGTCCCAATTTTTAATGGCGTTGAAAAGCTGCAGCATCATATTGGTGCTTGTTTGGGTAAGTCAGGAGGCGTTTCTGCTTCAGCAGCAGCAACTCCTGGGCACCAAATTAGTGCTGTTCTGCATCCCTGGTCAGGACCTCATTACTGTATTTTAAAGCAGAGTATGGTCTTCTGTGTCATCTGCCATGTATCAGCCAGCACTTTTTTTTTATATATATTTTTGATCATTACTTGACATCAGCATGAGGTGTCCTGATGGGTTCGTATGGTGAGAGCAAACAGCGAGTCCCTGGGCTCAGCAGTGAGCTGTGCTGCTGTGCAGCAAGGAGGGACTCGCCAGCAGCCCTTCCCTGGCAGAGAACAGCTCTCTAGGTGACCCTCTGAATTATGGGCATCACTTCTACTGCTTTTGCTTTAATGCACCGATGTTGGGCTGCCATTATTTTCGGAAGGACACTTTCATTTTACAGATCACAAACTTTGGGTGGGATATTAATATTTCTGTATTTTTCTACAATGTTCTAGGGAAAAACAAAAAGGGCTTTGTCACTCTGCAGCTAAGATTGCAACAGTACAAATGTGGAGACGCAGAGAAACCTCCTCTCACCAACCCCCAAACCTATTATTAACTCTCATACGCGTTTGTAAGAGCTCCTGCAGTCAAGGTGAATTACAAGGATTCTTGCTGAATCCCTGACAGATACAAATACTTACTTATCCTTGGCTTTTCTGCTGGACCTAATCAAAGATATTGTTTATTAAAATCCTATTGTCTCTGCACTGAAGAACAAGGACAAGCTTCTCTGCAGTGATTTAATACTTCCGACAGTTCAGTGTAAAGATTTATTATGGCCAGCTGAAAGTGCAAACACACAATGCCCAAGCCATTACTTTTAATTTGCCACTTCTTTAAAAAAGGTATATACAAGGCTAAAACCTCAGTCCTTTACAGTTCAGTATCATCTGCTCTCAGTCAACAGAACAAAACAAAGCATAAACCTTCATCCTTCTCTTCAAACAGAGGAAGGACATTAAGATTTAGCCTTGCATTTAAAGGTAGACTGTCGTGCTCCTGCTTTGGACTAGGGGTTTTTAGTAGCTTTAGACTAGAAACTGGTCTGAATAAAAAAACTAACCAGACTTAATGATTTAAATTACCATCTTAAATTATCCAGTTATACCTATGATCCTCTCTGAGAGGATCCATCAGAGGGGAAAAGATGGGTCTGGTTCATATAGTCTTTGGTGCTCCCAGACAGCTCTGACCCCCTGCACCACACCTGGGTTATAGCAAGGTTCAGGATTACAGAAAATGAACTAATTGAACATTTTCTTTCATGTAATGAGCTTTTCTTTGTGAATCCATTTTATTAAGGTTTCAGGAACTGTATCATAATAAGTAAAGCACAAAGATAAATGAGTGAGCACAATGAATAAACGCACCGATTCAGCTCTCTGAGCTTTTAAACTGCTTATCTAATCGTAGGTAATCTTTATTCACACTGTTAAAACTCTTACATTACAACAGTTGTAAGTCAATTAGGAAAATGGCTTTAATGGTTTAAAGAAGGTAAAGGCAATATGTGCTTTCCCAGACTACACGTGCTCACGTGAACAGAGCTCTGGCTTAGCTGGGCTGCTGAGGACCAACATCTAAATCTCAAAGATGACCCACAAAGGAAAGTTGCTGCTTTCCCTCCCTGTCATACGTGACCCCAAATCTGGGAGACAGGTTGGAGAAGAGAGCACCACCATTTCCCTATAATCCAATGGGATTCTACTCCCTTCCATGGCTACATCTCTGCAGCCTGTTAAATCACACCAGCCAGACACTCCAACCTAAATCTTCTTATCCTTAATTATCTCACAAGCCCTAGTTATAACAGCTTCTTACTACGCCAAAGAAGTTTTTTACTCTCTTTAGCCTTTTAATATTTCTATGCAGTGTTTCCAGCAACCTTCTCACTGCTAAAGCCTTAAAATTTACAATTTTGGGAAAAAAAAAGCCATCCACATAATCAAACATGTCTTGGCAGGTTTGGTCATACACTTGGCTGAGAAGCAAAGGCAGGAGAGTGTCCATCTGAACCAAGAGCTCAGCAGCAGCAGCAGCAGTGATCCTGGCTCCAGCTGCACTGAGGGACGTCGACCATTCCTGGTGATGTCTCTTGACTTTGACACAAGAAGTTCCCTCTCTTCACTATCATTTAATTTGCACATAACTCTTCCAGTGAGATATTTCTAGTTTAGATTTCATGTGTATACTTATTGGATTTAACCAAGTGTTTCCTCAGCTAATTTTCACCAGCAAGCTGTATAGGGCTGGCTTCTGCTCTACTCATTTCCAGCTGCTAACCCCCTACTCCAGGCCCCCTGCTTAAGTAGTAAAAATGAAAGCAATAACCCCAAAGCCCATGCTTTCTGTGCCTTCCTGCTGCTGCTTTTTCATTTAACAACTCACAGGCTTCTCTCAGCACATGCCCATTAATTTATCCCAGACTTTCTGCTCCAAGAGATTCTATCTTTGTAGTGAAAAAAACATAAACACAGATCTAAATTTTGGTGGTGGTCCCCGACAGCCACAGGATGGACTCCCTGAGGGATTTAATTAAAAAATATATCCAAATGTAACAAATAATACACTCGCTCTCCTGAGGTGCATCACTCCAACCATGCAGGTGGGGAACCTTGAGCCATGTGGTGCCTGAGCAGGCACAGACAGCTGAGGAGATGGTCTAGGAGGTTGTCTCTTCCTCCATCCTTCTCAAGGCTGAAATTTTACAGGGCCTTTGGAGCAAAAGGAAAAAAAAGTTGTTGTCTTTGATTATGTTTTATCTTTTTGTCCTGAGAAGTTGCTTTGAAAGCAGCCTGTATGGCTGATCTACGAACACCTTTCTCCTGTAATTCCACTGTGACCTTTTCATCATTCTTCCAGAAGTAACTCTGAAAAAAAAGAAACCCAAAGGCAAACAAAAAAGTCATAAACAGATGTTTTCTTTCTTCTACTTTCAGAGCGTGAGGTTTTTCCCCACAAATGCTGTGCCTGTTTTACAGGCTTCAAATTCAACTGCAGAATCAGAACAAAATAGTCAGAGCTGTTGGCAGCAGACACCTCTGGACAGAGATGAGGGAGGTACAGCCTTGAAACAGTCTGCAATAGTGAGTAATAAGTTTCTTACCTGTGGAAAAGGTCACACTTGAATTTCTATTTGGAGTTAATCCTTCCCTGGAGAAGTCACAGGTATCTGCTGGGATAGGAATTGCAGCAAGAATATGAATATGAAGAAGAAAAATTAAAAACAAAACAAACCCAACCCTGAAAATGCAGTGGAAGATTTTGGCCAAATATGAATGTATTAAAATCTTTAGTGCTGATGAAATTTTGAATGCAAGCTTGCAGGAGATCCAAGGACATTTTCCAGGTGCTGTTGTACTATATACTATTTTATTGGCCAGATCTGGAAAAATTGAAATATCTTGGAAAAGGAAAGCTTTTAAATGTTATTTCATTCTCCCCCCACAAAATGAAAAAGCTATATAACAAAAGCTTCATGAGATCACCTGCTTTTAGAACAACACTTTTTTCTCTTAGGCTTTATTTTCATATGCCAAGTAAAATCATTCTTGTTCTGAGATTTTCTCTGAACTCTTGGCCTGTTTTTTATCACTCCCTGGATCTCAGAGCCTGCATCCCACCCGAATGAGCCCATTACATGCATCCCAACAGAGGCCACTGTAGCACACACCAACTCAGCCACTGTCTGCTACAGATTTCAGGCTTGAGGGGGTGGTGGTTTCTTTTTCCCTCCTCTCCAGATTTTGAGTCCATTCTGGAGTTCATTGCAAAGATGGTGAAGTCGGTAGAAACACAAACTTGATCTCTATTGCAGAGAGTTTGCTGAAAGTTCACTGCCCCAAATCTGTTCTCTGCCTCTCAGCCAGACTCCAAGCTCTGGTGATGACACAGTCACTGGTATAGATAATTTGGCTCCTAAATGTTTTCTTTGTGCTTTGAAAAAACATCTTTGAGCAGTTCCTTAAATGTCATTCCTCACAGTATACAGAGCAAGCAATAAACAATAAAATTATTCACCTTGAAGAAACCATCTGCTGTCTTTAAGGACATCACCAGGTTTTTTTGTTGCTTTGAATGGTCCTCTGGGATGCTGTAAGTGTCATTAAAACGTTCTGCTTCCCATCATCTGCATGCCAGGCTCATTTTGCTTTAGAAACAAAAATGATGATGGGAAAAATAAGCATAAATTTCATTCTCTGTTAGTTTTGATATTTCATTTATTTTGTAAATGCCTTACATAACGCTTGGTATTTGGCATTACCCTTCAGAGGCTGCAGCAGAGTGATGTAGCCCCTGGATGTGTGATGCTGTGGGTGCAGCAGCCTGACCTGCTTACAGGCTCTGCTGCCCTTGCCCATCCCTCTCTGTGGTCCACATGCGATCACACTGCAGCAAAGCAAGGTTACAGTTAACCCTGTCTCCATTTTTCCTCCTGTCTTTCTCATCTACTCAATCATGGATGGAGAGAGCATTGCCATTTTCAATGAAAGTTCAACTCTTTTCTTCCTCCTTCTATGGCTGCGATATAAATGCTGCTGCTTTTCTTTGGTCTGTTCCTTTGTAACGATGACAGGGCTGATAGTGGCTGTGTGTCCCTGTGCACGGGGAGACCCATCATGGCCTAAAGAGGGCTTGTCTCTTGCTTCCTAGGACAGCAGAGCTGTGGTCCCCAGGAAAGGCAGGCAGAGCTGTTCCCACTCCCTCTGCTATACCTGGCTAATTACCGGCCTCCTTCCTGCCCCTGCTCTCCTCACAGCCTTTCTTGGTTCTTTTATTGAGTTTAACACAAAGCCCAGCAACCCCCCTAAAACTCCATCCTCACTTCATAGGAAGAGCCTGAAGCTCAAGACAGAAATTACAGAAAATGCTGCAGGAATGTCCATCTCAAAACGAGCTCTTGCTGTCCAGGACATCAGTTTATGAGTGATGGAAGCCACGTGAACTCACCCCAAACCTCAGCTGCAGCAGAAACCTCTCCTGGCAGAGTCCTTGGCATGGGCAGGCTCCAAGCACAGAGGTGCTGCTGGGCTGGGGGATGGAGCAGAATAAAAGGTCAAATAAGAGGCTGGTTTATCAAAAGAACAAAGGTTGAGAGCTGTGTGCAGAGAAAATAATAGGTTTTAAAAATAAAGCTCCGTTGTTTTCAGGGCTGCATTGTTTGGGGTGTGCGAGCTTCCTCCTAATGAAAGCCTGCAAGAGCAGATCACTGATGCAATAGCCTGTGCCTGGCAGGGTTCAACCACAGTTTCAAGGTTGTGAGGTTTATTTCTGGAGGCTAAATTTACTATTAAAAAAATCTTTCCAAAACCTAGATAATGTAACAAAAAAGCAATCAAACGTTAAGAAAGAGCCATCCTATCAGAGACAACCCACCATTATTAATCTAGCTCAAACCAAAGGCTAAAGCCTGTCACCCTTAAAAAATAAAATTAATTATTTTTTTAGCTGTACAGCCTTTAATTATTTTCACCAATCGATGAGCTATAAAAATATAAAGAAAAATTTCAAGCTGAACCAAGGCTCCTTTTAAAATGAAATGAAGGAAAAGCACAATAAAAGCAGCTCAAGGTTCTAGTAACTTAAGTTTTGCTGGTGTGGTTTCTGATGCCAGAGCATCCTTTGATGGGATTATTTCTCCATGCCTCACGATCCATTCATTATTGTACCCGTATTGTAGATTTCATGTTACAGTCAACAATAAAAAATACCCTTGGCAACCTCCATTACATCCTACAGTTAATTTGTGTTCTCACAAAGTGCTTATATTTACTATGAGTGATAATCATACATATGCATGAGACCTTAAGTGAGGGAGAATGTGCTTAGGAGCTAATACAGCGGGAGGTTTGCCTAGAAGAGATGTCAAAATCAGTTCACTTTTGTTATATATGAGTAATTTAATTTCCTCTACAGTGTTATTAGGGCAAGAATGAAGTAACATTCTTTGGCATAATTGAAGCAAATCCCAGCAAGACAGGAGGATAACAAAGCCTTCCCATCTTGTCATGTCAAATTCTTACCTACTATTCAGTGCATACAGATGCATCCTTTGGGTTGAATTAAATTATCCAGTTGAGTTTATTAACTGGTTATGTCCCATGACCTTCAGCATATTTACCATTGGATCTTTACACTTCTGTCACTCTTCAATTTACTCCTTCACAACCAACCTTTTTTCTGTGTCAGACCAGAAATACTGGTGGCAGACAATCCTTTTCCAGGTCTCAGTTTTCACCAGCGGCTCCTCTCGTTAAACCCTGAAACATGCTCCCCATTTCCAACCCTCCCTAACATGTTATAAACCAAACAGCCAAGGGGTGCTGGGACTGGGAAGGAGCCATGGGAGGCTGGCTCTTTCTTTTCCCCACAATCCCTGGTGCAGCAGAAAATGATGCTCAAGGCATCACAGGTTGCAGTCCCACAGGATACAAGCCCAGCAGCCAGGGAGACCAAAGCCACTGAGAGCAGCTTCTGGGAGCTGTGGAACAAACATGCTGCTGGTGCCTCTCAGGGATAGGTTACTTAAGTCAAATTTAATTGATTTAAAGCTGTAATAGCCTCCAACGGAGAAGCTGGAGCTTTTTTTCAAAGTAATGTGTGAATTACAGGAATATCAGCTATTTGTAGGTTGGCCAGGCCATGTTGGCTCAGCCACTCGGTGCTTCTTTATTTCCAACCCTGCAGCCTCTGCAATACAACTCAGAGCAAAATTTTTGTTGACTCAGGAGCTTTGTTGTCCTGTAAAGGAGACTGGGTTTCACAGCTCTGTACAGCAGGTACTGACTGGTGGCCATCCAGCAGGGATTCTCATGGATCCAGCTCCTTAAACCTCGCAGATCCAAGTTTACTTGGCTGCAACTCACAATCATTTGCAGCTCTAAATTTACCATATTTGGCCTAAATGGAAACTGGAATTGACAAAAGACCAACTCATATCTGAAACCAAACAAGGCAAATTTTGTATATGAACAGAAATGGACTCCAGCCACAGAGGACAGATGAGTGCTCATGTTCATCCCTCCTGCTGCCTTCATAAGCAAACCCCTTAGTAGAAGGGGACAGGAGTTCCCATGCTGTGTGCTCCTCAGATTTCAAGCCAGGGGGAAATGAAGTGAAAAACAAGGCAACACTGAGGAAAATGATAGATCCTTCATCTCCCAATATACTTTAGCACTTTTTTAGTGGGAGATAGAGGCACAACAGAGATAGAGAACATTTCTCCCTTGCTCTCTAGCTCAAGGAATGCAACTGCTCTCTACCTGCCTCCAGGTCAGTGCAAAGGGGTGGATGTACATGTCCAGATATATGATCTGGTGCAAGACATGCCTTTGTTACTTATTTGACACTTACCAAACTCTAAGAAAAGGACTCCTTGGTATGATCCAGCATGGCAAAGGCACTTCTAACTCTTGTTACCCCTGCTTGAGACTCAGTCGTGCTCTTCTGTCACTGCCATCCCTCTTACCTCCTCTGTAAAATAGGAGTAAGTACTATTTATGTACTTGTGTAAAGCATTTGAGGGCCTCATAGGCAAGGTACCATGCATGTAGATAAATTATTAGGTCTAGTCATACAAAGGAAAATAAAATGACAACACATAAGCAATTTGCAACAACTCATTGGAGCACGGTTTAGCCTGGGAAGGTCATTATGTGCAGTTGCTCCAGAGAGAGAAAACTTCAATGCTTTGTGCAGAGCATGCCCGGAGGAAGAATATTCCACACACCAGGCTCAGGGAAGCCTCAGCTTACAAATCAGCTTATCTTGGCTATGCACAAGTTAGTCTTTTTTTCACATGGTTTTTAAACAATTTGTGAGTTCCTGAATATGTGAGATAAAACCAAGTCATTGTAGGACAAACCTCAGCTCCCCAAAGCTGCCAAACAGGAATGGAATGAAGTGAAAAGAAGGGGATATTTCCCAGGTGTATTAGATGGAGCCACAGATTTCTTGCAGATGCTGTATGTCTCATTTATGGCATTCTTCTATTCTTATTTTTAACTGTTCTCTTGAAATGTTACTCCTACACACCTGAATTGTGTGGCTGTTTAATTCAGAAAGGTAAATAACTGTAACTTCTATAAGAAAGTACTAAATAAATAGCAAAATAAATAAAATAAATTTGATTATCAGCAAGTGAAGTGAGTTTTGGTGACATCTCTTGCTGTGATAAATCAATGATGAAATCCTCCATATGCAAAGAAGGGTAAGTCATGAAAATTAGTAGCAGCCTGTTACCTTGTCTTGGACTTAATGGATGCTCCACCTTTAGGTATTAGACATTATCCAGATGTTTGGGATCACTCCATCCTTTAGCCTTTCTGCAGAGACAGTCTGTTGGTCCCTCTGCCAAGCTCAGTGACAGGTACCACTTACCTACAGGATACTGAGCTGAGCCAGGGTGCTCATTCCACCTTTGACAAAGGACAGTCATGAGGTGGTTGGAGCCACCTGGGTCCATCAATAACATCTCAGTTTGAAACATAATACTTGGCAAGTTAAAAAAGAAAAAAAAGACAAATTCTACCCACTCAGCTGTGCCCTCCATCAGTACCAGAACTGCCATGTCTTTACTGTGCTCCACACACCCAAACGCAAAATGAAGAGAATCTCTTTACAGTACAGCCAGATCTTCTTGGTGGACTTAGTCAAGATGGTAAAAACACTGCATTGTGCTTTTAGTACTTGCATATAAGTTGATGCAATGATTCTGGGATTTTTAAGGCTAGAAGAAAATACAATTATCTAATCTGATCTTCTGAACACAGGAAACCATCCACAGGTAATGGGTGCTCTCTGATGTTGGAGGAATGCAGCCAAGGTGTAATCTGTGATTTTTACCCTGTTGTAGACCACAGCTGGGGAAACTGAAATTGGAACTCTTGAACTCCCTCCCTGTCAGATATGGAACAGAAAATTGCTTTCTGGCTGGACCAGGCAAATCTGCATTAAGCTAAGATGTAGATGAAATTATTGTTATATTCATTGCAAGAGCTGCTATGACAACAGATGAATGCTGCAGGTAATTTAATTATATTTCTGTCAGCCCCTGTGCCTTTCAGGAGACAATGCAGAAGCCAACAGCATTTTCTTTTAATCTTGCAGGTGGCACAGCAAATGTCAAATTCTCCTCCAGAGGGCCTAACAAGAGCATTTCACTTGAGTCGTGAAACATTATTTAAGTATCTTGAAGGATCACTCATGGGGTTTTTTTTCCCAGCATCTCCGATTCCGTGCGCGTTCCCTGCGATGTTTCAGGAATCGTGCTGCACAACGGGACTTTCTGTCCCTCCTGGTGCTCTCAGGCTGTACCACACATCTAAGGGCTGAATCCCAACAAAAGCTGCCTACACCCCCTGCCCACCCCACCAGGAGAGGAGGAGAGAAGAAAATGTGGAAGCTGAAGTTGTCCATCGAGCAGGTGAGAGCGCTGAGAAAGCGGCAGCTTCTCCTCCCGCACTTGTCTCAGGTGTGGTTTGGAAATCAGCCATCACTTGACTGTATTAAAGGAAAAAAGCATTGGGGGATGGAGGTGAGAAAAGTTCCTTTTTCCCTGTGATCATGAACTGTGCAGCAAGGAGAGGAGAACAATTGCTTTAAGGATGAAGTATTGACTGGTAGAACAGAGAGAAGTTAATAGATATCGACTCCCACTTGCTTTAAGTAGGTCACATGGATGGAGAACATGAAGCACACCCTCCTCTGAGGCATGGGCACAGGCAAGCCTGGCCACAATGAGCAGTATTTAAAATGTTGTTATGTGTGTGTCATTCCCTCATACAGAGGGACAGGCCTAATTTCTGCACAGCTGGATGGAAGCCTGGCACTGATGGACAGTCCTGACTTCAGTGGGCGCTGCAGGAGCTCAGCATGACTTGAGAAGTGATCTGTGCCTTACCAAGGCTGGACCCAAGATCATTCAAATAATCTTATAATTTACATTAATTAAAGCAGGAACATGGCAATTATCTATTGTTTATCTGAGGAAACTGTCTGAGGAGCAATCCTTCCATGCCGGGGTATCAACTCAGTTGCCATGTAATTAAGTCATAGTTCCATAAGCAGCGAACAAATGTGCAACAAGATTCAGATAACACATTAATGTGATAGGAAATACCCAGGCGTTCAGCTGGCATTGAGGAAATTAGCCACACCAAATTAGATATCAATGAACACATTTACCACCATGTCAGTTATTATTCTGAGTATAAATTGAAACTTAATCAATTATTTCTACAGAGCTCTAACAGAACTCGTATTAAGAATTACAAACAAAACCCCACAACCCCAAACTGTTATTCTATAATGTTATGTCTGTTATGGGTTTTATGACATGGATGAAGAAAATATGACATCACTGCCCCCTCCCCAATACCTCCCTACACTGAAAAGAGAAGGGTGGAAGAGCAGCAAGACACAGGTTAAGGTCAACAGCAAAGGTAGTTGACAAAGCACTGAAGGGAAGTCTCGGGGAACCTGGCTGCCTTTTCTCACCTCCTGAACAGCTTTGTGCCTCCATTTCTCCTTCAGTATATGGAGGTTATGATACTTCCATCGTAAGGAGCTTTGAAATATCTCTGATGAAAAGTTCTACAAAATGACAAGTTATTACTCATGCTCATCCACCAGCTTTGGTGGAGTTCCTGCAGCCAGTGAGGGGACTTTGTAACATGGATCTCTTTTCTTACAAAAGACACATCTCCAGTTATTCTGCCTGGAAAAAGCATCAATTTCTGATCACTAGATCAAGATCAAGCTGCAGAAAATAGTCAAATGTGTGAACACTTAGAACATTCAGTCAGCAGGGGAGACACTTCATTCATAAATTCAAATTCACACTGGATTCTTCTCAAAGAAATAAAAAATAGAGGGTGATCTGATGACAGACAAATAAAAGTTGAATGTAATTTATGAATTCAATAAAAGATACACATTTGAGTTAATATCTGACAATATACATAAGGTGAGAAGAAAAGCATGAAGAACAAAGAGTTATGACACCTTTTTACATATACCATCCCCAGAGCTGCAATAAAAACTGAGATGATAGAGTCCTCAGTTTAGGAGACAAAGGAACTATGTTATTTTCTAAAAGGCAGCACTAACCAAGGATAAATTAACATGTATACAAATATAGAGGTAAATGTATATATATACCTAGAAGGATAAAGAGAAGATAGGTATGTGATAAAGCTGTGACAATAATACGAGTTTTGATGGGGACATTGCAAGTTGTGCAGGTTGTTTCAAGTGAATTCCACCAAAAGCTTGCATGTTCACTACACTGTTCCCCTGTTCTGAATACTTCAGATGTAAATCAGGGTTCAATGGCACTCCCTTTCATGTTTTTCCACCAATATAGCCAAGTTCCCTTGGCAAGACAAGTAAAAATGCACAGATTGAGCAAAAAAAAATTGGTAATTAATGCATTTTTTGAACCAATAAAATGGACCGAATAGCTTTATTTCATGTTTGCAATTGGAAACTTTAACAACCTTGAACTTTTAGAAGCTGCAGCCAGTTCTCTACATCTCACTGGCAGGCTTGGCTTTGTTCTCAGTCAATTCCCAGTCCATCTTCTAATGAAATAAAACGCTTGCACTCTATTGCCTGCAGATCTGTGACTGGCAGAAGCTCTTCCCATTGTTAGAGATAACAAGGTTGATTTTACTTCTGACTCCACCTGCGTCTTTAAATCTCCATTTTCCACTAGCTACCTTGCCTGCCTGGCTCAGCTCTCTCCTTGTGGAGCCAGAAAATTCTGTCATTTGCAACCATGCCCAGGCTGAAAGTCCTTGTAGATCAGCCATAACCACGTGTCAGGGTCTGACCAGCCTCTTATGATTTCCTTCCCACTTCAAGAAGCAGCAGCAATGGTTACCAGAAAGTCATGTTTCAGGTACTGGAGCAAAAGCAACCCAGGGATTGCTCTTTTGGGCTCTGGCAACTCTCACCTGTCTTGGATGCACATGTTAAAGGTCTTTCTAAATGATTTCACCCTGCCACAAAAGCTTCTGATACTTGATCCTCCTCCCTTTCCCAGAGCTTTTTCCCTTTTCCAGAATTATTTAAGATCCCCACAACAGAGGATGTGACAAAACAGGACTTGCAAATAATTTTTAAAAGGCTACAAGAGCGTTGAAGTTAACAGGTCATCCATTATCTTTCAAGGATGCACCCAAACCTGCCCAGAGGCTTTCCTCATTACCTTCCTCTCAGCAGTTAGGGAAGAATTTCCTGGAAATGCTAGTAGTGGCTCTTATTGTCCAGTGTCTCCCTCCCTCCAGTCAATGAGAAGACTCTCCTAAGGGATGTACTTCAGTATCAGCAAATTGGTTTCCCTGTGTGTTGCAGTCCTTTGCCATTACACACAAGCATCTAAAAAGCTAGATTTTTCCCTATGCACTTTTCCCCAAACACAGTATGCTCCATTGCCATATGAATGTCTCCTGGCATCCCTAAGAGATCAGAACCCGTTTTTAGACAAATTTCTCACAAATGCAAAAAAAAAGCCTTTTAATGTCCTGCCACCACCTGCCTCTCTGTGAGCTCTGTGGAGGCACAGCCTCTCCCTCTGCCATCCCTCCCGACTCTCAGTTCCTACATGATTACTCAGAGTGCTTTTGTTCATCCTTCAGAGCCAGTTGTCTGGTATCCTCCAATCACCAATTTCTCTTAGGTTCTGTCTTTTTCTCCGATGAAATGGAAACATTTTGGTGTGTGCATCCAGCCTCTGTTTGGACAGTTTAATGAAAACATCAATAAGGCACAGACGGGAGAAGGGGAGGGAGGGCCACAGTCATTAGGATCAGTTATTAGCATTTTGCACAACACCACAAGCTTTTGTACATGAGCAATTAATGCAGCAATAAATATCACAATGAGCTGGAGGAATCTCATTGAGGCTGGGAAGTGTAAACAGTGCCTTCCACTTAAAATAAATGTCAGAAACATTTAAGAACCTTTGCAGAAAGGAATAGCTGACATTCTTGCTGCAGACACAGAAGTCCATCTCCAGCTATGATAAAGAAACCTTCCACCATCTTAAAAAGAAGCTGCCTGAAGGAGTCAGGACAAATGCCAGCCCAGTCATCCTCCAGACCCTTATGCTACCAGCCCACCTAGATGTAAATACCAGGTTTAGCAGAAAATGAGCTGGAGTTTACTGGAGTTTACTCCTGTTGATTTATCTAGTATGCACAATATAGAGCATCAATTGGCTTTATTCTGGCTGTATAAAGGAGCACAGGTAATACCTAATCTAGTGGGGGTACACAACGCATCAAGAATTCTTGAGCACATTTGAGTTTATACAATAAAACCGTTTCTTTTAATATTTTTACTTGGTATTACAAACCTTATTGTGGGATCTACTGTACTGGAAGACCATGACTGAAGAGAAGTGTTGACAGAAATATGGGAATGCCCTGTATGGCCAGAAATAGAGCCTGGCTTTGCAGTCTTTATCCAACATGAGTTTGGATTCTTTGCTCCCATTTTAAACCTTTCCCCCAGAGATAATTCTTCACCTACCCATTTAAAACATCTCACAACGCTGACTTTCCCCAAGGAAAGCACAGGCTGCAAGTCTTCTACAATTTGCTTGTACATGCTAGTTACCAGCAACTTTGCTAATAACACATTGCTCATGCAAATTAATTCAGCTCAGAGAAACAAGTCTTGATGATTATAAAATGCTGCAATTACAGTATTGCTTCCGGCCAGCTGAGAGTAAATTCATCAAGCAGTTGATATTTAAAGCTGCTGTGGTGATAAATGCTCGCCTTCATTTATGACTGTACACCAAGACAGAGAGAAAATGGAATAGAGAAAAATGACTGCATGATGGGAATCCCAACAGAAACCACCAGAGACAGGGGCGGAGCCGTGAAATCTCTTTCATAATCAGCTGAAAGTATCTGATATGCAGCCGCTCTTCTCTCTTATCTAACAAGGAGCTATTAGAACAAAGCCAACAACAAGCCAGTTTTACTCAGACAGAAGCACCGGGAGGTGTTCTTGTTGATGCATCTGATAAAAGGCTTATTATGTCAAGGTCAAGGACAGCAGTGGAGTAGTAGGTGTCTCTTCTGCCCCGGAGTGCACAGGCAGCCAACTCTTATGCTTATGGATGTTTGCTCTATGTGTGCAGAGCATATAAAGGGGAGGATAAGCTCCTCTGAGGTTTTGATAACAACCCTGCTGTCGCTGTATACCTTTGTTTTGTATATGACATTACAGTAAAAAAAAAAAAGGAAAATTAATTCAACAACAAATACCTATGATTACACTGCACTAATTGTTTTCACGGTTTCATGATGGAATTAACATTTTGGGCAATGACGTCCAATACAGAGGAAATAATTAACTCGATTGGTATTCAGAGCGATGACATTAATCATGATGAACACTTTTACTAATGACTGTGAAGAGAGTAATGCAAGTCAGGGAGTTAGTTGTAACTCTTCACTCAACTGCAGCTCTGCCCAGCTGCTTGCAGCAGACAGCTGAAGGATCTTGAGATTATGGCAAGTCCCTGGCCCACTCCAAGAGCAACTGAGCATCTGGTGATGGTATTTCAAACAGCCCAGAAGATGGTCAGAGCGAGGATACTGGGCAGACTGGAGTGGCTTTTTCCCCCCAGCTGCTCTCAGGACTCACGTTCTCCTCGCAGCAGTCACGGATTATCTCACTGGCAGGGTGCTGATAGCAGCAGCACTGACCTGTGGCTGATTTGCTTTGTGAGAGTCATTCTAATAGATGAGACAGTAAACATGTCCTTCTGCAATATGTGGTTGTACAGTACCCCATAACAGATCCCCTGTGTAATGCCTTGTAAATACCATCTGCACCATCTGTGGACAGAGAGGAAATGCTAGTCCAGACTTGGCTGGCATGTCAGAAAGACCTGGTCCCAGATGGAGGAACAAGAAACATCTAGGGACAAGAGAAAGCAGAAAAAACCTTGGACATAAACCTCTTGGCAACCCGTGTTTGGCAGACCCCTATTGTCATTTATCCTAGGATAACATCTTCAAAAAAGGAGCTGAATTCCCATCTAGTGCTCTATAAAGAAATTATAAAGCAGCTATCTATTTTTTCATTAAAATTAAATAATTGAATCTATCCGGACTCATGTACTTTTCCCCCATGAGATATCCAGGAGAATTAAGTTTCAATTGACTTTCCAGACCTTGGTTATCATAGGAAGCTTTTCAAAAATTGGGACATTTGGCAATTTGAAATTCAAATAGGTTTCAGTCAATATGTTTACTATTGCCAGACAGGCATCTTTCTCCCCTGGGTGTTTAATGCCTCAATAAGTAATTGGTCCTTTCATCTTTTATATGCACAGAGTGAAGAGTTTATAGCTCATACAGTGAATTGTCAATACAAAGGATCTTTGCACCAGTCTTAAATAACCCAGCTCCCAGCTCCATTAAATCCTGTTAAAAAATCCCACCTCGTTCCACACGCCCACAACTAGTCTCTGAAGATTTTTTCCCCCCTCCCCTGATTTTCAATGGCATCTTTGAAAAGTAGCTCTGCTTTACTCACCAAGGCCAGATACAAAGACAGGGAGGTGAACATGAGGAATAAGAATATGTCCCCAACAAACTGAAAAGTCCAAGGATTTCCAGGAAATCCCTTATTATGCCTTTATCCATAAGGCCTGAAATTCAAAGTACTCAATGCACCTATATCCAGAGATTCAGATCTTTAGAGAGAGGAATGCAACAATATCAGTTTTGCGTGAGTGTTTTCATATGAAGATATCTTCTGAAGCCACAGATACATGGGCGGTGCTGTCTGTAAAGTTGAGATGAAATCAGATTTTATTTTACATGCAACTGCCACTTTTTCATCTTTTTTTACTCTAAGATTTTTAAAGAGATATATCTGCCACAAGTGAAAATACTGGAGGTTTATTTTCAGACAACCAAAACTTCTTTCAATCAAGGAAGAAAATCTGTCATTGAAATTGGACAACTTTTCTGTGCATTGTACAATATATACACAAACATACTGTGTAAGTGCAAGTATGAAAAACAAAGAAAATTATTTTTTCAAGGAAAAAATTGTAGTGCTACTTTCCAAGAAGCTCAATATTGAAAGCTATTGCCCTGCTTCAAAACTGAGGCATTTTTATAATGTGCTTTCTTTCAACGAGTCAGAGTTCTGCCAGAGGAACTGTTTCTCTTGGCCAGTTTCCGATCAGCTCTGGTGATGTCTTAGAGCAGGCAGGACACCAAAAGAAGCTGGTTTGGTTTATTGAGCTACAACTGTATCATCACACGGGCAGCACACATCTGAAGCAGTTGGGGTTTGCACCAAATTTCTGTCAGCTTATGCAAGATGCAGGAGAGTTGTACCTGCAGTGCCAGCAGAGCTGTGCTCAGCCCTGTGCAAAAAACCTCAGCTCACAAAAACCTTTGTGACAATCCAAGACAAGACTCTAAGAAGCAAAGCAACCTTCCTTATTTTCCTTTTTACTCATGCCTGTTTAATATGTGGAACAAGCCCAATATCAAAACTTGCCTCACCCACCCTGGAGGTGTTTAAAAGATACATAATGTGCGGTTTAGGGATATGGTTCAGTGGTGGACTTGGCAGCACTGGGTTAACAGTTCAACTTGTTCTTAAAGGTCTTTTCCAACCTCAATGATTCTATGAAGAGTTTAACTTTCTGTAATGATGGGAATAACGTTTGTTTCCTTGTTTGTTGTTTTTTTTCTTTAATTCAACCATCACAAAATATCTTTTTCAGTCTGAGTTTCTGATTCAGTTGGATCTAGAAAGGTTTGGAAAGTTCAACTTCTTGAGGCCTCCAACCCAAAGGGCTGCAACATGACTCTGATCAGCTACTGCCTCTTTTGAACCACAGTTTTCCCAGACTGAGTGTGCAAGGAAGTACTGAGCCCTTTCACAACGGATCTACATTGATACTCTCATCCTAACATCCCCAGAGATGATGACACAGCACAGAGAACCTGCAGGATTGAATGAGCACCTTTTTCCTCAGCTCTCCACCCCTCCAGCATTATTTATCTCTCACCCTGTGGCCTGCAGGGTGGAGCCCGCTGCAAACTGGCTGGCAGCTAAGGACTCATTGTACAGATCAGCAAATCCCAAGTGTTTGCTAGACTTGTGCTGCATTTTGTCAGTATCTGGAGGTGACTCGGGAGGCTAGATGTTTATACTGAGGTCTATAGGCAGAGGAGAAATCAATGTGTAATCAAGGACAAACACAGGTAAAGTGAATTTACCACCTGCAATATGGGTGGTGTAGAGCCTTCCCTTTCTATATATGCCAGAGTTGAGATTATGCAGTCTTTTTATTTCCCATTATGCTATGGGGATGAAGAAAGTCACAGATTCAGATGAGAATCCGTCACTGCTGCTAATTGTTCATTTTTATTGCATATGTCTGCTGAATTCAATTAAACTTGGCTCACAACCTTTGCATATGCAATAATGAATAACAGTTAATAGTCCATTTCTCATTACTTTTCAGTCAAAGGATACTTTATGCTCTATAAAACATATTGAGTATGTTTAGGATTTTTTACCCAGCAGTGAAACTGCCACTCTCATGGTGCCTTGTAGCAAATCTTCAGCAGTGCAAAGAAACCCCCACTCACCTCAAACTAGACTGCTCGGGCACCAGTACAGATGAAACTGCTCTCACTAGGGATTAGTAAAGAGGCTATATTGATTTATATCACAGTCTGGCAAACTGCTTGCAAAAACAGATTTGTGTTCTCTGAATGGAGAAATAACTTGGCGTTACTTTTCCTTATCAGAATGGCAGCATGTCCTCATAGAAATGAAAGATCAGATGTGTCTACAAGCAGCAACTCTCTTATCCCTTAGTCTGTAAAGTCAGTCAAAATCACAGCTCAAGCTGATCAGGATGAAGAAACTCTCTCTCCAGTCTGTCGTGTTTTCAGTCCGTATTTGCTCAGCCCTGAGACAGGAATAACTAGAATACAAAACAACTTCTAAAGAAATAATCATTTTAGTCACTAAAATATTAAGACAAGATGCTCAGAAACTTTGCTAAGTATTTTTTCTACCCATGAGAAAATCCATATTTACACTGTGGCAGGTGGCTTCCCCTGGGATCTCTCCAAGCTTCACAGTTCTGGAAGAGGGAGGCTTAGTCCCCAAACACACACTGTTAATTTTTGACTTGAGTGATGATGGGACAGGCACAGTCATCTTCATCCTCTCTGTACTGAGCAAGCATCTGTCACTTTATATTTTTTTCCACCACAACCTATACCGTAAAGATTCAGAGGGAAACGGTGCCTTGTCTCTCCTGCAACACTGAAGGTGAATTTGCTGGGGGATAATTGACATCACCCATTAGAATTCTGTTATTCAGCAGGGGACACATGATATTAGAGAAGCCAGTGGCACGTCCTAGTTTGGGAAAGATCTATTGCTGATGGGGATGGTTGAGGCCCTCACTTTATGCTGTTGTGCCCCTGTTCAATGGTGACCCCATGCTCAGGCCACCACAGCCATTACATTCTGCCTCCTGAGCAGCCACACCTTGCTGATCAGTGTGGTGCTCATGGCCAGCAGCTCACAGCAGTGCATAAGCCTCAAGATTTTCATACAACAGAGGCTCCCAATAGCAAGTTAACACTGACCTGTCCTAAGAGCATCATGTGCAAGTATAAGCTACAAGCAACAGGCAAAGGAAGAATCTTGTATCTCCCTCCTGCAGTTGCTGAGGATGAGTCCCATACATAAAAAAAAAAAAAAGAAAAACAAAACCAACATGATATCACTCAGAGAGCCAGGAGCTCATAGCACAGAGCCAGTCCCTAGGTTCTGACAACCTCTGAGGACAATTCACTGCTGTCAGGACAGGACTAGGGGATTCACACAAAGGGCAATGGTGAATCCAAGCCCTTGCAGAGCAGAGTGGAGGTGCATCTTAAACATGTGTCTTTTCTGTGATCTCATGCATTGCAAAGTCAAACATTTATTCTCTGCAAAAGTCAGTTGCAGGGCAGAGATACAGCTATTCTTCTCACAAGATTAAATAGAATGAGGAGAAAGGGTAAAGTCAGATGAAGATGAGCTGCTGCCTCAAGACATGCAATGAAAACCCATGGAGAAGATGCTGGGATCCTGCCCAGAGCAGGTCACAAAGAGCCCATTTGCCTCAGACTTCTGATAGCGTCCTAGTAACATCTGCTGCTACCACAATTCAGCATCAGCTTCCTGTGGTTCAGCATGAGAAATATCTCCTCCTAGGATAAGAAAAGGAAAAAGTAATTAATAGATAAGAGTCTTCCCAGTGGAGGCTGATTTCCTTTCTGATCCACAAAGCATTGCAGACTAAAAACTGGAACTAAACAATTCATAGAGAACTGAAACTGCTGGAGAAGTGGGTGCTTTTCTCCTTTGCAGATCAGGGAGACAGCTACTCCTGTCTGCAATCAGGACTGCAGAATTCCCCAGTCCAACATGCTTGCTAATCACTCCCTTTGCTTCATTACAAGGAGGGCAAAACGAAATTTCCTGCACTGATTAGGGACGTGGAGAAAGCAATCACTGTCATTTGCATTCAATCAGGTGTTTGCTCCCCCTGATAGAAGAACACCAAGATTATTTGAAAGGCGCCAAACAAGTGCTATGCCATTTCACTAATTAAACCCACCCTTCTGCTCTAAAATTGATGAATAACAACTGAACTTGACTCATAATCCCTTTGTCTTCTATTATTTACTCTTTTTTAACAGTGATTTATGGCAAGGTAGTGCTTTCATTATTCTTGTTAATTACCTCTGTTCTCTACTTCAGCTTGTAAAATGTAATTGCCTGAAACATAAATCTCGTCTTGCCACCTATGTTCACACATCATTAATATTATTCTGGCCATTCTTATAAAATCTTTATAAAACATAATTATACATGTGCCATTAAGTGCTATGTTGTGTTGAAGATGCACTAAGCCTTTTCTGAGGACTAAGCTGGTCTGTACAGTAAACCTTCCTGTTTGTGCTAATGTTCTTATGTTCCTCTAAGGAAAAAAAAAAACCCCACATTAATTGGTCAGTGAATATTGTAGATCCAACTAACACACCTCCTTGAGCGTGCAAGCCCTGCTGAGTGGCTGCTAACACTTCTGCAACAGGGGAGCAGAGGCACTTTAATGAACTCTCCTTCACTCCCCACCCCTGGAAACAATCATTTCACTGAACTGAACAATGATCACTAGGCAAGAGGGTAGCAAACAAATGCAGCAGCAACTCACTCGAGTGATTATCAAGTTTCTTTCTGTGTGTAGATAATTCCCAAACAAATTATTTTCATTCTCTGTGCCCCCGATACCTAAAGCCAAACGAACTGAGTATCACAGAGAACAGACATCTTCCCATGGCCGCTTTTTTCCCATTGTAATCTTTTAGTATTGCTTATATGATTGTATGTAAGGAAAAATCTATTAGAAGGCAAGGAAATGCATTATCCCCACCTTATTGTTGACAAGATATTAGCTCAGTATTTGTCAGGTTTCTGGTAATGAACAAGTTTATACGCAGCACTTCATCTCTCCAACAAAACACTTGGCTACATGAACAGCAGTAATATCCCAGCTGAGCTTAGAGAGAGAGAAACATGTTTACTATTTCTCAAAAAAAATAATCTCATACCTCCCTGATTCATCTACTACATTATTACCTAAGTGTGCATCTGGAGGTACTAGATCAGCTAATGCAAGCCCTTCAGCCAACAAGTATTCTCAAGTGTATTTCCATTAACTTCCATTCTCCACAATCATAGGAAGGACAGCCTATAACATACTGCAATTGCATTTACAATTGTTAATTACTGTAAATTCAGTGTTTGAGATAAGAGCATTTGCTCTCTCCAGGTCTTCCACCTGATGTATTGTGGCTATTATGGCTTTTAGTTGGATTCACAGCGGTGAGGTCTTGGTCTGTGGGGTTTCTCCTGCCTTACACCAGTGTGCAAGATTTGAATCAGACCTTCTTGGCACTACAGCCCTGTCAGGGCAGGACTTTAATGGCTCAAACCACGATCTGAGAGGTGCAGACCAGAAGGTCTTTCTCCATCTTGTCTTATTCTTAGATGGCTACATGGAAAAATATTTCCTGCCTGACCCCACCTGTGGTTTATTGAGTAATGGCATTCTCAGTAATGCATTTTGCCTGAGGAAAGCACTGTAACTTGGTTACTTTAGGAGAGAGCAAGGAAATGGGATGGAAAAGCCGAGTCTTTAAATCAATTTTGTAAATCTATGTCAGATTGGGGTAAGCAGCATGAAAGGGGCAGGTCAGAGGACAAATTCAAGATCAAGCACAGTTCCCAGAATTAGAGAAATTCATTCTTTTTTCCAAGGAAAGTTTTATTTCTTAAAATTGATATATATTCGATATAAGCCATAGAACTAAACCAAGTTCTGGGACCTAGCTTCCTTTCTTCTGAATGCAGATCTGCTACAGAAGTGTATATGACTTCTAGGAATTCTTTTCTCAAGAAAAGCGGATAAATCCCACCACAAACCCAATTTAAACTGCTACAAGTGACTCCTCAGCCTGAACTTGTCATTCTATATGGCCAACCACGAGGCAGTCCATCCCATTTTAAACTAGCTGTGTAGGAAAAGTTGACTGACTTGCTTCTAAGCAACATGTGTTTCTCCATTTCTTTTGGACTTCTTATGACCTGGGAAGCCTCCATGCCTGTGACTACCTCATCTCCTGCATGCTGCTATGGGATGGGCCCAGCAGTACATGTACAAATGCTTGCCATGGTCCAGCTCCACTTTTGGGTAGGTGTTTGCATCTGAGATGTCTGCTGACATAGGTTACAGAGAGCTAAAAGACTGGCTTGGTGGTTGCAGCTCTGGCTTTTGGGCGTGCTGCTCCGTGCATGCTCTCCTGGTGTCTCCTACCTCTTGACCAGTGCATCCAATACCAATATGAAATAGAGGTGTCCAACACAAATGGTCAGCAAGGAAGGCTGTATCACCAGGGACTCCTTATACACACAGACTGAGAATATATTTTCATGCCAAGGGGGGTCCCTCTGAAAGTAACTTAATTAAAACTTCTGAATTAATAAGCCTATCCTTCATTAGTAGCCAGAGTAATAAAAGCAGCATGGAACTTCTCTTTAGTGAAACTAAGCATTCCTCAAAAGTGAAGCGGAACATGACAACACAGCTGTACTCTGAGAGCTGATTTTGCTGCTGTTGGTGCATCATTATAATGACTCTCAGGCAACTGCTGTGTGTGTTCTAGCCAAGGAAGAAAGACTGAACAAAGGGGTGCACACCAGAAATAATGGAATCAACTTTGGAAGTTAAAAATAGAGGTATAACAAGATACCTGAGATCTGGTGGTGTTCAGGTATTCGTATAGATCAGAACACCTCATGTATTCCGAGGTGATTACTGGAAGATGTCTAACCATCCATCGGGAGAGCAGTGGAACAGATCACCTGAAACCTCTTCTGTATTTATCTCTAGGACTCTATGAAGGAAAGTCCTGAACATGCTGGTCCCCAGGCATGGCAGATACTGAGGTCTGGATCACAAGGTCGTGCATCGGGCTCATCTTTAATGCTGGATGCATCACACACCACTAAGCACCTCTTCTCATTTCTTAAAGTTTTCTGTTGTTCTGTAGTTTTTCTAAAGTTTTACAATCTACTGTTACAAACCTAACACAATTGTATCTCCTGCACAGCTGGGGGTTCCCAAAGCTAGTTTTCTAAAGAAAATGTATTTTCCATCCACTGCCTCCACGAGCCTCCCTGCTGAGAGTAGTTTATGCTTAGCTACACTCAGGACATAATAAATGTGAAAGAAAAGAAGGTAAAGTGAGGATTTAAAGAGCTGTATCAAATTTTATCACTCGAAGATTTGGTGATGAACATGATCCCATTTTCTTCTGTTTAGTGCATTTTGGAGTTCGTTTTTCACAAAACCTCCACATCCACCTAAAGGATATAAATATGTACTTTTTGAAGCACCTAAATGGGTGAACTGGTCAGACTCTAATTGTGTCTGAAAGGCTATATTTGATACACACTGGAGGCTTAATTATGTAGTGTGCAGCTCCATCTGTCAGCTGCAATATCTTTTGTTCCCAAGAATTAGACTTCCATAGAAGATGACGTGACAGATTCAATTTGCTTTCACAAGGATAACTGTTATGTGGGCATTTGAATGATGCTGGAAATTAGAGCAACATTTACATTCTTTGTGTAGACATAGAAACGCTATTTACAGCAAGGTTTGTCCAAAATATAAAGCTAAGATTGAATGGGTGGCAGCCAATACAAAGCTGAACACCAAGAAACAATTAATTAAAATATCATTACATGAGAGGCAGTCTTAAACAACACTGAGTAAAGATGCACATGCAGAAAATGTTCTGAAGAGTTTGCTTCTGTGTGAAGTCAATGGAAACAGCAGCGGTACTAAAATTCAAACACTTTTACAGCAAATCTGATAGTAAAATGTAAAGACCATAAAATTACAGTTTGGGAGGAAGAGAGGATAAAGTTTACCCCCAAACTAGAGTTTTTGACCTTTTTCATCTTGTTTACTATGAAGTTTTTTGGAGGCTGATGCAGATTGCTGTAAAACTATTAAAGCATGATGACTGTAAGCTTATCTTTCTTTTCTACCTTTGGAGATAGCTCACAGATCATATCTCCAGATTCCTTGGGAGACAAACAGTTGCTTGTGTGGCTGGGTAAATCCAGCTCATGGTGACTTTAGTCTTGCTGCCACATAGCCACTCATCTAGCTGAGATATCTGATCGCTTAAGGGTGCGGGTCCAGAGCCTCCAAGGGATGCTGGTGCCTGTATATCACATATTAGCATGAAAAGAGGAACAAATGATATTTTCAGAAATTACAAGTGAACCGTAAGTTTTCCTCCAAGTTTTCGCAATCATGCCTTAATTTTTCTTAATGTATGTCTCTGTCCCATTTCAGTTTGTGCAACCCACACAGACTACAAGGGAAGCAAAACAACTGATGAAAAACATGCTGGCTTATTTACAATGACAAAAAACAGAGGAGGGAAAAATATACTATGAAGGATTTTGTTATTTGCTCTAAAATTAAGAGACTTGCTAATTAGAAAACGCTTTTCACAGTTGATTTCATTTGAAATGTGGGGGGACCTCATTCATTTGCTTACAGGCTGTGACATATTTCAACTGATGAAGAACAACATTATTTTTAGCAAGCTATACATTCATCATATAGCAATGCATCTGGAAGTCTAACCTGCCATTATGTCAGCATGCAATATACAGTTTTGAAAAACTCCCTATATTTATCAGCTTCTGAACATAATGGTTGCTCAATTATCTCTAAAATTGTTATAATCTTAGTTTTAGCTGAAAAGCATTTATTGAAAATCTACTAGTAATCTTCCATAAATGTTAGTCATAAACAACATAAAATATAACTGCTTGTGATTAATCTGGAGAGAGACTTACATTAACACATTCAGTTCTAAATGGTCTCTCATCCCAGCATCCAATAAGTACTGATAAATTGAATTAGCTTACTTAGTGTGAGGTTTGCTGGGAGCTGGCTTGTAATCCTCTGAATTTCTATTTTAGCATCCTGGCAAAAGCGTGAAAAATCCAGTCCCAGGCCAGATTTTTCTGAAAATGGCACCAGTTTGTGAGGATCTAACAAAATGCCACATCCACACTCTTCTGAACGTGCCTCTAACACTCATTTTACATTCAGTGCCTATGCAAGTTTTACTTCCCAAGGTGCTAAGCAACCTGAGGCCAAGCAAACCATAATTTCTCATTTTTCCCATTGCAAGCCTCCAGGCTTTGCTCAGATTGAAGCTCTTCCTGCCTGCTTGCCACATCTGCCCTTTTCTTTGCACTCTGAGCATTTAGATTCTCATTGTCATCTACAACCATGAAAAAAATAGGAAATGCAAGCAGGGGACCAACATCCCCAAAGACTATGGAGGCCATCAACAAAAGCATGGACAAACATGCTCTGGTTGGGAGCAAGAAGACATAGCGGAGTTGGTCAGGAACATCAGCACTAATAGTGGCTGTGTTCCACATCCATGTTTTGGTGGATAAAGAGAAAACCTACACCCTTGGTACCATGACAGGGGCTGCACAGTGTTTGGTTCCTCCCCAGCAGAGCTGTAGCTGAAAAGCAGATGTATTCAAAGGATGGGATGATGTCACCATTATGGGCTGGAGACAGCTGCAGCTCAGCCGAATGAAACCATGACCCTGTGGACTCCACTAGCCTTGTGTGGCTACATTTCCACACTAATCTGTATACTTTGCAAATACATAAAATGCACATCTTCCTCTGCTACAATTAATTCACATCTACTTCCAGTTTGACAAACTATAATTGGAGCCAAAGCTGTATGAGAACTAATACTGGTTAATGAGAACTCGCTAAACACTGATTTGAATATCACTCTCGTTTGCAGCCTAACGAGAGCTTGAGAGCTGCTGAAGGAATGAAGCAAATCTAATGAACATAAAACCAGGACATCAGCTCTGCTTGCTTTGAAAGGAAGGGCTGAATTATGCTGCTGGAGGGCTGCAGAAATCTGCTCTCCAGAGGCCCTGACAGGGAGGTGCCCATGCAGCCAGGGCTCAGGGGGCTGCCCGTGGCACTGGATTGCTTTGAGCTCCTCCCAGCAGGCTTCAAGCTCTGCCATGTGCCAGCACTATTCCCTGTGGAGATCCACCAGCTGACTGAGATATCCTGGGAAAACTGACTGAGATATCCTGCCAACTGACTGCAACACTGGGATGAAGGTGTGTTTGGTTTACCCCAATATTTATCCTTTCAAACACCTCTTTGCCTTGCTAGAAGAACCACCCAGAGACAACCTCGGGGTGTTCCTCCATGTGGGGCTGGTGGGGACAGAGAGGTGGGAGATGCCCGGGGATCAATATGGGAGCTGAGCACTGACTGTTCAGCAGATGGTTTTGTTTAGCAGCCACCTTAATACCTTTCACATATAGGTAATGTTCCTCACTTCCCAAATGCACAAATCAAGCGGAAAAAGCCTCCAAACGGCTCAATTAAACCCCATCTAACTGACACCACGGGAGGCTTTTGACCAATGCAGAAAGCTAAGATACATTTTGCTTCAGTAAAATGAGTAAATAGCTTCTCCAGCACACCAGAAAAATGTAGAAAACATGCAAACTTTAAACCATCATTTGGTGTTAAATACTTGTAAACCTCTTTTTTTCCTTAGATTAATATCTCACATTTATCTGCTCTATACATTTTGGAGACATAGTGAAAATTGCTTATTTCTAATAAAATGTAGCAACTGTACCCTAAGGAAAAATTACTGTGTTATGAAATATTTTTCCCCTCTACCACAGCCAATTTAGTTTTCATTTAAAATTCAATAACTGCATCATACTCAGAATCTTCCACGACTGTCATAATGACTTTGAACAAAAAGTGTGCTGTAAACAAGGAAGATTAGAAAGACATTATTGAGGTAATTTCTCCCCAAGTTTCTTTCACATAGTCAGAGATGCAGAAAATGGATGCAACAGTTAGTGCGAATATGATTCAGAAATAAATAGAAAAAAGGAAGCACTTTGTTCCACAGATACTTTGGTAATAAAAGCATTACTTTCCATGTTTTATTTGAGATATCCTTCACTGCTTGGTGGAAGGGATCACTTTGTTGGTTCCTCGCTGAAATACTGATATAAGTGAAGAAGACAAACAATATAATATTGCTAGGGAAATGCTGCCTACTTGCTGCAACATTTTATTTCCTTGCATCTCGGGAAGGAGCTCTGACAGGGGCACCAGCAGAGATCTGCTGAAGGAACTGCTGGTCTACACTCCCCCAGTCCTGCATCTCATTGCTTTGTCAGTAGCAGTCACATCAGAAGAAAGGGCAGAAGGAGAAGAGAAGGCAATTCTGGTCCTATGAAAAGGATAGAAATCCCACAATGTGTCTGTCTCACTCTGCTCCTCACTGAGGGCATGGCCAGGCACTTGCCTTGAGCAGAGCCCACAGTCCCCGCTTTGCAGAAGGTGGCTGAATTTCTGTAAGTGTACCCAATAAGCAAAGCTGTGACATCCAGCTTCATCACTTGGCATCATTCCCTATGTAAAACATCTTCACGCTTGCAAAAAGCACTCCTATCATTTTTATTTTCACTCAAAACAACCCCAAGAGCTGGAAGGCAGGCAGTGCTCTGTGGTGCCCTGCAGGATGGGTGCTGTGACACCAACTTGCCTTGTATGGGAACTGTCACTGATGGAGAACAATAAGGAATTAAACACTTTTGAGGCTCCTTTTAGACAAAGGAACAAATGGGGTGTTTTACTTCTGAGACCAATTCAAGACTATTCCCTTTACAAAGATTTCTGGTATTTTTTCCATCTGACCACGCTGCAAGGTCAACTTTGCCTGGGTAACAATTCCCACCTTCTCTGAGCTCACGGACTCCCCAGCTGCAGGGAAATTCACTCCTTTTCCCTGGAAACCAGACACAAAACCCTCTAGAAACTTCTGCATACCTTAAAAATCCTCTGAAAAATTTTAATGGAATTTAGTAAATTCCATTAATCTGTATTTGAAACAGGGCTGAGGCCCTGATCCTGTCATTGCTCCAGCTGCTCTGCCTCATGGTCCTTATCTAGTTGCTAACAGCTGACCTTGTAAGTCTTTATTTTATAGTTCTCTATCTCTCCCACCCCATCTAGGAAAAACCTAGATGTATTTCCTATGGAAACACAACACAATATGAAGTTTTCCAGGCTGTTTCCTGTTTAACCTCAGGAGATAAAGTATTTCATTACCAGCCTTCTACCAAGTCCCATCAGCATTCCTTATTCCCAGTGAGGGATACATCCCAGCACGTCCTGATCCAATTATTTCCTCAGGACTTTTCCTAGCACACCTTTGACACCTTCAGTGACTGCCGCAGGCACCTGCCAGGCGTGTGCTCCTATGCAGTAATGACATTACTGGAGTTTCACGCTCTTATATTACAACTTAATGGGAACAATTTCAGAGAAAAAGGTGAAAATTCATACTGTTGCTATACTCCACTATACCCAGCACCCACAGGGAATCCCAGACGTGGCTTTTGCACCTGCTGAAATGGCACCAGTGAGACCCTTCTCTGCTCCCCCTTCTCCCCCTCTGCTTTTCAACTGCTCTTGAGATCCCCTCCCAGAGAAGCACCCTGGGCAGTTGGCTGTTCTCAGGATACAGAATGCTGGTCAAAAAAACCCTATATCTCCACCACTTATCCTCTCCTTGTGGGATTTGTTCAAAATGAAACATCAGAGGTGCCACTAAAACAGTCAACTTAAATTTTAACAACAAAACCTCTTTTTTCTTTCTCTCTTCAGGACTGCCCAACAACACAGCAGCTGCCTTCTTGAAGGAGGACTGTATGCTCTTATTTAACAAAACCACACAAACTCAACTTAAAAAAACCCCTGGTTTAATTCTTTTCCTCTCATCTACTCTAATCAATGCACTTTAAAATGCTGACAGTAATTTCCTAGGGGTCTGCCAGGTGATTAAGCCAGAGGAGGTCTCTGTATGTCAAACCCCGAACATATTTATGCCGGGCAGTTTTAACCAGTGCTCTACAGACTCAAGATCATGTTAACATCCATTGACTTTCTGCCCCTCTTCATTTATCTGAAATAAACATTTATATGCGAGGAATTGATAGGTCATCTTCAAGCAGAGGTAGCAGGGCATGCCCTTTTTACAAAGCTATGGCATAGGTGTTGGCAAGGAGTACAGGAACCTTTGGAAAAATCGTCTATGAAGAGGAAATAAAGCTTTCATGAAATGAATCAAACTCCTGTAAGTGAGCAGGAAAATATCAGTCTGTTCTCTGACACGTACATGGCAAGAACCAGTCTCCCTCTGCACAGGACTGTCCTCAAGAAATGCATCCACTACATGGGTTTTCCACGTGTGTGGAGGGATGGTCTCTATTATTCACAAAGAATTAGTGTTCAGGTCCAGTGTCAGTTCAGTGCTGTATCTGAATCATTGCTCAATCCAGGCTTCATAAGACTTTTTAACATCTCACCACAGAAAATCAACAAAAAATCCTCCCTTGCATTCAGGTACTTTTAGATTTGATACTCCCTATCTGATGGAAGGGTAGCTCCCACAGCTTGCTCTATTTCTTTAATTGTAGGTCATGGACCTGATCTCTACCTACAAATTCCAAGAAATCACCACGGTTGTGAACAATTCAGAAGATTTACTACATTTCCTTCTCATAAAGTACTGGTTCATATGCAAAGAAAGGCTTCTTGAATTTTCCGATTACCTGAACCCTAATGGGGAATGGGGACATAAGAATTGTGAAAGTCTTGGTGATTCAATCCCATATGTGCAAAAATTTGGCACCTGCTAGATTCATGTGCTTGACTCCACTACCAGTCAGCATTTGTCACTAGTCAGCTGCCAGTCTCTTAAAAAAAAAAAAAATAAAGAAAAACCTCTGCAAAAACTCTGCTATCTTCTGGAGAACAGCAATGTGTCCAGCCTTCACTCTGCTATCTTCTGGAGAACAGCAATGTGTTCAACCACCAGTAACAACCAGCTTCAAATTCATGGCAGCTTTTTGCTCTTTCCACATGGGATCTACTATTTGCTATAAACGTTTGTTCCTGCTTCTCAGTTTTGGGAAAGATAAGAAACAAAAGGCTGGATTCTGCTTGGTCTTACTGCTGTGCTTTTGTGCATGAGGAAAATAATTGTGAAAGTACCTTCTCAAAGCCTGGCCACACCACGCTGGTTCAACAGGCAGTTGGTATTATGAGATAAAAGGATGCCATTCAGTCTGATTAATCAAACCCCCTTATGCTTCCCAAAGCCCAATTATTCTTTGATCTACGTTAATGACTTCAGAAAGCGTAGTACACCTGGTGGGAGTTCTCCATGGGGAGCAGTTTAAACTAAAAGGAAAACTCCTCCCTGTGTCACAAAACCCTAATTTACTTATATCAGTTGAATCAATTGTTTTATATAGAACTGTGGTCTCCCACAGGTACTGTTGGTTGTAGCAAAAGAGAATGTATGCAGTTTTTACCAGTATCACAAAGCTATTGTTTGACAAATAACAAACTCCATCTCAGGGTGACTTTAAAAAACATATTGCTATTGCATACTATTGCTGTATGTAGCTTTTTATGGCACAGTCTGGCTGTAACTCACGTGAGCACGGAGACACATCTCTCATTCTGCATTCTCACTGAGATGAATGAGCTGCTCATATCCCAATTGAAAATTCAGCAAGAGATTAATTTGCATCCAGATCCAGAAACATTCACATGGATAAGGATGACACAGCATCAGAAAATAAAAAAATTAAATCTATGAATAAAGCAATTCACCACAGCTTTACTTGATTGAAAAAAATCCTGTTTTTAAACAAAGTAAACCGTAGAAAGCATAAAGTCTGTGCTTGTACAATGGGAACTCACATCAAGAATTTACTACACGAAATAGTACTTTATGGTCATCTAATGGTAGAGACATCCAGGGCCAACAAACATAGAGAAATGTAATATAATTATTTCTAGCAAATTTTAAGCTTGGTGTAACAGGTGAATAGAGACGTGTGTGTGAGCACCAGACAAAACAGTAGAACAAAGGCTTGCATTTGTGACACAACCAAGCTATGGTAAGCTAATAATGTCCCCAGGGGTCTTTTTTGGTCTCCTCCACACTGTTGAGGATGATCTTAAGGAGAAAGAATCCTTTGCTTTACGAGGAGTATTTGCTCAAATCCCAAAGCCAGGAAGACAATTTCCTGTGCACCCATGGACATTGACAACCCTCTAAATTTTGAGAAGTTGATACTGTTTACTCAGGAATTTAACGAAAAGATTGAGGATCAAAAATTTTGTATAAGAAAGAACTGCATCAAAATAGCTGTTGTCTCTGGAGAATTCAGAAGAAGCAGAGAAACCAACATTCTGGTGTTTCCCTGGGGACATGAATATTTGAGAGCCCTGGAAGAGATGAGTACTGGAGTTTTGCAGCAGAATGTCAGACAGGAGCTGTGTTTGCCAGGGAGCCTTGGAATGCACCCGTTTCACAGCCACACGTGGAGAAGAGGAGCAAATCTGTATGGGACTAACTGTCATTCAGACTGGAATGTATCCTCCAAGGGTTTTCAGGATTGAAAACAGATCTCATTTTCATCTCTGTTTGCGTGATCTCATTTCTTTCTTGGGGGCTTTCAGCCCCTTGACCTCTGCACGCAGCACCGAGCGGTGTGCTAAGTGCTAAACTGGGGGAGTTTGTAGGGGCTGTGGCAAGAGGCACTAGGAGAAGACTTGGCAGAATGCAACTGGAGAGAGTCTCCTGATATTGGCTGCTTCCAGAACTCAGCTCACTGACCAAAGAAGGGGAGGATGAGACTTAAATCATGCACAAGGCAGAAATATTAAGCAGTTTGGCAGAAAGATCAATGATGACACCACTTTGCTTCTTTCTTCAGCATATTATGAGCACATAGTATTTTCTCTTGCAGGAGAATTCATTAGTTTAATATGAAATGTTGTGGGAAGGGACAGCGACCATAAAGTTATGAGAAAGATTACATGTTTGTCTCAGATAATGTTGCCCAGAGCTCTTTTTTGCTTAGTAGCGTTATTATTATTTCTTTCTCCATTTCAATACGATTCCTGCCTGTATTTCATTCTTTTTTCCCCAGATGATTTTATTTTAGGTCCCTTGAATTTTAATGCTCTGAACATAACCTGTTCAACATACCCATGGCAGTATGGGAGTATGGGGCCATGAGGAAGCACAGCATCTGGAAGAGAGGTACAAACTTGCTCATTGTAAGCCAAGCTTTTCCATTCATAACAGTGAGGTGTGCAGGTACCTACATAAATATAGGATAGTACATGTAACAGCCATAGATAGTGTCCAGCCACCCCACTGATACGTTCTCCCGACTCAAGGTACCAAAGCATAAGCTGATATCAATCTATCAATGGGACTTCACTTATTTATAACAACAGACATTCTTGCCCTGCTATGTTTGCTTTGTACTATCATTTCCTTCTAATCAAGGAACAAACTCAATTATACTTTTCTCTGCTCCAGGCATAACTAATCAGCAGGCAAGTCCCTCAGTAAGATGAGCCATTTCAAATACCTCCTCTCACACACAGATAGCTCAAATAAGAAGTGTTACTTCTACACCCCTCAAGGGGTGCAGGCACAGTCATTAATCTTTCTTTCATCTCACAGAATGCTAATAAAACAATCACCTCCCTATCCCCGAACTGGATAGGTCCTAATTAACATGCTAATTGGGCAGATCTTCCCTAATGACTCCCAAACCTCAGCAGTAATATGTTATTTAGATAGAAAAGAGTTATCTAAAAGATAGGTAGAATTAAAAAACTGGCAAGCCAGAGCACAGTTTGGATAGGCACAGGACTGAAACTGACCTTTCTGTTGTGAGAATTAAAATTCTCCACCTGCCTATGCTACAGATCATATATTTACAGATCCAGCTCCTTGCAAGGTTCAGAGCAAGGGGCATTCTGAAGGTAATGTACAGCTGTAATAAAGAATATTATTCAAGCAGAGAGAAACAACATATGAGCAACAATGAAGTTCTTAAATATATTATTAAACCTGCTTATTTTAATACATCTCTAAATAAATCTGGCTTTTTATTATCTGACACCAAAATGTACAAGTTGTTTTGCAAATCCAGCAATGCCAGCAGCTCTGGCAGTTTGTATTCATGAGCAACTTCAAGATGGATAGTTCAAATCTTAATGGAATTAGTCCACTGGGGCTAGTATTGTGTTTATGCAGCTAAAGGCTCAATATAATCAAATTTCTGTGCATTTGCTCTCTTCAGAAAATAGGACTCAATAATAATTTAAATCCCCCGTTAAGCTAAAATGAAAATATTGGCAGATGCCATAAAAGTCACAGTTCTAAAGTTTTCTTTCAGGCACACCTCCCACTGACATTGTAAGGTCCGAATCTTACAAAAGAAAAAGCTTTGATGTGTCTCCCTTGAAGCTTCCATTGCAGAAGTCCCTGCAAACACACCCTACTACAGCTGCACATGTAGCTGATGAGCACAGCAGAGCATGTTGGCTCTGAAAAGCAGCATTTCTGTAATATTATGATACAGCCACTCAGGACTGTCTCACATCCCATGGTTGCCTTAGGGAGGACAAATTCAGTGTGTCAGGACAACACAGCAGCAGCTCACCCCAGTCTGGGCAACTGAGACAAACCTGAAGGATGTGCTTTGGTCCCTAACTGGAAAACATCAGCTGAAAACCAGACTTCCCCCCCCCTCCTCTATGCTTTTGGAGCACACAGAAGGAGAAATACTGGCATGGGGACCCCATGCTATTATTTTGTACAACTTTCTGAACTTCATTTAACTCCTTTAAAAAAAAAGCCATGAAAAGCAGTCACAACGTTTCACTGTGATATTTTGTTTGCTGATGCAGAAAAATTTTTCATTAAAAGGATTTTTTACAAGATGCCAAAAGCTAAAATGAAATATTTTTGTCCTGATTGCTGCTATTCTTTCTAGTTTTAGCTTTTATGACCCTTGTTCACAAAACCAACATTCTTTTCTCTCCCCCCACCTTTTTACAGTGGCTGCAAATAAAACCATCCATCTATTCAATATATTTTTCCTGCATACAAAAGAGGGACAAGCAATGCAATCGTTGTTACTCATGACTGCAACAGAGCAAGAAAAAAAACAAGAATACAGCTGAGCTTTGCATAGTTTGGACCCTTTATTTTAATCTTTGTATATCCAGGCAAACCTCCTGTCACTTCTGAAGGCCCATTTGATAAAGAATCTGCTGGTCTCATTTCCTGGCAACTGCAATACAAACACTGGCTTTGGATGGACTATCAAAAGTCCTGTTAGGAGGTCACACCCTGCTCCATTAAAGTAAATGAAGCACTGACTTAAACAAAGCCCCTTAGCTCCTTTGGTACCATACTGCTGCTCCTGCCTTCAGATGAGGCAGTTTATAACATCCATTTAGACAAAATACAGAACAAGAGGAGACAAGACAGAGTCTAACTAATATAAATACAGTCTAAGAGAAAACTATATTTTTTTATGCATGCAGTATATGCCCATGGGATCACAAAGACAAATCACTTTCCACATACTTGTTTTTTAACAAAATCAGTTTTTTCTTAGGAGTTATTGACAAAAAATAACATTACAATGAAATTGCTGTAGCGTGTATTAGGCTAACCTGTGGTATAACAGGGCTAGAAAGCCTTTGGGTCAAAACTGCTGCATTATAGACAATGCTTTTAGTTCATAGCAAGTTCTTATGGAGCAACCTCAGCCTGCCTGACAAATGGGTAATTACTTTCAAGCATGCAGAACTTCTTTATAACACCATTAAAAAGCACCTGTTTATGGTGTCCTCATTCACCAACAGATAAAGACTCTGCCAGCGATGGGAATCCTGGCTGGTATTGGAAAAAAAAAGTCTCCCTGGCTGAATTTCAGCTGGACCTTGTAAAGCTAAATTGTGCCCCAAATTATCCCTGACAAAATCAGGTAATCTGATTTCTGCTCAGGTGATCCTGGTAACTCTGGGATACTATTTGCCTGACTTTGCAAATATGATTTCATCATGAAGAATGGCTTCATAAGTGGGCAGCTCCTGAAGTCCTGATTCTTAGAGGGGAAAGCCCAACAAATATCTCCTTCTTCCAAACCTTCCTTGTAGAGGGGTTGGGGGGCCAGGAAAAACAAAGATCAAAGACTTGAAGTTGCCAGCTTGAGATAAGGCCCAGATCAATATTTTAGACACCAGTGTGATAAACCACATTTTGGAGGAGCTAAGGCACCACTTAGCATCAGGATATATGTGCAAACATTTTATTATATTTATTCACAAACAGCATACAGATTTAATGTGGTAAAGCTAGCAGTGGGAAACATTCAGCAGGGCTGGTTGTTAAACACTGGAGAAAGATGGAGGGTGACCTCATTTAATTACTGTAATTCTAAAGATAAAGAATGAAGAGTAATAAAGACAAGGAAAGACGAGGCTTTTGCAATGTTCAGCTGGAAAGCAAAAAAACCCACCATGCTAATCCATTTAACCTGTTACACCCTAATCTGGAAGACAGATAATTCTTTCTAGGGACTTCAGGAGGTGGGAAGGACATTACTGCTTTAGTGCTTTCACCTGTGGAATTTTTTAAACATAGTTAACAAGAGAAACAAAGGCAAAACCTATAAAAATAAACCCCAAAGCATAAACCCACCAGGATGTGTGTAACCAATTCCTTTTCATGCCACATAGTCAGAAGAAACTCTCAAATGTGATTTTAGCAATGAGACATCTGGACCATCTCCAAGCACTGCCAGTCATTATGGGCTTCCTCCAACCCTCCCAAAGCCAAGGGTTCAGTCCTTCCACTGATTTCACATCAAGTTCAACTACCACAGACAACTGTGACACAACTGTCAAACCCACAAATACAATCCAAAGAAGAGCTGTATGATACTGGCCCATCATACTCACTGGTGTATTAAATCAAAGAGATATAGTAGGAGTCTTGAATGAATGTAACTGTGCTTCTGCTTCAGATTGAGCTTGACAGCAAGTCAGCCGAGGTCTTAACACGGATCCATCATGCAGATCCTAACAGGCTTGGATGGGTCTCACTAAAATAGAGGCTCTTCCTCAATATTAACCAGATTTAGGCTTATGAAACTTGCTTTAGTACTATATGAGACAGAGTAAAGACAATGGAGATTTGGCTTATTAGTGCAAGTGCTACTCACCAAACAAACTTGCTGGAAGATCCCACCTATGATCAACATTTGGGGCTTTCATATACACACAGACAACAGACTACAAGTGGCAAACTCTGTAGTCCTCTCCCCTTAAATATATGCAGATAAACAAACTGGACCTGATCAAATGAACTTCAAAGCAATCATTCTCCTGCAAGGATACAAGGGCTCTGCCCTGAGGTGCCTGCAGCAGGCAGCACACCACCTTTCTGTACCCTAGCCTGTCCAACACCCCTGTGCAAAACAGACTTACACAAGCAACCTGCTCAGCTACTTTCCTCCTGGTAGCACCTCTGGGGCATCACAATTAGTGCGGGCTCAGACAGGGCATTGAGAGGATAAGGGTTGAGGGTTTTTTGAGCACAGCTGGATACCTCAGTCCATTCTTGTACCAGCAAGGGACAGCAGGAAAGAGAATATCCCCTTGGAAGGGCAGCCGGGATAACACAAGAGCTGGATGTTGCTGGCACCATGTGGGCTGTTGTGAAAGAAAACAGCAGGGCTCTTTTACACAGCTTTGTACCTGTTTTTGTGTATCTACATAGATATATTGTCCTTTCTTGCTATATAACCTCTTTATAGAGAGCACTAATATTTCTGTGCACCACACCATGGCACTGGGCTGGGGAAGCTCAGCTTGAAGGAAAGGCAGTCACAGAAAAAGGCTCTCAGATATAGGCTTGAAGGCAATGTAGCCAGAGACAAACAGCTTCAGGGTGAGGTATCTTATAGAGTGTGTTTTCCTGACAGAAATACTGTTCCCTCAGCTGTATTTACATCTTCTGCACACTCGCATCATGGTTCAATGATATAATAAATCCATCTTAGATCAAGCCTACTGCAGCTGTGAGACACAAAGCACTGATCCTGTATAAATTTGCTCTGCTGATTCAAATTTGTTAAAAAAAAAAACAACAGAAAAATTGTTGACAGGCTAACTTTTCAGTGTCAGGCTTTATGCTGGATCACGTACCATCTGTCTGAAGCACTTTAACATTTCCTGAGATCCCCCACCATCTCCAGCTACCAGAAAACAAACATATGCTCCTTATCTTATATTTTGGTTAATTCACTAGGGATGAAACTGTACATCCATGCATGATTTGCTTCAAATCTGTGTTGCTGGATGGTCCTGTATGTGCATGGATCTGGTATAAAGACCAGAGAATAACATCCTCAGCCTTTTCTGGAACAGTTCCAGAATATCCCACCCCAAGGCAAAGCCTCTGGTTGAAGCAGGGGGGCAGCCAAAGTCATTCCATGTGATCTGGAGCCAAAACCACGGTGCCTCCCCTTAAGAATGAATCTGGCCTCAAACATAAAGCTGCTGGTTTTTCTAGGGTTGGACCGGTTACACACATACATGGTAAGTAACACAGACTGTGAAGTATTTAAAAAGCTTAAAAACAATCATCTTGCTCTTCTGGCAATCATACCCTTTTACTCACTGTTTCAGAAGTGCTTTTCCCTCTTTAGTCTTTTTGTGTGTGTGTTTTTCAGAAACAGTTTGAACAGAAAGAACTTTAAACTGCCTGCAAAGGACAAAATACAGAGAGGAAACTTTTGATTCATAACCTTTTCTAAACAACCCTTACAAACCACTCCTGGCTCAGCTGAAGGTGAAATGGTTCTAGGTGAGCTCAAAAAGAACTCAAAAGGCTATTGAGCCCAGCTGAGGGTCTAGCCTGTCTTTTTGAGGTGACCTGTTTATTGAAGTTGCTCTGTGGAGCGTAATAGATCAGTGGGTTTTGAGAATTCACTGAAGGTTGTGTGGGCTGCAAGCATTAAGGCTATGTAAATGGAGATTTTCTTTCTAAAGAGTGAAATATGCAGATTTTGCTCATTGCTTCCACATAAACGAATGACCAAATGAAGAGAAAACTGATCAAGAAAAATGTATGCATAATAAAAATGTGTACATGCTTCATCTAAAATTCATTGCCTCCAAAGGTTCATCAAATAATTACTTAATCTTTAACAGCTGCATGCACAATAAGATTTGCTTGCACTAGGTCTGAATGGAATTAATTTTTCCTGAGAACTGTAACATAACCAATACCTTCCAAATGTTCAGCAAGTGGCAGCTCCATCTGAAAACACCACTAAAGTAACTTGTATTTAAAAAAACCGACCCAAAACAGATTGACTCCGAGCTGACATTTTTCTGGTTTTAATCATGTACCATTGTATAGCAGAGAGGGCCTGAAGAAATAGCAGAGCTACCTCATACAAAACTTTAGTAATGAATCAGATCCAATCTATGCATTGGTCTGATCAATGAACATGAGAAGCTTTATGTCACAGCTGAAAGATTTCACTCCTGCTATGAACAGAGGAGAGGTTATTTAGGCTCTGTGCAGGAGATTTTGGACATTGTGCCTATTGCAGTCTTAGTTTCTTTTGCTCCCCAAACCCTCTGCAGGCTGGGGTCTCAGGCAGGGTTTGGGGGTATCACTTGGTGTGGAAGGAAAAGGAGAGCCTCAGTAACCTTTTTGGAGCAGAACTTAAAAAAAAAAAAAGACTCAGTCCACCCTGTTCTTTCAGTACAATCACTTGTGTGCTGACAGCAGGATTTGTTCCAACACCCTTCATTTTAAAAAAGTATCCATTCCTGTCATATTCCTTTGAATAATGTTTATTACTGGGTCACCTGTCTTGAAATGGGAGCTGCAGGCAACCTACTGACCAGGCTGCATTGCTGTCCTAGGTCACTGGTCCTATATCCTCTGTCCTCACTTGCCTTCCCTGCTGTCAAGGTAAGGAATTCCCAAACTACCAGTAAGTTATACTTCACCCCCTCCCCATCACCACCCCCGCTTGCTGATTGTTCAAACCATACAGCAGGAGACACCTTTGTTACACTGAAGTCAGTAGAAAGACTCCCATTGACTTCGCTTCGGCGACAATTGGGTCAGATACTGGGTAGGTGTTGAAAATTCACAACGTGCCAGTTTGGAAGCACTTAACAAATGTCACCATTTACTGTAGTAAGAGGAGCTGCTTGCCAAGGATTCAGCTCCCATGGTGAACAAAGGAATGAGGGATGTCTCATTTCACCATGGGTAGCTATCCCTCGCAGAACCAGGCTGCCCATTTCCAAGCTCAGCTATGAAATAAAGGAAGTTTTACAATAATCACAGGACCAAAGGCTGCCTTTCCTCCCCCCAAAGCTGAATGAGCTCAAAATGCTTGGCATGACAGATGACAGCATCCATAGTCAGACAAGATGGGCAGCAGTCCGTGTGGTTTTGTAATTAAGCTAGGTTTGCAAGGTTTTTATTTTGGAGAAAAGAACAACAGTATCTCTTATAATTGGAAATGAAACTAAATGAATGCTACTGCCTTTATTCTGGCAGCTGAATTCCAGTAATGCTTAGCAATTGCTGTGTTTGTAATGTAAATATACTACTGTCGCTGCACTGAAATAGATTTCTTTTTTTCCCTACTCAAAGTAAAAAATTTGCTCCAGCTGCTGCTGATCAAGAATTTGAAGAACATTACCCAGAATATTAATATTCTGCACACACTGCCAGGTGCACAAATAGCTCACTAGCATCTCTCTCTCTCTCAATCAAGTTAATTGAATCATGGCTTGATTGGGTCCAACAGACAATAAAAAAAAATAATTTTCCCAGTTTGAAAAGTTTTGACCTACCTCAGCAAGTAAGAGAGTGATAAGGGCCATCTCTGCAAGAAAAATTGGGTTTTCTAGTCTCGTCTGAACCCGTGTTTGATTTTGTGAGCACTCAGCTTTTCTTTTGCTTCCTTACTCATATTTCTGTTAGTGCTGCAAGACAAATGAGCCAGCAGATACCACAAAAGGTCAAAAAACAGATAGCAAGAGAATTTTAGCATAACTAGATTCTGTCATCCATCACATGGTGCTGCAGGGTACAAATGAGAGCTTTGCTCTAGTCGTGTTCTCAAACAGGACCACTACACTAGACTGAACAGAGTAGGCATTGCTGAAGAAGAGATGACCTGTGCTGCACCACCAGTCCACCCAGCTGTCCTGCCTCCCTAGCAGCCATCAGACAGCTCTTCTCTCCTGAGGACTCAGTGCTTCAGTCTAAAAAACAATGCTATGATTTAGCACCGGGTGAAGAACAGGAAACCCCAAAGGCAGGGGCAGTGGTTGGTTTGCCCATTGAATTCAGCTGGGAGGGAACTAACTGTAAGGGAAATGAAGGAATTTTACAGCTGAGAAAAACATTCTGTGCTGTGCAGAAATGCCAAACCTTTTTTTTATGGAAACAGAGAACCTTTGTGCTTCCAAATGATCCAAAGGGTTTCTGCACTTCCCAGAGGAACCATGGAAATCGACTACAGCAGTGGCTGTTCCAGGCAAACCCTCTCTCCTGCTCTGTCTGCACTTTGTTTCTCTCTTTCCCCAGCTGACACTTATTAAACTCCCTGCTTGCCACACTGGGGTGACCTACAGCATCGTTCCCAGTCCAAATCTCAGGATTCCCCATCTCCAGCACAGCTGCAGCAACACCGAGCCAGCTAATGGAGAAGTGCAGAAGGCTGAGACCCTGAGCCCTGCAATCTTAGCAGAACCTGGGGCCTTTGACAAGTCTTGCCTAGAAAAGAGCAGGAGGTACAAGGGGACAGAGCAGAACTGCACTGTCAGCATCCTCAGCGCTCACAACTTTGCAATTTCTCACTGACCTTGCATATAACAGGATGAAGGTACCTGGAGGCCCATGTGAAGATTGGCTGTGGGCCAATGCATGCATTTGCTGCCTGGCTTTGCCATCAGGTTTGAACCTTCAGCCCTACCTTCCCTGCATGCTGTTCCACCTATCACCCCTCCCCTCTTATGGATTGCAATGGGACAGGATTCACAACTGGTGTAAATCAGCACAGCTCCAGTAAAACCAGCAGGGCTGCAGTGCCCTGCACAACCGATCCCTCTTCTGGATGGGCCCAGAGATATTACTACTTTGTAAAATAATATGCAGCACACAGCAGGGATGAATTTGACTAATTCTGACAGAGCTGAATCCTCATTCATTAGCATCTGCATAATATTTTCAATTTCCTTGTTTATTGAAAACTAGTGTTTCCTAAATACCCACTGAGGGTACTTTCTTAATAGACATCAGCCTCAAATAATTGTCAATCCACTCAAATTCTATTTAAGAAGCTCTTGAGCAGAGCCTGCTCTTCCAAATGGGTTTTCTGTTTTGGGCAAACTTCAGTGGAGAACAGGCCAGCCCTTAGCATCTAGCTTTGCTGTGTTATCTGCCATGTGTGAAAAGAAAAAGCCCATCCCCCCCAGAGAAACAAAATACAAATCAAGAATTAAGAGCTTTCAGCTGCCTTCAGTTGTCAAACAGGCTCCAGAGTATTAACAGATGCAAACAGTATGTATTTTGGTGCAATTAATAGAGAGAAGGAAGATTGATGATGCAGTGTTAAGCATCAGATTTTGAATTAAATCCTGGTTTTATGCACTTGATAGAGATGTGCTTTATTACAGCATGACACCCACCTGCACGGATAAAGTTCAGGGTCTGTCAGCATTTTCTGATTTAAGTCAGGTCTATCTCCCAGAGCAGGAAGGAGCCCTGGGCTGTAACTCAGCTGTAACCATTCTCTGGAGTCAGTACTTTGGCAGACAGGGTCTTCTCTGAGGACAGTGGTGTTTGTTCTGCTAATTATAGTTTCAACTGGTTTGACCTTTTTACAATTAAAGGAGAGTTGGAAAAGCATATGCAGGTCAAGTTTTCCACGATTTCAGATAGTTTCTTATGGTTTGATATATTATATTTTATAATTGTAAGCACAGAATATGGATAAGGTGCTAAGAACATACTGAAAATCAATAATATGCCACTTCAAGTATTTGATATTAAGCCTTCTCAGAAAAGACCTTTAGGTTGTGGGCTGCAAAGTGAGCACTAGTGTAGATTCCTTCAAATCACAGAGATGTCCATGTGTAACAATTTGGTTTGGTTCACAATTATGTCAGTGATACAACTTTGTAAATAGCACACTTGTCACTGTTTTTCTCAGGTAGGCTGGAAGCAATGCAGTAAACATAACTTGTCTATCAGCAATATTGCTTCTGCGAATTTTAGAAATTATTATGTTAATTGGAAATTGTTAAAAATTGATAAACACATTGTGAATGAAAAGGAACTGCCGTGAGGCAGTTTAAATGGAGAAACCACAGAACAAAGGAAATATAGCAATGCAATTTTTTGGCATATAAGCGAGTTTTTCCTTAAAAAGCGTTCACACATAGAAAACTAGAAAATATGTAGAAAAAAATCGGAAAATATTAGCACCAAGGGACATATAAGGTTTGTCCAGCCTCCTCTTTGAAGTCAGAAGAGATGAGTATTAATTTAGCACTAACACGGACCCCTCTTTGACTGCTTACACTGAAGTCAGAAGAAGTTTTGATAGAAGACTCCATTTGGAATTACCAGCACCTTCACAACAGGAGGGCTGACCCTGCCACGTCTGGGAGTTTGCCTGAATGAAAGCTGCACAAAACTATCCTGAATAAGAAGCTTCTCTGCAGAGTCTTTACATGTGACAACTTGTCCTCACAACCAGAAACCTCACCAAAAAAAGCTGGTATGTCAAACTCTAAAGCATCTAAATATAATAATGAAATAATAAGATAATTAATACCTAAGATAATGGATAAAATCTTCTTAGCTCATGAGGTTAAATAAGACATAAGGATCTAAAGAAAACTCTGCTGACTGCAGTGCATGGAGATCTTAAAATGAAAATGTCTTAATTGCAGATTCAGAAAACTAGTGAGAAACTGGCACTAAGATCATGCCACAAATCTGATATGTGCAAACAAAGAAAGAAACAGAGGACATAACTAAAAGGAAAATGGAACTATCTCAGTCCCTTGCAGTTATAAAAGTCATGCCAGAGTCTGGCTTTCCCCTCAGAAGCAAACGCTTATGGCAAGGTTCTTATGACACCTGGGAAATGGCTTGGATGAGTCTGACCCACCCACTGTTGGTGTTGTACATATTGAGACACTGCAGGGTCCTGCTCTGGACACTGATGTGGTGTGGGCAGACCTATTTCACCACGGCTCTCCTTAGAGGACTGTGGTCAATTAACCCCAAATTGTAGGCAGATAAAAATTCATTCCTTCCTGAAAGCTGGAGGCTTACAAACACTTTGCATCCCTTCTGTGTAGATGTCCTTTTTCATCTCTTTTGGCTGCCATGCAGCCCTACAGTATTTACAACAACTCTACAATGTCTCAGTAATATATCCAAGATTCAGCAAGTTTCTCCATCTGCCACACTTTATGTATCCTTAAGGAGTCTCCTAAATAAAAGACACTCTTGAATTTCTATGCTCGAAACCACAGTGTCAGCCCTGACTTAAATATCAAGCACACCCTCCAGATAAGGCACCAATTTATTTTATACTTTCACTGATTAAACCATGCTGCTTAAAAGTAAAATTTTGTATTTTCCAACAGGGTCTTTGTGTGTGCAGTATTTTAAATATTCACTTCAGGCAGGATGCTATTTGAAGAGGCACTTCACCCAGGGATTTTGGTGTGATTTCTAGCCTCATTCTAGTCTCAAAGGAGACAGACTTTATGCTTGTGAAAGGTGTTTCATATGGGGAATCACACAGGGTTTCACAAATAAATATTAATATGTCATAATAATGAAGCTGAGAGGTTCAGACGGTCAATCTAGGGCAGACACACATTTAGCAAATCACTGCTTTATGTACTTCACTCCAGGCATGTGAGTGGGACTTCATGGCAACTTTCTGGCTTTATTTTGAACAACTATTTAGAGATCAAATCTGTAACAAGTAAGGGGATGGTACTGCTATTTTATTGGTCAAAGATGTGAAAAACCTTCTGGGTTTGTATTTTAAAAGTAAGTCTAAATTACTTCTGTTAATAAGAATTAAATTTATAGCAAGAGAGGAAAAATAGAAATGTTTTAATTGACCCAAGTTTCCTCTTTCTTACCCTCTTAATTTTGCTTGTTTGGAAAAATAAGAGTGTCTCTATTTTTCATGACAATATTAAGATCTGGAAAAATCTCAGAGAATGAGAAACACTTCCTACATGTGCTTCTTCATGAGTAATCAAAATCAAAACAAGGACTTGACTTCTAACATCAGGAATATGTATACTAAATTAGGCTGTGTGAAGCACAAGAGAAACAAAACTGTTTGTTTACTCTTGCAAGGTCATATTTATGGCAGAAGGTACTTTGGACACTGATTCCATATGTGACTGCAGTTCATCCTTTAACAACATTTTCAAATTTTTAACTTAATTTGTTTAATCTATTTAGAAGATAGATTTATTCAGAAAAGGCATCCCTCTTCCAACACAGGAACAATCACCCACAGAGCCACTTAGGACCAGTTAAATGGTTTGACATTCAAACTTTGCATCTTATTCTACACTTTTCTGAGTATAAGTGTAAATCTTGGCTCACCTTTCTCCTTCCTTTAAGGCCATCCCTTATCCAAGGCCATTCAAGACAGGTGATGAGTGGTGAGATAACATTTGCCTGACTAAAGACACTGCTTGAGCCTGCTGCAGATGCACACTGAGAGCTTTCATCCCACCCTCTCTCCTCCAAGTGTCCTATGCTGTCACAGCTCCTCCATGAGATGCTGTCACATTGCTAAGGCACAAGAAGTTGGAGCCATCTGCTTGCTTCAATTAATTACAGCTCGCTCCTGAAATTTCTGCTGGGACTCTCCTTTTACAGGCACACTGAAATGAGACCCGTGAGCATTAGGGGAATTGACCACATTGTCCCACCTTTTAAACGAGAATAAAAAGAGAGGCCCTGCCTAAATAAGAAAAATGGTGTCATTTCAGCTCCCTCAGAAGTGACTGGTGATGTCTTTCTCTGCAAATAACTGCACCACATGCACAAATAAGGCTGGGAGAGGTTGAAGCGTCAAGAATAGTTGAATTTTCAGCTACTTGCTCTTTAATAAATAATGACAGGCTGCACTTGGAGTTCAGCAAAGAAACTCTATTGCCTTTCTCCTGCCAGGACATTTTTATGCATTACAGGTTTGGACACAAAGTTTCCTGACACAGCAAGGTTAGTGCAGTCATGCGCTTGAGCAGACAGCCCAGCGACACTCAGGGTAAGCACTAAACCGTCCAGGTGTCACCCTCCTGCCTCCTGAGCATCTCCATTTGCCTGTTTACTGGAGGCACGTCTTACAGGGACAAACACAGTGACTTCTGGGTCTCATTGCAGAAGGTGACTGTTCCTAACTCTGATAGTGAGATGTTCTGTGTAACTAAAGTGAGCACATTGTAATATAATTTGCCAATTAGAAACCAAACCCCTGGCTCACAGCCCAAGAAATACTGTGGTATATCTGATTTTTCCTCTCCTCCCAAATATACTTGACTACAGAAGGTCAGAAAGCAAAATGTCCCCTCACCTTTATGTGAATGCTCATGTAAGCACATGATGTTACGGCTTCTGTCACAAAAATATCTGCCTGATTTTTTCCAAGTCATTGAAGCAAAGTCTCCATTGTTTTCTAATTCCTCTGCAGTTCACCAGAGCTAGAGCTGTGATTAGATCCTGGAGTATCATTAACTTGCCACCACCATCACGACCTACTCCAAGCACAGCTTGACACTGCAGCATAAAGACCCAACCTGAATTTTGCTGGATTATTCCCAAATTCACTAAAACCACCTCCCTGTCAGCTGCAATGTGATGCTAAACAGTAAAGAGCAGGCTGAATCTAACTGTTTCTGTGCTGCTTAGAGTCAGCCAGCCAACTGCTCCTCGGGGCTCCTGACAAATAGATACACCCTTCCCTCCCAGGAGAATTCAAAGCACTTGTTTATCTTAAGCTGGCATCTGCTAGCTTGTCCTGGATACAAAAAGAAATATAAAAGGAAAATTAAGTTTGTAAAGTGTTTCAGATTTCTGTCTCACTCTGGTTTCCAGTCCCTGCCACAGATGCAATGGATTACTATGCCCTGTGCTATAGGTGGAATTGGAGCAAGCTTCATTAGTAGCTCTATTTCTGGCAGGAAAAGCACCAGGGTATCTCTCAGTTTAGCCTGCGTGGGATAAAAGAACCAGAAGGGAAGCCAGCACAAACTGCTCCTTTCACACTGCCTTTGGAAGAGCCAAAGCATCCTCCATCAACAAAACCTTGGTGCTATTGCTCTGAAATGAAAAAAACAGAGTTAGGATGCTTGGAAACTTCCGAGGATGACTGATGTAGTTCATTAATTTCTACATTTTGTTCAAAATATGCATAGATGTCTAAAGCCTGAGGTTCATAAAAGTCACTGAACAAGTGCCACTTTAAGAGATCTACTACACATAAAGGAACATATATCCAGTTGTTAAATTATGCAGCCCATAAATGCCAAGAAACAGTGACTGTTTATAAGAGCTGTACATCTGCTACTTCTCTCTTTCCTTCCTATCCATTCTGGGTAAGGATGCCCTTCAGAGCTCCTTCTTGTAAAAAAAGGAAAGGAGGAGAAAAAAAAAAATTAATGAAGAGCTTTAAGTCAGAAGGACAAGTTCTGGAATCCTTTCTGATAGGGAACCTGGAGCCTGACAGTTCACAAGCCTGAAACCTGACTTCTCTCTCCCACTCCCACCAGAAAATGAAGGAGATGTTAAGATGCAGTGTTAGCAAATTAAAGTCTCTCCTTAATCCATTCTTTCCAAGAAGCTCATTTTGGGTGAACTTCCTGACAGCTCTGTAAACCCTTCTGGATTAATCTTAGCTAGTGAATGACATTTGCAAGGGTTAGATGCTTAGATTACAACCCTGGGCTGGAACTCCTTTAAAGATTCTCAAATTTAATAACCTAGCATGAACAATTCAATTAAAGAATTATCACCAGTTTAACTAGAAAGTTCTTCACACCAAGTTCTTAAATTCCCTTTTCCTCAATAAATCAAGGCATTTATTCTCCCCATCATCCATCATCTACTTGTTATTTGCCTGGCTTAAATATTTTAGCAAGCGCTTTAAAATTGTTTGCTGTTTAAAAATTTAGGTGGTGAATAAATATGCCAGTTTCCTATTTCTTAAGCCCCACTGATGCCAAGGACCACATATTAATGGGAACACTTTGCTGCTGAGCTCTCACCATGAGAATTCTACGTTCACATTGTTGTCAGAGGGCTTAGCATTGGGTTGAATCAGTTCAGTGCTCTTAGTACATCGTTCCTTTAAACATCTGTAAATGAATAAAGCGTATTTAATGAGAATCTGTCACGCACTAGTCATCTGCATTAGCAGATTTTTAAACTTTCATGAGAATTATATTAGACTTTAATAATAATAAAAATCCAACCTTGCCTGCACGGAACATATGCAGGCAGTAAGGGGACATTTTTTGCACACAGATTAAGGAGTTTTAAATGTATGAACTACACAACAGAGCTTCCATCAGCGATGGTGAAGAAAAACATACATAGTCTACAAACTGTGTGCAGGATACAAAGAACATAAGGATCAAGGAAGGAGAATTAATACAAAGTATGTACAGAGAAATACACTGGATTTATTCAGGTTGAACAGAGGGGAAGAAATCTCCTCTTTCCTCAGGGACACCAGCCCACACCTTGTTGAAAGTCCCATGAAAATGCTGTATGCCTAAAGCTGGGTATACCTTGGTTAGTGCTGGGTTCAGCTGAAATAAAAATTTAAGAACTACTTTTCAGGAAAAAACAACTCCATTGCAACCAAAGAATTATCCTGGCCTTAGAACTGGGCCTGGTGCATTCTTTCCCAGTGTCTCTGGATTTGTTATCTGCTAATTGTAGGTCCCTGAAATCCCTCATTAGTCAGTAACAGCTGAATGATCCTGGTTCTGTGAAAAAAATGAAACCAAAGCCCCTAGAGATTTAATCAAGAGCAGAAAGGTGAATATTAGTGATTTCTCCTCTCTTTACCCAATCACAAAACTATACATGGACCCAAGCAACAGGTCAAAACAGAACCTCAAACATCTTTGAAGTCTGTTCAACAGTGGGATGTTTTTCCATGTTCTCCTTTCTGCTGAGATCAGTCAGAAAGACAACCAGCTGCCCACTCTTATAGACAGCAATCCTTTGATGGAGCCACACAGCCTGCAAGAGCTTTGCACAGCAAGTACCTTTCCAAAGTGTGTGTTGGCCACCTTCTGAATTCATGCTTCCATGTAGGAAAAACTGTGCTGAAAGGTTTGCTCCACTACAGAGCAGACAATGAACAGTAATTTAAGAACCTGTCTGGTTAAACAAGACCTGCTAGAAATGAAAAATGACATTCCTGATACAAGGCTATTACTGTAGTTCCAGCCATCCAGTCAGCAGCAAGGTATGAGGGAATGCTTCCTGCATTTAATTTCCTACAAATCACAGGTATTAATTAACTTGACTTTTCAAGAAGGTGCTGCCTTTGACATTTGAACACATGCAGATTTTGCAGAGGTTTGTAACCATCTGGTTTCTGAGAACTTAACTCTGCTCTGTGACCTAAGTGAATAGCCACGCAGCGCACCATTTAACAGCTGAGAGACAGAAGAGTTTTTTTCTTCCTTCTTCCAAGGTGTTTAACTGCTGCAGTAAGGGGGCAAACCCTGGTTCAGATAAATCTGCTGTCTTTTGAACAGCAGTACCAATTTCTGTAGATGTTAGCCAGGGGAAGTAAATCAGGAGCAGATTAAGAGCTCAGGACCATGCTGATTTTCTGATTAGCAGAGGAGGTGGGTTAGATGATTAGATTTAGGTGGATCTTTGTATGAATAATGAAGCATTAGGAAAATTGTGATGCACAGCAAGACTGGGAAGCACTATGGACTTCCCTGCCTCTCCTTCAAAATGTAACACTTTTCCCCAAATGAAGGTCTTTCCTAGAATGACAGTGAGACCAGTTGGCCTGTCTGGGGCTTCTGCTCTTCCAAGAATTGTGAAGAAAATGTCTTTCTACAAGCCTCAAGTTTCTCCTAGTGAAAAAATAAAGAGCTATTTCTGTTCACATCATGTCCCAAGTCAAGTTTCCATCTAGTCATCATTACATAAAAGCAACTTGATCTTTTCTCCTAAGGTCAGAGCAGTAGGTCTACCATCATCTCCATAGGCAACTCATTCTCCTCTGCAACCCATCTCTGGACGTGAGCACAACTCTACACATGTACTGGCACATACAACCCTCATCAGCTGCTGCGTGTCTGCTTAAATCTTTTTCCTTTCTGTAAGTAGGAAAAGGTCTTAATCACTCCTGCCAGGATCATCCTTAGATGAGAAGACAAATGTAAAGTCTGTGCTGTGGTAGCCTCCTTGATCTATTCCTGGCATGAGGCCTCCACAGATGCCCTGTGAGCTGATACAGTGCGATGGCTGCTGCCAGATGTTAGTACCAGCAGCCAGGTACCCAGGCACTGGAAGTCCTTGCTGCACAGAACTGAACAACTAATCCTCTGTCTCTCATTAGTGTTCCCTACAATTCTCATTTACAATCTTTCCTCCATACTTACAAGTTCCTAGCTGTTAATAACCACTGTCGCTCCAGTTATTATGTTTCAGATAAATACATTGCAGTAATTAATAGAGAGTAACAATCTGATTTAAAAGATACTGGCTTGCACCAGTATGAAAAATTACTTGACTGTCACTGCAAGCTCAGCTTGTCCTCCATTAGATTATACGTGCAGTTCACATGGGGAATCATACAGAAATCCCTCATCAGTAAAATTATATTCATTAGCCCTCGGTTTAGAAATGAAGCTGGTAAACCAACTTTATCTGCTGTCTGCGGGGTGAAGAGACTTTTGATAACAGCTTTTTAATTAGATGAGGCTCCTTAGCATCAGCATGCAGATAAGGGAAACCACATGACTTACCTAGACTTTGCAGAAATAGACCCTTTGATTTGGAATACAACAATAACAAAAAGATTTTAACATCAGCAGTATTGGGGACAGGACTGCTTATGACTGATAGCATCTGTATAAATTATAGCAGCCACTGCTGCAGCAGAGATGAATGCCTGTAAAACTGAGCCTACTAAAAGAAGTCTGTTCACATCAAAACCCAGAGAAATCCAGTGCCAAGTAACTATTAAAACTTCCAGCCAGTTCCCACTCAGATGGATAAGAGCTGCCTCACACTCACTTTTGCTTATGGGACCTTGATTATAAAACATTTATCACATTTTCATCCCTTGTTAAATGATTTCTTCCAGGGGAGTTCTTTATTGGCAACATATCCAGTGCTTCCATATGCTAAGCAAGAAGGAAAAACTGCAGGAGAATGGAAAGATTGAATATTTCATGCAGTCTGTTTGCACAGTTGTGTGTTTCTGGGGCACTCTGCAAAAGACATAAGGTTTAAATGAAGCTATTTCCAAGAAAATGGCTGCTAAGTTTCCCCTTTTGAACCTGCTAATCAGATAATCTCTCAGGTGGGAAGTAACCAGGAACCTGAACTCGGTTCATCCTACAGGAGTGCTGAAAACTGGACTCCCGACCTGAGCTTCCCCACATCAAGTTTTATTCACACACTAGACTTGAGGCTTTCAGGGGCTTCGCAGTTGCAACTCATTCATTCTTTGTTGCTCTTTCTATAGAGAGAGGAGATAAAGCAAGCTATGGGCCAACGAGATGACTGCAAAAGCACCTATGGGAATAGGACAGGATCTTACTCTTTGCCCCTGAATTTTGACAAAAGACTGCTTTTAATGCTGGCTTTGAACCTCCTATTTGCTAACACATGAAGAATGGCAGAGCCTGGACAGCCATGAAAAGAATTAGGAAATTGCTGCATTTGTATGTGCTTTTGAAGATTTTGATAGGCACCCATCTTTTTCCTAGAGTAAGTATCCTCACACTGAATCATGAATCTGATGTTTATTTTCCTTCAGCAGTTGCTGTGTGCATCCCAAGCTTCCATCTAACCCTTCTTTCATCATCTCCACGCTGTATGTGCAGAGATATTGTCCTTCTGGCACTCAAGGTCAGAGCTCTCATTTCCACATTGGATGATCAAGGACAGCATTTCCAGGTCACTCATTTGTCACTCCTATTGCCCCTGTCAGACTCTCCTTGCTGGAAGTAAGCTTAACTATCTACTACCTACCAGCACTTGTGTTCTGCAAGCATAATATAATGCTCCTACTGCAAAGCTCAGAAACTGCAACCTGACACAATCTCTGTGCCACCAGAGATTGACATCTACCTGGGCAAAGAGTTGACCACAAGGTCCCAAGGCCCAACTCTGAGGTCTTCTTAGAGGGACAGAGCTTGCCCAGTGGAAACATAACAGCAAAAGCTAAGCCATAGGCTCCTGTCCACATAGGAAATGGCTTGCACCACCCAGCCTTGCTTGGAAAGCCATCCCCAAGGTCATAGACCTGACAATTGCACCAATTTCTCATCAGTTCTTGTAAGAGAAAGATTAATGTGGTCCAAGGAAAATGCAAAGCTAGGTGGTTTCCCGAAGCTCCAGAAACTGCAGGATTTCTGAGCTCCAGGTGAGGACACGACTGATTCGCATGTCCCTAACATGAGTTAGGAAGGAAAAGCCTCCTCCTGATCTGACTTGAGGCTGTCCTTGTGGGGGCTGCACTGTCTGCAGTCGAGTGACTCATTTTCAGTGCTAGGATGCTGGATAGGAAAACATTAGTGATGTTTACAAGTTGTCTCCTATGACAGGGAGCCGATGAGTGGGATACTTGGGGTCTAATCCTCCACTTGCTGTTCCAGAGTTATACCACAGAGACCTGCTGCAGGAAAAGTCAAGTGTAATTCCCAGGAGCTCTTTGCCTTCTCCCAGCAGGCACATGGGGAACAGGACCCAGCACCCCAGTACAATACCCCAGCTTTGGCAGAGCTCTCCTCCTGCTGAGGTTCAGTTACAGACTTCATTATCATGCTTCCTCCATAGGAGCTCTCTCACAGAGCACAGCTTTAAGTTTCCTCCCGAGGCAGGTAAAGCCAGCTGCCATGTAGCTCTTCACAGAGTCCGTTCGTGTTATCAAGCTCCTTTGAAAATTCTGTAATATTCCCCTGTCTGCTCAATGCTGAATTTTATGGGAAAAGATCTTGCCTGGGCTCGAAATAATTGTGGGGAGAGAAGAGGCAGCCGAGGAGCACACACCTTTCTGAACACAGACAGTTATTTTACATACCACCCAGCATCATCATAATTTAAATGATGACAAATGTAGCTCTAAGGATCTCCCTGCTCCAAGCAATAAACTTTCAGACAGTTCTAATACCACTCAGTTGTCAAACAAAGCAGTAATTTACATAATAGTGTACTACTGTGTCTGTGAAAGTCCCAGCTCTTTCATAAGGCTCCTTGGCATAACGCTTATGCCTCTAGGAATATTTACATGATTTTATTCAGTAGAATCCAGCTCTGTGGGGGTCCCAGTGGATTGAAGCCATCCCAAATGTGTTATCTTTGAAACTATGGAAGTCTTTGGGGCTTCTTTGACAGAAGAAATTTCACCATCTGGTCTTAAAAGACTTGCAGGAACTCACTACTGGTTTCAGCACATGATGTTGCTCAGAGGCTTACTCTGGGAAACAGTTTGCATGTGTTCTCCTGCTTCTTTGCAAGCGAGAGGTAATGAGTAGAAAAGGGAATAATTCAATCCTGAATTTGATTCCTATTCTGCACACTAATGCTATTTGTAATCCCCATGCCCTTGTGCCTCCAAATGCACTGGGGCTAAAGGATTTTTCTTCAGGCAGTCTATAGGGCAGTGTGACAGCTCTGACCACAGCTGACCCCAGCTGGCAGAGGGCACAGCAGGGCAAACACACCCCAGAGAGCTGGCCTGTATTAACTACATCAAGTAAGCTGATTAACATCTGCATTCCAAATATCCATAAGCTCTGCTCAGGCTTTTTTCCCCCTCTATCTCTTTTTTTTTAATTCCTTAAAAACAAATATATATATATGAAAAAAAAGGGAGAATGCCTGCAAGAGAGCTGAATTTTCTTGGTGTCTTGGTGTCTGTTATTGCTGTTTCAAGGTTCAAGGGCAGTGTGGGCCAAGGCATGGTGTACACACACCGTGGGAGAACCTCTGCTGCACTGAACAGGAATGACTGGGAAAGGTTTGCAACATATGATGTAAAACCTGAGAAAGTCAGGGGCAAGAGGAGATCATACGCCCTGTTGTGACTTTCTGAAGGTCACACATTCTGTTTGCACAAATCTCAAGAACCTTGTTGCCCCAGCCCTTTTAAAACTCCAGAGAATTCTGTTAATTTTCAAAATGACAGTATTTAACTTTGAGTGGAATTTTGCACTGTGATATTGTGCATCTGAACTTGCTTTTTCCACACAGAAGCAACTAAGTTCCTGCATTGTGAGATGCCTGACTCCATTACCTAGAATTTTACAGAACCATCTTCTCTTTTAGTAGGTACATGACATACAAACTGCTCTGGATAGTGCAGTTTACAGGAACCCCAACTAAACCCAAGTTTGAAGGGCAGGCTGCTGTGTTTGCCACTTCTGCAATGTATTATATCAGGAAGAATACAGTGATCCTAAACAGTGTTCTGCTTCACATATAGCAGAACAAGGAGGATATAAACCAAAACTCTTTCCCATGCAAAATAGCTTTTGAATATACTGAATAGCATAACTATGGCAATAATACTTTGGGTCTAAAAAATAAAAACATCCTTCTCACTGGTATAGGACACCAGCCTCATAGGGTAGAGCAGCTTTACGGAACGTGTTCAATTTCTTTGTCATGTCAGAGGATCTCAAGAAATACCATTTTACTCCATTTCCCCTTACCCCTTATTGGATGCTCCATACCTTTTAGTTAAGCTGCATATACCTTAAATATAAGGTATATTCTTAAATAAAGAAGGGGAATCATCCAACCTGGAGGAAGGAAAAACAGACAAAACTTGAAGACTGGAACACACAGCATAAAACCCAAGGATGTGTCTGGAAGTCTTTGTATTTCAACCATTTGTTTTTCTCTTGGCTGCAAGGTCTGAATTGTAGGAACATCCAGCTATTCATGTTGCTTTCTCTTTTCCCTTGAACAGTGCTGGTTAGGACAAGTCTCTCCCCATCCCCTCAAAAAGGTACATTTCCACTTGTGAAAAATCACCTAGAATACTTATAAAACGGTGCATGCACATGAGCAGCCAAGAACAGCTCTACTGGAGAATTACAGCTCAGCTAACTCTGTGTTTATTTGATGAAAATCTCATCCTTGTTCTTCTCTCAGTGGGGCTGTCTTGGCTCAGTCTCTGTGCTCTGATAACCTTGCTCTGAATCCAAGTAGCTGCAGCTCACCACTTCCCAGTATGGATGTTGTTTTGTTAGGCGTATGCTGAGCATTTTAAGAAGCACTGCACTCATTAATGAACAGAATTTCAATCTGCTGTCATCTAGTCACGCAAATGTGGGGGCTTTCCACTTCACTGCTGTTAAAACCCCCACCTCATGCTTCGTATTGGCTTCCAGGTATTATAATCATTAGTCTTACATGTAGAATATTATTTTACAAGATACTGCATCTTGCTGAAGTCAGTCTTCAGTTAAAGAAGCTGAAGTCCTCAGTCTAAAGTTAAATGAAGTAATATTTTAATTTTCTTCATTGCATAGCTTCACTCAATCACAGGGGCATATAACCAACTTCAGGAGAAAGATATCTTAAAAGGCCCAAAGGTTTTCAAAATGAGGATAAAGCCAAGAACACAGAAGAAAAGACACTTTTCACAAGACCCAAACAACCCTAAACATTAGGAATACTAAAATGTCTCAGCTCCTGTCCCTTTAATTCAGTCCTTACCACCAGAGTAGTGCTTTAAGCAGTACAAATATTTTTTCTCATTCTGGTATTTCAAACAGGTACCTTTGCATTTAGCACTGAGCTGACACAGACTAAGAGAGACCATCCTTGAAAATGAATTGAATTTGTCTTCAGGTCGTACATCTCTCCTGCATCCTAGCGTGGATTACCCATACAAGTAAGCAGCAAGAATCCTCGCCTAAGTAAAATCGTCTCACTTTTGATGAAACTCTCTCTCTGCCAGGGAAACAGAAGCACTTATTTCAGTGTTATACAACTTCTTTCCTTCCTATTCCTTCCACATTGTTTTCCTTGGAAAAGTGGGAGTTCACAATGACAGTCAGACCCCAGTTTCCCACATATGCTTATACATATGGAAAAAAAAGTGATTTAAAGGTCAGTCTTCGTACATCAGAACACTAGTGTCAGAATACATTGTAGAAAAAAAACCCCTTAACTTGAAATAGGGGTTTTTATCCCTTCCTTACATATCCACAATATATACTGCAGTAATATGCACTTTTTCCCCCCCGTTTTTGTTCCTTACTATTTATGGAGATGGCAAAGGTGAAACTGATGCAAATATCAAACCAAGATTGTGGTTTAGATACTCTGCAAGGTTACCTAAACCTTGGATTAGCTGATTATTTGGTACAGACAAAACCAGATGAATCAACACGCAGTCATTTTTCAGAATGTTCAACTATGAATTGGTGATTAACCTTTGAATCACACTATGAAGAAAAGCAGCCGATTCTCTATCTCATTGCCCCCAAATCAAACCTGCTCATCCTTCTATAACACGTGCTATAGCCAAGACCAAGCTATTGTGTCCTCACAGGACTATGTCTGAAATTATTCAACTTATTCTTTATAATAGAATAGACCACATAAGCATATAATCTCTTTCAGCTGAAACTCTGTTAACTGGTGTGTAACATTTCTAGTACATACAAGCCAATGTTTTAGTACCCAGCCCATAATCTTACTTCTTCATTCTTTAATGCTGTGTGGAAAAATTAGTTTGTTGGCATTGCCACATTCTAAGCCTCTAGAAACATTGCACTTGTCTCTAATTCTGAAATTTTCTAATGCTTCTTGTCAAATTAGATAGATATCAACCTCACCTAGGTGGGAACCATTCCAACTGGCAGCCAAAGAGAAGCTGCACTGACGGAATCCCAGAAGCTGGTGATTAGACATTGGAAGGAATAGTGGAAGCAACATCAAACATTGGCATTATCCATCCTTTATAAGTGGAGAAAACATTAATTAATGAATGGTAAACTAACAACTTTTCTCATTGGCAAGTGCTGATTTTTGGTCTACTTGGTCTTCATTGAAATACAACAAAAATTGCAGATTTGTAATGAACTATTAGGACTTGCCCTTTATACAGTGAATTTTATAAGAGGGGAAAAGCAACCTTCGTGTCAAAACAATTCTCCAAAGTTGATGAAAATGACAGATTGTCACCGCCTCCTCAATTATGTTTGTTCACTGCTTCCAACTCTGTCAGAAAATCAGTGGAAAGCACTCTTCAGGTCCAATAAATCTGGGCTTCCACTCTATGAAGTAGCTTTAGATCTAAGCCTCTAGTTTGAAAAATTCAGTTGGCCACAAAGAAAGAATTACATATTACAATAGGAGGGGAGCAGGTTTCTGGAAGATGTGTTTTTTCCAGACCTGGAATGCGTAGTACATCCAGAAGTTACTTGTAATTATTCAGAATTAAGAGTGAACTGGTTGAATGAAGGCAGACTTGGAATGGAAAAATCTCTGAAAGCATATCATAGAGTTGTCAGGGTTGGAAGGTACCTTAAAGATCATCTAGTTCCAACCCCCCTGCCATGTGCAGGGACGGTATCGTATCATGACAGAGAAAACAAATCCATGAAGCCCCCCCCCAAAAAAAAAATCAGGTTTGAGACCAAACTTACTCAAAATTAAGATGCTTAAGTCCTACTCTAGGACCATCTCTGATGAACAACAACTAGCTGGCAGCATCTGGCTCCATCCAAAGACCAAATTAATGCTCTTCTACAGCTACGTGTGGCTATCAGTCTGACTTCTGTAGTTACTGATAGTACAGACAGAAGCCTTTTGTTTTGCATCAGACATAAAATTTGTGGTCATTTTTTTTAATCTGTGCCTCCTCCTGAAACATTGATATAGGGGCTTTAAAAATGTGGCAAATGCAGCAAAGGCTAAAACTGCAGAATTGTTTATTAGATGACCAACCCTAGTGTGTGCTCATTAAGAGCAGCAGTGAGTCTGTCCAGAGATGCACAGATACGGTGCTCTAGGCTTGGTTCTTATTTTGGAAAAACCTCAGATCTGGCAAATACCCTTGACATACCTGCTCTGTCAAACTCAGTCTTCTGGGACAGAAGCCAGAGTGAAGAATTTGCTTTCTACTTGACCTTGAAGAAGTCACTTGACCTTTGAGTAACCAGACTAGAAAGCCGGGTTAATAGAAGATCTTTAATGAGAACCAGGTGCTGTATCAGAGCTGAATTTTCATGAGTTCATGAATTATAGAAACCCCAGCAGCAGAGGTGGTATCCAACTTATAATTCAATTCCAGTTGATGCTGCAGAGACCTGTTCCAGCATACAGAGACCCAGTGGGAATATGAACAACTTTTGTAAATTCTTTTTGTTACATCTGAATATCAAGTAATTCACTGATTTGCTTCACACCTCAGATGAGAAATCTCTAGGTCTGATTCTTTGCTATCCCAGTGGGCAGTGGGCAGTTTCATATGCAAATATCCTTATTATGGCTAGGTACCATGTTTCACCAGTGTATACACAGCTAAAGAAAGTACAAGACAGTTGGAAACCAGTCTGTCTCTGAAATCATGCTTAGCTATGCTTGAAGCTTCCCCTGGCTTTGATAGATGCTTTAAAAAGAATACAGGCAGTCTACAAAATATTAAATAATGCAGCTGCTAAACAGCCTTTTCAAAGAAGAAAAGGAAGATTTTTAAAAACATCCCTCTCCCATTATCTTTCAGCAGCTGTTAGTGACTAGAGCAGGTGGAAAAAACTTTTTCTGTTTATAAAACTTGTGCTACATAATTTTGCTTGCCTAAAATGACAGAGCATGTGCACCATGCGGAAAAAAAGCAAAATTCTTAGTTTATTCTTCTTCTTGTCTGGCTGATTCTGAAAGTGAGCGTTTGCTTTTTTGACAACATGCAACACGCTGGCACTGAGCCCTTTCACTTAAGAGTCAGGCAGGTATTAGAGCAGCCCAGGACCCCGTCTGATAGCATCACCTTTATCTGGCTCTTCTGCCTCAAGCATCACTGGTTGAGGAGACAAGGCAGCCGCGTGTAGCAGATGGCCCGATGTGCTTCAGTACACCCACGTCACTGCGATGCTGTGCAGTGGCACAGAGCCTGTCGTTCCAACCTTAGACCTTGCAGGCCCAGCACTGTCTCCTAAATTATTTATTTCTCAGATCAGGCTTAATAATGATGTGGGGAAGAGTTTGATTTTGTGATGAGGAGCGATTTAGCAGAGCTAACGGTATGCCTACAAGCTTTGCAGGGGTAATTCAGCAGAGAGGTGAACGTTCTGGTGCTCTGTTAATGGTTATGGGTAGTTAGTCATCAGGCATTAACCAGCTGTCAGGAATATAAGCTCTGCAATCTACCAGTTTTTAGACATGCAGCAAAGTAGTCTGTGCTATGGTCAAAAAATACTGCCTTCTGGACCGGGTGATAGGAGCACAAGATGTTGCAGTTTTCTTTGTTTTACTGAGAAACTGGCATTCTTGTTGTTTGGATCAACCCTAATGAAACACCTGCTAGGTTTTAATTAAAATAAAATGGAATGCAGTTGCAGGAACAGGTGGAAGGAGAAGATGATATACCATGCAGCTCAAATCCCTCCATGTGTTCGGAGACTTTGCAAAGTCCCAGCTATCACATCCATAAAACAGCGCTGGAGTGTGTCAAGAACATTTTGATTGTGCACACGAGTCTGGTTAAAAAGGCATCTACTTAGTCAGGGAACAGCAGAAAGATAATATTCAGGCAGCCTTACATTACAACTAGGTAATGATTGGTGTAATGGTTTCTCACTTCTCATGTACTACATGGTGATATTTTCCAGTTGTGAGAAGCTGGACCATCCAAATCATTCACAGTAAAATGATAGACATCAAAACAACAGCCAGGCATCAAAATACATGAAGCATGTAGCAATTATGTTCTTAAAAAAACCCTACTCCAAACCAAAAGCCCAACTACAATTCCTATCCTGTCCCCATCCTTTGTTACAAAGAGCTGGCCCCAAGAGGCATGAGGTTGTGCACCTTGAGCCAACTGCCAGAGAGAGCAGGGCAAGATTAGCTGCTGCTTTTCATATCTTGTTTAGGCATAGAAGAGCAATGGTGCTCTTCAACACACCACTACCTCCTGAACTTGGCAGAAGGTTAACTGCCACCTGTATATGGCAAGAAAATGGAAGGTAATGAAGAGCTAGAGTCATGCTCCACACCACCCAGCCCTGGCATGTGAGAGAAAATAGGTAATTGTGAAAGGTGCACAGTGAGCACCTAGTGTAAGAACCAGGTCCAGTGCAATCACTTATGGACAATTTAAGTTTTGAATGACATAAGTGAACTTAGTGGGCTAGAAAATCTGGCACTTTGCCAAGGAATGCTTAATACTGATTGCTTTAAATTAGGTCTGTCCTTTAAACATTGTCTTTTTGTGCATTTACTGCCAGGGAGCCTGTAAGTGTTCTTCATTATTACTTTGGTGGGTACTGTCTTCTAAAACTATAGTTCTAGAACAAAAAAAAAAAGACAAGACACCCGTAGGAAGTCTGAAGCCTCCCCATTTCCCTCAGGAGAAACTCATGTCATGAGCTTTCCCTGTTGAAAATAAACTACTGCAGAACCCCTCATGTGCACTGTCTTCAGCTGTAGATAGAAACTATTTAGTGCATGGGTTATTTATCTTTAATAAACTTTTCAGTCTATCAGGTTGAAGCAGTTCAATGCTATAAAATACTTACGCAAGAAAGGCTTTTCTGTGCATAAACATCCACCCTTTTCCAAGATACAACACATAAAGCCTTTCTGATTTTTGCTTTCAAGATAATAAAAGTCCTCTAAGGACAAATGACTTGTAAAATTTTGGTTCAATATCAAAGAATAGGGGAAAGCACACAGCATGATGCATTCAGAGGGTTCTTCATATCAAATAACTCCAAGGATTGCAATTGTGTACGGTAAAAGGTAAAAGATGAAGCTGGAAGTTTGACCTGCTAGCTCTGTTTGCTGTATACTTTGTATACTGGGTTGATTACTTGCTGTCTTCTGTAAGACAAGCAGTTTGCTGACATGCTCGACTCCATAATTTGATTCAGAAAATGAAAACTGCAGTGGTATTTTAAAAGACGACTCTGTAGAAGAGCACACAGAGCTGAGGGAAAGCTTTGCTTTCCAAGGGATGCAATTCAGGGCACTGCTCCTAGGCAATGGGTCATGAAGCCTAATGAGGTAACAAGCCTAACAGAAGCTGGGAATTGAAACAATATCAAAACTGTAAAATGGTCTGGAGACAGCAGAGTGCTAGGAAGGAAGACCTTGGTATGAGTCAGATCCTTACCTAACCCAAACCTGTGCTGTCCTATCCAAGGGCAAAGAAGTCACCAGATCTAATGACTTATAACAGATAATTCTGTACATTTAAAGCATCTGTCTGTGAGATTTCAGCCCATGACAATCCAAAACCAAAGCACTTTGGCAGGTGGGTTGATTCTGACCTCCCCTATTGAGGTCCATTTCCATAACTTTTCTTGTAATGATTTCACCTCTCATATGGAGTTTTGGATTTGAGTCAAGATTTTTGGATATGTCTCCCATGACAAAGCAGGCTGTGCTAGCAAAATGGGTCTTTGCACAATTTAAAGCCATGTTTTCTTTCACTCTCACTCTTGCAGTCTACATTTGTAAATCCCATCATGCCTGGCAGCTACTTGACTGATCTACTGGTTCAAATGCTAAAAGTCACATTTGGCCTGGAAAATCCACTTAACATGTTTGTTTTTAATTGGTTTATTCTGTCACAAAAATGTGAGTAATACACATTTTTACATGACAGTTTACTTTTGAATGCGAATCACCATCCACATTAAAGAGAAGGTTCACTCTCAAGAAACCTCAAAAACAATGATAAAGTTGCACACTCAGATAGGAGTTAGGTTCCTAGATAAGTGTCTTTAAAGATCTGGTCTTGTATATGCAGGTTCTTTAATGTTCTGACCTGCCTGCCTTTGCTACACTCATGCATGCTCTCTATAACCACTATGTTAAAACTTTGCAGCGCTCCTCATCTGCTGGTGCCACAGTTATTTACAACACAGAGTAGAAAAAGTAGGAAAAAAAAAAGTAGAAAAATACTTTTGTTCCTTTGTGGTCACTGGCTCTGATGATTTGTGAAGCTGAACATTCAAGAAGAGAAAGTCAGGTAAAATAACAGTCATGGGGCAAGAGACGAAGGGCAGGGAAGTCCAGCAGGTAACAGCACTTTTCGTGATGTGTTATCCCTGACACTGACCCTGCATTTCCATAAGGGTGAAAGGACACAAAGAAACAAAAGCAAAAACACCTCACATTGCACAGAAACAGACACAGATCTTGTTGATGTTAGGCAAGAAGGTGGCCAAGGTCTGCAAAAATACATGGGCAGAGGTAGGAGGAAAGAGAGAAAAAACTTGAAGATTGGGTCTGAAGTCACTTTTATGGCATTTATACTACCAAAGTCCCTGTGATAACTCCTATAAAGCAGATTGAAGGTCTGGGGCTTTGCAAAGCAGGCTGAATTTTGGGTTGTATTGTGTACCTTTAAAGTGATTAAACCACTTAATCACAAAGGCACCCACTGCTCTGGTCTGAAAAAAAAACAACCCAAAACCACCTCCAAACAACTACCATCTCAATACACAAACATTCAAGCTGATGGTGTATGGATGGGGTCTCAACCAACAACCACAAACAGATGCTTCAAACAAAGTCAGAGAAACTCCATAGTAGACAATTATACAATAGTCTAGTGTAGATGGAAGTACTTTCTAACACAATTAATTCCTCAATTTTTGCCCAGGAGCCTGATAATCTGTATTGCACCAAAACCAGGTTTCTATGTAACTGAAGAAGAATTTAGGATTTAAATGACAGTGAAAACATAAAACAAGTTTTTTTTTCAGTGCCACAAATAGCAGGGTTGTGCATTTGCACAAGTTGCACCTCTCCAAACTCTGCAGTGGCTTACATTGGTAGCTAATTCATCTTGCACCATTCTCAGTGTAAGAAAATATTCATCTGGAAGACTGCTGAGCACGTTTTTCTTCTCTGAGGTCCACATAAAACCATACTTGCATCAAAAGTTTATGTATTTATATTTATAAGATCTGCAAGCAGATGCCTCTGGCTTCTTTGCCATGTGGACTCTGTCATGCCTATAATTTTTCAAGTACCTTCTAAAAGAGATGAATTTCTTTGCTTGTGCACTCCTTGCAAGCAGCAGGGAACACTATGGTTTCCTTTAATAGTTTCTTTAGCATCAACAAGAGTAGATTACAATAAAAACTGTGTATTTTCATATTTTGCTGAATCAAGCCAAACTCTTCCATTAAAAAAAACCCATTACGCAAAGTTTAACTAAAAAGCCACTTGCTCATGCACAGTTAGATACGACCTCATGTCAAATAGCCCTGTGCTCTGCACCAAAAAGGCAGTGACATTTCTACATGTAATTGGGTGCACATCTCTCTTGGCTAGTACTGGCAGGCTAGGCACTCCACTAGCTCATTTTCATCACTCTTTCTCTGGTCCCAAGGAGCAGAAAACTAACTTTTTTTTCTTAGAAATGAAAAGCAATCCTGTGGAACAAGGTAGCAGTGTGAATAGGTGCAGCACGAATCCTCAATGTGGTTGCAAGATGGTTTCCTAATACTACAGTTTCTACATCTGCACATAAGAACTCCAGCCAGTGACATTAAAAACAGAAAAAAATAAACTAAGTTCTGATTAATTATTTTTTTATAAGCTTCTGAATGCACATTGCTTCCATCCCGTAATATGCTCTCCTGAGTACCTCTCCTGAGTAACTTTAAGATCTTACTAGGTTAAAAATGAAAAAAAAAAAGCTATTGGCTTTTTGATGTTGAAAAAAAAAATCCCACTTTTGGACTCTATTTGAATACATAATGTTTGTTTGTGGACAACTTCTGGGATTTGTGGGAAGTAAGAAGGGCTGCAAACATTTCACAGGTCAGATATTGAATTTACTTAGTGAGACTGAAGTGGTTTAGGATACTTTGCTAGTAGAGATCTGATTCTCTTCTCTCAACCACTTTAATAATGACAGTGAAATGAGCCCCCAATGTGCCTTGTCACTGACTTATCAGGCAATTTTAATAAGCTTTCCTCTTAAATATTATATTGCACAGGGCCTTGAGACATCTTTCCCTATTTATAACCTGTCTCCAACTGGGCTAACCCTTTCATACTTTGCCTGTGTTCCTCTTCCAGTCCCATTCTTCTCTTCCCAGACACACAAGGTTGGAAGCTGGAACTCTGGAGCACAGGTAACTCTTACCTTCCCCAGTGAGCTCAGCGTGAGCTTTACTTACACCACTGCTTCCCAACTGCATTAAAGAAAATAATAAAAATCTCTCTTCGATACTTTCAATTCCCAAACCTAACACTTCATTTTACTAAATCAGAACAGATTGCCCTACTTTTTACATCCTAGTAATTGTCCATTAATAAATCCTACTCCTGCTCAGCCTTATTCTTCAGCTACCCAGCAGCAGCGCTGGCACCAGCAAGATTCAATTCAAAATTGTTCCCAGGAGGGCAATAAGGAGGAAGGAAGCTTCTGCCCTTGGCAGGCATCGGTGATAATCGTAAGTGGTAAGCTGCTGACCTACATCCATCTCACAAACTCATGAGCTAAAGAAAGTCTTGAATGCCAGCACTTCGATCAGCCCCAGTCTGTCCACATGTATCAGGATATCACGTCTTTGGATTTAGAGCTAGTGTTCTTTTTTTCTCTAGTGCCATTAGGTGTGGGAGTCAGGGAAACTGTGCTGTGCAAGTAGAAAAGCCAAGAGTTTCTGGGCTAACCAGCCACTGATCATACCCGGCTGTAGAGAAGAGCAAGGGCAAAAGGAAGATCATATGTCTGAGGATCAACATTACAAATCTGGACTAGGAATGAAGAGAGGTATGAAGGGGCCTGGTGCTGAAGACATACACATGAACCCTCCAGCAGCATCTGAGTGTGCTTAATGGAAAGGGGAATATGGTTCCCTGGAACTGCTCAAGAGCTGAGGGAATAAGGTGGTCATGGTTTTCCACAGTTTTTCTATAGTTGCTTTCATGATGGTACAGAGGCATATTGCCTGTTGAACTGCTGCCTTTCTATCTGCTTATCTAATTTTGTTCATGTTTATCAGCCAAAGTGCTGAAGGTCTTTGAGTAAAAACTGCTTCTAGTTTCATTGTGGTTTTTTCCCTTTGTACCATCAAACACAAGAGGGGTCATACCTTGGGACCTACATTTTCACTTTTGCTTAAACTAAACTATTTGTCCTGTGGAAGTTACAACTGAAAAGAAACTTCACATTAAGGCAGGGCTTGAAATTGTTCTCAAGCCCTCTTGTGGTGCTCGCTATCAGCTACACTGCAGAAGCATCAACTCACAGCAAAGATACATAGTGCAAGCTCATTCACTGAACAGATGAGCAGGGAAAGCAAGCACCTTGTTTGGCACAACCCAGTGCCTCTGTGCCTTTCTCATCTTGACAGTGTAGAGAGCAGAAGATACAGAAGTGGCAGATTCTCTACAACCCCTTGCCCCCATTCTAAACACAAATAACCTGCTCTCCAAAGGATGAGCTTTGCTTTTTAAAAAATAATTGTTCAACAACTATTAAAAAANATTCAAACCGTTCAGCCCTTCAAGCACATCCACGGCGAAAGGACGAGATAGAGCAACATGAATTTACATGTCCTTTCATACAGTCTCAACAAGGGGTGCAACTTGGTTTTTATCTGCTTTGCAGCATCTCACATGGACGACTTTTTGAAAACCCAACTTCTTGAGTCATTTATTTGTCCACCTATCACTTTATTTCAAATAGTATTTAATGGGGAAAAAAAAAAATCACAGAAATAACCTATGAAAAGGAATTTATCAAAAGTTCTTAAGAGCAGAATCAACATTTGCTATAGAAATGCCTTATCCCAGGATAAAACAGGTGGGTAGAGCTCTATCTCATAAACTGAACTTGACAGGTATTGCCACCAGTGGAGTGCTTGGCTGTCGGTTCCCATGAGCTGGTGCTACAGAAGCTATTCTGAGTAGAGACATGCAGAGCAGCAACATTTAGATTAGATTCTTAATTTAACTTGCTCTGCCTCCAAACAGATTTTGCAGCTCCTACCTGCTTAGGTGAATGCATCCAGCAAAAGCAGCTTGCTCCTGGCTGTTGGCAAGAGGTTTGTCCTTCTTGGGTTATACTTTTCTTCTCTTGCCCACTGCTGCTTTTTGTTCACAACAGCTTATCCCAGTTTCTGTGTCACTAGTCAATCCTATCACTTATTCCTCCAAAGGACTATTTTAAGATGATTGTGTGCATCCAGTGGCATCCCAGACAAGCTGACTGTAATTAAACAGCTAATTTAATTTTTCCAGGCATTTTCTACGATTTTACCCCAGAGCATTTACAATTATTGTCTTGTATTTGTATCCACAGAAAAGCTACAGAACCCATGAAAAATTAAAGTGTCTCATGCTCCCAAAGATGATCTTAAATTGTGATACTTTC
>VYZX01023020.1:85808-112614 GCA_013401335.1 Brachypteracias leptosomus | reverse complement strand
CTAACATTCCGTGATTCCATGTAAAGATACAGTTAACTCTTCCATGAGGATGGAATCAGTTGACTGATATTTGGGATATTTACAGTTAACAGTTTATTCATTGTTACTACTTTTTTTTTATGAAGAGCCTTCCATCTCTACAGTGATTAGTATTTCTCATAGTACTTTTTGTTTTCAGAAGTCACTTCACTAGTTTCTCAGCACTGCTGAATAGATTATTGATCTCAGTTATTGTATGCTGTGGTTGGCATTGATTCCTTCAAAAACATTTGAAACTTCTGGCTCTACCAGCAACATCATCAGAATGGTTGTTGGAAGTCACAGAAATAAATGCATGAGCAGTCCTGAACTCTATCCAATGAAGATTTTAAACACTAAAATAAACCACAGTGACAAATACATGGTAATAACAGCACCTTTCCAACCATCCTTCACATTACCTTTATATGAAGCAACTTCCAAAGGAAACACCACTATGGAATTTCCTTGAAGGTTTATTAAAACCATTGTACATGTTATTGATCTTCTCATAGGTGTTTGTAAGTGCTTGCAAGTGCCCACCACATCCCCAAAAGCTAGGCTGTTATGGAACAAAAGGAGAGGGAGTGAAGAGAGGAATACGACACACTGATACTACCATGTCAATACTACCATTTGTAGGGAAGCCTATTTTGTGCAGAGAGACTGATTTCCATCCCATCCTTGGGTCTCTCAGGAGCATGCAAATGACTTGAATTTATACATTTCCTAATGCACATTATCTCACGTCTCCCCTTTAAATTGTATGGTTTAATCCTATTCATTTTGAAGCAATCCTGGCACAAACTTTCCATGCACGATAACTGCATAGCAGCTTTTATGGAAAGCAGAAACTTGTTCTCATTTGCACTAAGAAACTTTCATAACATAGGTAATCTCAAAGTTCCTTAATTTCATCCACAGCAAGCACTACCTTCCAAAATTAATTAAGTCTATAGGAAATACTTGGCACTCTACCACTTTTTATCCCAGTACTCCAAATTGCTTCAGTTAATATTAATTTAAAAAAAAAAAAAAAAAAAAAAAAGGGTNTTTAAAAAAAAAAAAAAAAAAAAAAAAAGTAGTGTCATGAGGTTTGGATTTGTCAGTTTTCTAAATGTCAGAAAGAGACCAACTTACTTAATATTACCAAGCTAGTGCTGATCCCAGTTATAGGCAAAGATTACAGAGACACATTGCACCCTTGGTCTAGCTAATAGACGATGACTTTAATACCTGGTAACAAGATGCTAAAGTTGAGCTGCGGCTTCTAAAAGGTGTCACTTGCCTTCAGTTTTCTTTCACCATAAACTCTAAGCACAGAAGAGCTGAATATCAAAGTCAAAAATACAAGGGTACCAAGAAAAAAAATTATGCCATTAAAGACACAAAGATACCTGTGATGCTGTTTTCATTGACAAGCAACACTTCCCACCTGGAATATCTGCCTGTAACTCCAGATTGAGAGAAAATCAGTATCATGGGAAACTCAGAATCGCCAAGGAGCCAAAAGAATAAGGAGCACCTGAATCAGCCTTAGACAACATGTAACATTTTCAGAAAGTAGAAGTTTGGGGTTCTGATATTATTTTATTCTTTTGCAGTAAGGAGTCAAATATAGAGAAAAGTAGACAGAAGGACAAATTTTCTTATAACCTCTCCAGGTAGGTCAGTTGGTTAGGGATACTCTTATTGTTCTTTTATTAGAGTAGAAACACCTTGAGTTAGCCTTTCAAATCTAGCAAATGTTGGCAGAATACTCTTGGCTAGGTACTAAGGTTATTAACGATAAAAATGTATCCTGAGGCTCACGCAAGTATGTGCATATATTTCAAGCTTACTGCTGTTACAGAAATTGGCAGTCTGAGATCCAGCTGAGTAAAGCCTATCACTCTTCTCCAGTTCTTTCATTACTAGACTCTCCAGTTCCATTCCTTCAAGGCTTTTAAACCACCTGTTCTCCGCACAACATTTTGATATGCTCCTTTGACAAGGTACCTTAGAAAGACAGCATTATTAATGTAACTACCCGACATAACCTTCCCTTCCCTCTTTAAAAATAAATAAATACATACATACATCTCTTAAGTGCAAAGAACACAACCTTAAGGAAAGGAGAGGTTGCCTTGAAGCTCTGTACACAGAAAGAAACCATTTCTGGAAATCCCCATTATACTACTTGTCTGCAAACTGCTGCCACACCACTGTCTTACCTGCTGTTCCAATTCTTCATCCCTCCTTTTTTGCTTTGTTTTTGGTTTTCTACAACAGCAGTAGAACTAATAGAGAGTGCACTCCTGGCTCAGACACAAACAAGTTATCATGATCTTAATGGGTTATGCTGCCAAGCTGAAGTAGCCATCTGCCTGTATGCTTTTAACCCGCTTCAATTTAGCTTAATCTTCAATGTAAGAGCTAAATGTGAGATAACATGACTTAGCTTAAATATGAAACTAAACTGCATTATCTCTCAATGTGACAGGCAAAGCATGCCCCCAACTAATGGATAGCAAAGGTTAGCTGAAGGGAGGAAACTTGTTAAGCTATTACAACTCAATCATGCTAATGAAAGGTTTAATCTAATGCGCTTTGCAGCGTATCTGCAGCCGTAAGTGCAGTTAAGGATGCATTCATAAACAGTTACTCCGGCTCCGATGAGGCACAATAATTCACAAAGCTGCATAGTTCATTCGTGATGCTCAATAGATCATGTAACATTCGTACATACAAACTAGCCAGATCTTGTTCTACAATAAGTCAAACGTGTACAACATTCAACCACAGACAACCCTTCTTTTTTGAGAAAACTACCAATCTATGGTTAATAGACTTATATCCAGCTTGTCTAAGATTTATTTAGTCTTCAAATCTGGATATCCTTCTTACAGGACACTTTATTTTACAAATAAACACTACATCCAGTTTTACTGTACTTAGTCCATGGTTCCAGAGGGACACCCAATGCCCAATAAGACTGTAGAGTACCTTCATTACATGCTGAAATCGTACAATACTTGGCTATGTCTCAAAGACATGAGTGACTATTCAATTTTGAAACACATATCCATATACACATAGCCATACTTAATAAATTCGTGTCTCAGCACACAATGATGCATAACACACATGCATGACACGCTTGTTCTGTGTAAAATGATCCTTTAAGAGTTTTTATTCTCAATTTTAAAATATAATAAAAAAGGCAGCCCCTCTAGTATTAGGCTGCCCTGCCTGAGAAACAATTACATTCCTTTCAAAGGTGTTGCTATTTGCTCAGATACACTCTCTGTACTTAACACACCTGAAACTTTCCAACAATACTACATTTATCTTGTTGCAATGAAAAACATCACAACCTATTCTGGCTTTCTGGTTGGTTAATAATGTGGTAAGGCTTACTTTATTTTTAAATAAATGGTAGTATTCTTGACCAAGCTTACCCTGTGCTTACTCTACTGACTTCAGCAGAGGTACAGCAAAAATAACTCTGGTCCTTTATGCCAAAGTGATTCAGAGCCAAATTATGATGAATTATCAGGCAATGGGAGTCTAAAAAGAGCCAAGGCTTCTCTTCAGAATGAATACTAATAAGGCTAGAAACCACTAATACAAATTACTACACTTGCACAAAACTCCACTGATTGAGGATCCAGATAGCCACATTAAATAATGCATCTATGTACTAATATCTTTCCGTAAGAACATGTAGCTACCACTTACAATAGTACTATTTCACCATTTTCCACAATTTTATTTAAAAACAAAACAACAAAACAAAAACAGTGTACAAAAGAAACAAAAATCACAACACCAACCCCAGACATGTGTGGATAACCAAGAACACTCCTTGTTCCACCATGTGATGTTTGCTTTAATTAATTGTTTACCTTCTGATTTTGGAGAAAAGATACATGCAACTGTACCAACCTTGTAACGCCTCTTATTCTAATCTGCTGATTCCTGTTGGACCAAAACACATTTCCTAAGCATGAAATGCTCAGATTCCTGATTTTTTTTTCTGCTCAGGGTGCCTCAGCACAAGCTATTCTGCTATTCCTCTTCCTTCTACCATGTATAATAAACCTGTAGTTTTAATCCACTGTTTTCTCTTTTGCCTTTCAATTGTAACTTCAATAGCATATGTAAATCTCTTAGCAAAAGCGCTGCTTTTCTTCCTTCTTTCCTAAGTATTTTCTTTCTGCATAAAACTTACAGGTTCTGGAGTCAGCTCACTGAGCACTTCGAACAATTAAAGCACAACAAATGAAAACTGCAAAGAAAGATGTTATAGAATAATTGTATAGTATTAGTACTGTGTGTGGAATTATAAGCAGGTTTTGTGTTATTTATTCTTTTATTTATGCAAAATAGCAAGAAACTTGTATGCTGTATTGTTCCATATCTTACATAGTTTACAAACATCCAACGTTCTTCTCAAAGACCATATATTTGTAATGGCAATCTACCTTTTTCCCTCTTACATACTCCACAAGTTTCATGGAATTACCAGTAAATTTGCCTCTTCTTGCTTCTGATTCTACACACAGCAAAGCGTTTGCTCACAAACTGCTTTACACAGTATTTGCATTAACTGAAGTTCAAAAGCACATGCAAATAGAGGAGGAAGGAGGAGACGGGCCCTCTTAAACACATCCCAGACAAGGACTATCTTTATCCCTTAAATAGTTAACACTTACTATTCTACAACACATTACAGTAGCTTTCAGTGAAGCTCCTTCTATCCTAAAACAAAATCTTCAATGTGTGTTCATGTATGTATTTAGATGTGCCTTTACAGGCACTATGAAGATTCTCAGAATTCAAACTCTTAAACCTATATTCACAGGTTGCAGAACATGTGGACTGATCTTTAGAAATGTTTGATTACCCAAACTCTTCAGTGAGAGCTACTGCATACTCAGCAGTTTAGTGTAGGAAAGTAAGCCTGCCATCTTCAACACCTAAAACCAAATTAAAGTCAGGGTTTGAAAATCGTAACACTTAGATATAAATGTCTCTTAAATCCTGAGAGTTGAGTGGACATTAAGAAATAAACCATCTCACACATAGTTAAGACTAACAAAACTAAGCAGAGGCTTCTAAAGGACAGAATATATATCCTAAATGATAGAACATAGAGTAAACTACACCACTTGTTTTGGTAGCTTTAAAATAGAGAAGCAAAACGGATGTAATCCAATTCTAACTTAATTATTTGACTATCTTACAGAAAAACTGATCACAAAATGCTGTATGTAATCAATATATGCTTCTATAAGGCATAAGCAATCATAGTAAGAGCCAAAGTACTTGCGTAAGAGGCAAAACTTTGGTGCAAAGTTGACATAGGAATGCTATGTAATAAAAAGCGGTAACAGGGACTCACCAATAGCATCCATGAAAATGAAATTTGCAGCAAAGCTAGAAACTAACCCTCTTTCTTCTAAAAACAGAAACAGTATCTCTCATCTCCCAAATACTTTTAAAGGGACTAAAAGTACTCGAACACACTGAAGAGTAGTTCTGTTTTTGTCCGAAAGGTCAGGCCAAATTTACTACGTTGCTGTGTAACAATCCATGTTATCCCCTAATTTTTCTATATTACCCCTTAAAGAAGTTCTAGTTCCTTTTAATTGAGGAAGCTTTCCACTAAAGATACAAAGCTCCTGAAACAGTTAACGTATTTATTGGGTTTCAGCTGTGAGACCCACAATATTATTCTTTCAGAAAGTCTTTTCAACTCATGCCAAATAAGTCACATTAGCAATATGGTTCTACAAAATTATCAACAACATACTTAATGATGGCATATAAAGTTGATTTTACTTGAAAACAGTTGTCACATTTGATATTTATTGTCTAGAGATGATTTCCACATCAGGTGTCCTCAGCTTTCAAGTTTAATTACTTTTCTTTTACTGCTAATAACAATAAACTACCAAATTCAAAAATCTAAAGGTCTTCTACTAGATTTAGAAGATAAAGACATATAATGCTTAAGGCCTTGGAAAATAATACAGCAGCTTATTTTTTCAAATTTATAGCTGTTTCCTAGTTAGGACACCAGTTTTTGGGAGATTTATGGTAGAAGAGATTAACAGGGGAAAGACAAGCATTTACTTCTTTAAGTGAAATAAACTGAGGAATCAAAATTTTAGTTTCACCCTTGAATAATGCTGTTGGTTTATCTGTTCTATATGTTAGACTACAAAACAAGACAAACTTAACTATATACATACACCAGTCATCCTTTTAGTTAGAGCTAAAAGAACCAGGACTGTTCCAAAAAGCACAGTAAGTTGCAGCACAGATTTAAAGAGTGAGATTCTCTCAGTCTAGCCATAACTAGCTTTTTGAAAACTGATCATGGAATGTGATTGTTTTCCAGTGCTTTGCAAATATTACACAAAATCCATGCATCTTGTGCATCCAGCTTTTCGCTAGTTCCACATCAGGATACCAAGTCAAGAAGGGCTTTGAATTAGATCTGCCTAGACCTTTTTTCCCCTATGTTAAGTTCCTAAAAACAGTCAAAAGACTTAAAAATACAATTAAAAAAATAAAAGCCAGATTTCACTAGATTGTTAGAATAAATATCTTTGCAGAATAATTAAGCAACTAATATAGACTGCAATAGTGAGGTTTTATATGCAAGTCTTCCCTCTATCCACTGTAAGGCCTTGCCAGTAACGACTTGAGTTACATGGCGTCATGAGGTTCCTCTGGTTTTAGCACCCCTGAGGGTCATCTATTCTCAGCCCCTGAGCTGGCCAGCTCTGTCTGTCCCTCTCCTTCCAGACCTTTACCTCCCAGACCTCTGAAGTCTCCATCCCACTCCCTGCCAGCATCATTCTGCAACAATCTCTCCCACAGCATACACAACTGCTTCCCACTCTCCCAGAAAGGTCTCCTGAACCAGTTACTCCAGGGTAACCCAACACAAAGACCAAGACCACATCCCATCCCCACAGAGATGTACAATCACCTACAGAATGTTCTCCTTCAGTACTGCCTTCACTGGAAATTCTTGTAGGGTCAGATTCAAGACTTCACCCGCAGCACTTAACGCTTTATGAAAGCCCATCCTTCATTGTCACTGGTGTTTCACATAAAACCAGAGTTAACTATCTAGAGATAGAGAAAACTGCTCAGCTCTCAAGTCCGCAATTCCCTCCCCATCACCATCAATGGAGAAGAATATTTGCAGTATTTCTATTGATCTATTGATCTCAACAAGCCTTTCCTTCATTTACTCAGAGTAATTAAGTCTTTTAGGAATGTAATGTCTGACTGTAGATGTTGGTATTTTGACCAGATACTTAAAATGCCTCAAAGCATATAGATAAAGCATTTCAGCTTTCATTACTTTTGCATCTATCTATGCAGGTAGCTATGTTCAGCCTGGATCAACTCTGCTTTAAAACCTACCTCTCTTTTTACTCTGTTGCCTCACAATTCAGTGAAACTAATACATAAAGTGGAGACAAAACTGTTCATTTTTGCAGATGCACAAGTATGAAGGTACAGAATCTATAACATACATCAGGCTCAGGCAGATGCCCCAACAGGAGCTGAAATGGGGTGCCCAGTCTCATGGGTGGTGTGGGGTCCCAAGGTGAGGCTCCTCAGGGCTATTAATGTCCATTAGTGCTCTCAGGGCACTGATCTTCATCTGCATAACTATCAATCAAGTAGGGTTTTTTTTTTCAACAGTTAGTTTTTATAAAGCATACTTTGGAGCTTCCTTAATTAAAAATTTCCTATTTTGGTTCAAGGGGAAAAAGGAGTTGCTGCTAAAGTAAAAAAAAAAACAAAACTGTACCTAAGCATACTAAATCTTTATCATTAACAGAATGATAGAGACCTTATTGCTTTCCAGAAAAACCTGTTAACTAACACAGAAATTAAATTCACCACAGCAGTTATAATGTAATGACACAGTGTAATAAATTTCAGATGCTACACAAAGCAGTTCTGGTCATTAGAATCATTTTTCATAGCTTTAATTGCATTTTTCATTTACTCCAGGTCATCAGTATACCTATCCACCTTCTTCTCAAATGAGCTCCTTCTACTGAAAATAGATGGCTCAGAGTTGAAGTTGGGCTTTGTTCACCTTCTGGGTGGATCAGCTGCTCCTCCATGCATGCCTGAGTTACTTGCAGACACATGCCTGTCCCTCAGTAGGCATTTCCAAATGAAATCGAAGAGAAGCAAACACCAAGAAATCAAAGCTGATGAGCCTTTTGGTTAGCCTGAGAACCATTACTGAGCTTCCTTTTCTGTTGGTTCCTGCTCAGAGTTAGTGCTTGTACAGCTTGAGAAAAATTACTCATTTATGAATAATAACTTTGCTCTTCTTCACAACAACTGTGACAAAGTCACTTGAGCTTTGGAAATATTGTTGTTTCCCTTTTCTCTGTTGTGATATAATATTCAAGTAATACAACATGCAGTTTAAAAAGAAGGTTTATTTTTTGCTACATAGTTTAAATCAAAATGGTATTTGGTTTACAATGTAATTGCTAGATGAGAGAAAGGTTATTCTATTCATTTTCCCAGAACAGGAACATGCTCTCATAGCTTATGTACTACATTGTAATTATGTGTATTTTCAAAGAAAAGAGCAAGCAGAGGTAAGAGGTCTTCTTGTGTTCAGTAAAACCATAGTCTCTGTATATATCATATTGAAATTACTGCATGAAGATGGTGTGCTACTGTAAATCTTGGTTCTGTATAGTCTCTACATCTTTATTTTATCTGCCTTTGAATGTGGTGGATATTCATCCCTACAAGGGAGACTACAGGCAAGAAAAAGGGCCAACTATCATGAATGTGTCAGGTTTCCAGCTTTTTTTTTTTTTTTCCCAAGAGTAGTTCAGAGTTTCTATCTCTTTTTACATGAACTAGAGATACTAACAAGTGTTGTTCCTGTACAGAAATCCCTACTCTGAGAACTGCAGGCACATCTCATTTTGGCACAAATGCATTCTACATTTTTAAAGAATGGGCACCTGAAGTGAAGGTGTCTTCCAAAATGGGGAACCTTAAAAATATAACAGGAATAAAATAAATTTAGGATCAAAATACTTAGGGTTACTTACTTTTGAGGTGAATGTAATTACAGTGAAAATAGAGAACTAAGTATAAAAATTTCTAGCAGCTTTCAGAACCAGAGTAATTTTGGTATATATTTTAACTGAAAAAAAAAACCCAAACCATATGCTATAAGACTGTGCTCTAAAGTACGTTTGCTTCTGTAAAATTATTCATAGTAGTAAGTAGGTCACCATAATAACTGACATAATAAAGGTTAACAGGGTAGAAGCTCAGCATCACCCAAACCAGCACATTTAGAAAAGGCATTGCAGTATGCTATATGTAAAGTAAGGACATTTCCATGTGATCTGCATAATTTTCATGCTTTGCATTAGTCTTCACCTACACAACTGTCTTCCTATCTCATGTATATACAGGGATCTCCTATAAAATATCAGTAAAAAGTAATTGCTCAATAAAACATAATTGTTCATGTTCTTCAACATGAGGTTTTGCTTTCAGAGACAGAAACAGGTGAAACAGTGAGATAGAGCTGCTAGGAAAGGCACAGATCTTGTGTGTGGTACATACAAAAAAATTAGTATTTTTTATTTATTAGCCCTGAGTATAAAATAAGGCATTCATATTTGAAATGAGTCTCTATCAGGATACATGTGGCTATAACACCTTCAGAAGCACAAAAAGAGGGTGCCAAAGTCTCGTCAGGCCTGGTTGTTGTTGCTTCTGACTTGAAAAGGAATCTAAATCATATTTCTAAATGTTGATCGTCTTCCATGCCAGCCAGGTAGTCCCTTCCTCTACAGCAATATTCATACAGTAGTAACAATATATGTAAGGTAATAATGCTTCTCGTAGTCTCCCAAGATAGAAAAGTGCTCTTTTCATTTGCTACCTATAGTTTGTTATAACACCAAACAGATACTTCAGGAAAGATTTCAAAATCCTCATGCAACCCAGGCCAACCTGGGTTATCCCCACCCTCTGAAAGTACCTGAATGAAAAACCCTCATATTGTTTCCCTTTGTAGGAGCAAACTCAACAAGAGCTCATGCTTCCAGCCCGCAATGAGCCTATGAATCCCAGAATGTTTATTCCAGACAACAGGACACTTCATTAGCCCAGGATTTTAGCGATGCGGTATGAAGAGAATGGCCCGACCTTGAGGAAAGCGCCCCAACCAGGACGCGTGTCTCTCGGCAACTAACTCTTTCACCTTTAGTTCAGTACCCTTAATTCCAAGGCAGAATTTTTTTTTTTGTAAGACACTGCAATACAGCTTAGCGTAGGCATACGTTCGCATAGCCAGACTTCATTAATACAAATCTCTCTTCCTCTCTAAGAGGTGGCTGTGTTTCCTGTGACATCAGAACTCCACAATTTCCCAGAGAGCCCAGGAAAGTTAAACTAGGTAGTCTCATGGCAAAATTGCCAGTATCTGGCTTTGATAATGAGACTGCTATCCTTCTTACATCCTACCTGGAACAAAACCTTGCCTCTTTTCGGTCTTTGACACAGTTTTAACACATATCAGAAGGATAATCCTTTATAATTCCTAATGTTTTTACTGCAGTGCCACAGAGCAGGTTTGTAAATTCCTTCTATCAGAATATTTTAAAATAGCTTTCTTCCTTTCAAAACAACAGCAGAAACAAAACAACAAGAGAGTGAATTAATTCCTACTGTAAAAGACAAACATAAGTCTTCCTTTTCCCACTGGAATTTTGAACACAGTAGTTTGCTATTCACCCAGGAATCCCCTCCAGTTATGCACCCTCCATCCTATTCTTTCAACTAGAAATGATGAAACATTTGTAATAAATACATCCCAAAAAGGCAGTTTATTTTTGTTAAAATAATTGGAAATCTACATTTCATCAGTCATTGACGTGTTTCTTATTATCTGTCACAGAATTCAGAAAGTTACATATTTATGACCAAACCTGGCAGTGCTCTCCAGATTTATATACCAAACACAATCTCCTCCAATTTACAGCTTCAGTCAACACATTTAATACAGTGCATACATTTCCAATTATTCTTTCACTGTAGTACGGCAAATACCAGCTAAGATGGAAATTAGCTGCTAAACATATAGCCCAACACTGCACCCAGAGCTTTCATTAGATCACTCTAGAGAGGAATTTATAGATCAAGTAATTGACTTATTTTAATTTTTTATAGGTTAATTTTGCCAAAACCAGGAACACATCTGTTTCATTTAATTCAAAGTAATTCACTCAAATTATTATTCAGTCTGAAATGACTCAGCAGTTTCAAGGATTGTTCCTTATGTATGATGCCTGTGGAACTAATCCCATCAACACCAGAAAACTCAGCAATTTAACAATCAAGCTGTTAAGCTATTGATAATTTTTGAAGGTCTGTTCTTAGACTTAACCAAATGTTACTGGGAGTGGAGGGAGGCATTCTTTCCAATCTTTACTATAGGAAACATGACTATTAGAATATTTTCTGTAAAACACATATGACAGTATACCTATCAATATACCAATTAATATGACCACTTAAGAGAACTTTCACGTTACATGTTAAGACGTGTAATTACCTAGACAGCTGAATTTCTCCACAGTTATCTCTGGCTTTCCTCACTCAGAGTAATATTTTATCACTTTATGGCTACTATAGTCTAGAATTGTGATTTCCTGAAAAATATTTGAAGGCTAATCCTGTTCACTTCAACATCAGTTCACAGTATTGACAGTATGACGAGAAATGTAGGGGCAAGGTAGGGAGAACAGAAAGCACTGAAGTTAGCTGGAGATTTCAGTTCATTTTATCATAGTTCAATTACACTTTGCTTGGATTAAAATGGTTTTTATAACAGCAAAATAAATCATTAAAAGTTAATAAGATGAAGAGAGTGACCAATCAAGAAAGAGTCCTACTCTCAAGGCAAAAATGTCATTTTCAGCTTCGGAAGGAAACAAAAATAAAACTTACAAGTGTGGTTTTTCCCATCACTCCTTTTCCCATTAATCTCTTGTTCAATATATCTAATATTTCTGAACTTCTTTTGAACCAGAACTTCCAGGTCCTTGATCAGATCAGATGTTAATAGCAGAATGAAGATGGTCTTAACATACAAGACGTATTGTGTTGAGTTTGTGTCTGACAGGGTTTTGGTAGCAGGGGAGGGGACTACTTCAAAAAGCTCTGCCAGCCCCAAGTCAGACCCACTTCTGGCCAAGGCCAAGCCAATCAGATCCTCTGTGATATCATATTTAAGAGTGGAAAAAACCCTGTTGGGTGGATTCTTTTGTTTTGGGGGCTCTTTTGTTTGAGAGAGGACTGGGACTAGAGAGAGACAACCATATGGATACAGAGGTCAGTGAGGAAGGAGGGGGGGAGGCACACTGGAGCAGCCATTCCCTTTAGGCCTGTGATGAGATTTGGCCGGCTGAGCTCTTGCAGCCCCTAGAGATCAACAGTGGGGCAGAATCCCAACTGCAGCCTGTGGAGGACCCCAAACTGGAGCAAGGGACTGCTCTGAGAAGGCTGTAACTCTGAAGGAAGCCCACTCTGGAGAAGTCTGTCACTGGGATAATTATAGCCCACAGAAGGGGCTGATGGTGGCAGAAGTTCATGGAGGACTGTCTCCTGTGGGAGGGATGGCACATTGCTGCAGTGGAGGACTGTGAGTAGTTTTCCCCTGAGGAAGAAGCAGCAGCAGAAACATGGAGCAGACTGGGACTGACTGCAATCCCCATTCCCTGCACCACTGTTGGAGAGGAGAGAGCAGAGCCCAGGAAGAGGGAAAGGGGAGTATTTAAGATCTGGCTGGTTTTAGTCACTGTCCTTCTCTGATTCAGTTGCTAAACTGGTATTGTTTTTTTTAAATTAAATCAATTTTGTTCTCCCAAGTTGAGTTTGTCTTTTGCCTATTAGCATAACTGTTGAGTCAGCTCTCAACTGTTGTTGCCTCAACACTCAAGCCTTTTGCCGTAGTTTCTCCTCCTCAAATCATCAAAGGGAGGTAGGAGTGAGTGAGCAGCTGTGTGGTTGCTTTGTTGCCAGCTGGGTGGGCTTAAACCACAACAGGTACTCATTAACACCATTAAAACCTAAAAGATTCTTTTATTTGCCAGATATTTCAAGATATATTTCTGTTGATAGATTGTAATTATCCTCATCTAAAAGTCAAAGCACATCTAACTCATACAACTGCCTCACACTTAAACCTTCTTGTAATTCATGCAATTCCTTTCAAAGACCTTTGCTATATTACATGGCAAGTCCTTCATAAATCTAAATAAACCTTTTTCAGTACTTCTATGATAATCTGCCTTTTCTTACTTAGAAATGTTTTCTCTCTCTTTTCACTGCCAATGAAAATGGTATTTTGAGGTAGGTACAAAAACTAAGTTCCAGTTATAAGAGTAGCAACCTGTGAGTCAAAACAGTTGCGTTTTATTCCAAAACCTTTCAGTGACCTTCCCTGCAAACTAGGACAAGTCAAATCTCTCTTCTGTTTACTCTTTTGATTTACCCTTCTGGAACCTCCTCTAAGAACAGACTTTCCACATACCTACCAGTATCCCAAGGAGGCCTCACTCTCACTAAGGTCTACTGGTCCTTCCATGTTAGATTCTATGTATTAAATAATGAATAGGTAATACTATTTGCATGTGGTTTACAAATACATACAGGTGAAGTGTTAATTTTTCTGTCTCCAAAACAGACAGGATTTTCAGAATCTGATATTGCAGGACTACCACAGACAAAAAGAGTACTCATATGTGAAGACATATTGGGTTTGACTGAGATGCAGTTAATGTTCCCCACAGCAGCCCTCATAGTGCTGTGCTTTGTATTGGGAGCTTTGATAACACACCCATGTTGTGGCTGCTGCTAAGCAGTGCTAGTGCAGCACCAAGGCTCTTTCCAACATTCTTCCCACCCTCAGTGGGACAAGGTGCACAAGATCTTAGGAGGGGACAGAGTCACTCCAGCTGACCAGAACTGACCAATAGGATATTCCATACCATATGATGCCAGCTCAATTATAAAGGGAGAGAGCAGGAGGAGGACAGTGGGGTCCTCATTGGGAAGACGTTTGTCCTCCGAGCAACCACTCCACATTCTAGAGCCCTGCTTCCTGGGACAGGCCTGACACCGCCTGCGAGTGGGAAGTAGAGAGTAACAGCTCTGTTTGATTTTGCTTCACACACATGGCCTTGCTTTTTCTGCTGTTTATTAAAGCTGCCCTAAAGAAGAAGCCCCTGTTTGAAAACCAGAGATACAGAGAAGGAAAAAAGTGAACTTGTTTATATCTCTTCTTGTCCTTGAGGGCATAAGTAAATATTACAGAATAAAGACTGGATCTGAAATTCTGGTTTTATTCCATCATTGGAAAAAAATCTAGCTTTATTTTTTTGTCATAATGCAGTGGTGTTAATCGGCTTTCAAAAAATAGGAATGTGACCATTCCTGTTTAAGATGTGCACTGCTGTACAAATGTTTTGATCTCAGTTATAGAATATGCTGTTTGTTCTTTGAAATTGTAACAACATCCATTCATCCTTTACTCAACCCTCAGACTACAATTTCCATGGAAATTCTCAGCTCACCTCCACATTGTTCTTTGTTGTCCCCATTTATTTGTCTTACCCAGGTCAAACATAATTTAAGGCACTTCTTGCAATAGTTGGGGGGGAAGGAAATACAGGCAGAGAAATAAGGGAAGAAATGAGACTGAAATCTTGCTAAATTAACTCTGTCCACTGAAAACCTCTGAAAACAGTTATATTTTCATCTAGCCTGGGAAGGGAATATCACTTTTTGTATACAACACAATAAAGTAGTAAAATTTTAAAATGCACTCAGGAACTCAGTACTGAATTTTCTGATATCAGTTACAATCCAAGGAGCTGAACTGTTTACCTAAGGGACATATTAGGGTTTTCTGTACCAATGTTTCAGGTATTTTTCCCACTACATATGGGAAAGACCTGGTTCAGAAACAGCCTCAGAATCCTCTCTAAGTTTTAGGCTTAAAATAAGCAAACCCTTACAGATGTTTAAATAACGGGTTCAAGAACATTGAGTCTAGATGAATATAATAAAAATAAACTACTGAAAGCAAGCTGTAAGGACAACTGTGTTAAAATAATTTAACTATAGTAAAAAGCTGGATATCTTGGATATTTTCTAAACAAAAGAAGGCAGCTGAAAGCCATTTTCAGTGAACAGCTCAAGCATCAAAATTGAGTGACAATTTGAAACAGCATCACTTCCTCCACCTTTCTAAATTCAGTGGCTCAAGCTTTAAAAAAGCGAGCTCCTCCCAGAGAAAATAAATGGTATTCAGCTGACATCTGAGGTACGGGAAGATTTGTAAAATGATACAAACAGACAGGCCTAAAACAGTTTAAAATGTTTCAAAACAGGCATTTTTGTTAACAAATGAGCCATGATATGAAATGGAGGATATTTCACAACTATGAAGATTTTTTTACGAGTCTGGGTGACAAGAATTGCTGAAGTGTGGCTCAGGCAACTTGCTCAAAGTAAAAAGATGGGAACCTGGGAAAAGGGACCTGGAAAGACTGCTCCAGGAATGTCTTGTTAGCAAGAAATTAAGTATAGGTTTTTGCTCAGATCGCAGAAGTACTTGCTGAAGAGGCAACTGCCAAACCTACCCAGGGCAGTCAAGAGCTGGGATGGTGAGGTGGAGCAGCACAATCACTCCAAGCGTGGGATGAAGCAGTTCAAGTGCCTGTGGGAGCAGTGGCCAAGGGACCTGAACTGCACAGTCAGCTGCTGCCAGGATCTGGCCTGGGGTGACCAGGCAGGAGACACAACAGGGACCAGAAAGTCATAAACTGGCCAAAGCAGTAGGAAGCAAAAAGCAGCCCCACTAACAGTCTTGTCAAGAAGAGCCCTGTACACAGTTTTAGATTCTCAGGAAAGCAATTTCAGGTATAGCAAGTCATCTCATTGCACTGTAAATTAACCTGTTATCTTCCCCCTCAAGAAATTATTTTTCATCAAATCAATCGATACATTTCTGAAAGTGGAAAAAAGGTATCTAGCTTACTGACAGTCCAGTTTGATTTCCCCAAGCTTCTGGGGAAGACTGAAGCCAGCATTTATCAGTGATCCATAAAATTTCAATTGGATATTTTTGCTGCCAATCAAACCCTAGACTAACTTCCTTTATTCCCAAATCTACCCAGTGAAAGGGGATATTTGATTCCTTCTTCAAACTAAAAATAAGGCCCTTTCATTGAAAAACAAATGTTGAGCCAATCTAGGCAGAATTCAAACATTTTCACTTTTTACCCTTATTGTTCCTGGCCACTTAAAATTCTTCTTTACTTGCTCCTATGTACCTTACGTAGAATAGCCCATGGTGCAGTCCTGCATCCATCTAGGGCACCCACCCTAGAAGCGAGGGGAAATAGGTTCTCTCTTCAATTCATAGGGATCAAACACTTCGTACTTCCCCAGTAAGCACCCAGCACCCTCTCCTGACCTGCACCAGCACTTTCTAATATTCCTTTTCAGTATTTCCACTGTGCTAGATGAGAAGCTGGCGTCCAGCTGGGTGCAGGTCTAATTCTCCAGCCCTTATGACTGAGAACAGAGAATTTGCAGCTCCAGATCACTGCATTGAATTCTATCATTAAATGAAACCAAAGTTCAATAGCTTCAACAGGTGAAACAGAAATTACCTCCAAAATAGCCTGCATTTCTGAACAGATGAGGAGGAGGATTCTGCAGAAAAAGGAATTGACCTTGGATGTCTTTCTCTTGCTTGACAAACTTTTTAATCCAGAGGACCTGGAAATGAGAGAAATGGCAGTCTGGTACTTCCTCCTCAAGTCATGTTTTAGAAGACAATAGATTCCTTTATTAAGGCAACAGTGACAGTTGCTTACTTTATGAAGCTATTCGCAGGCTCTGAATTCTTAGTGTTGTGAAAACACAACTTATTACAATCTTAAGTGGAATTTCAAAACCCCAAAGAGCAAGCCTAAAAACTAATCCAATTAAGTTCACATGCATTCTCCTATGGACCTTATTTACCTCATGACACTGGAAAACTTGCATTTTGTTTCTACCTCAGATACCTAACAACTACAAGCTGCAGTTTTTACCTTTCATAGTGCTAAGCATTTGTTTGGTGTAGGTTTTGCTGAAGTGTGCCAGGAAGCAGTGTGATCAGGCTACTCTGCAGTGGGGGCTGAGCTGGGACCTGAGGGTGACCCAAGCACAGGCCATGCCCTACCTGATGGGGCACCATTTGGGCCAGTGATGGTGGTAGAGTCTGCCAGCAGCCTAAGGATCATCAGACTAGGTTTGCTCTATCTCTGCCAGTACTGGCTTTCTTAACAGAAATCTCTGAAACCTGAGTTTGTTTTCCATAACCCTTATTACTATCATTTAGGAATGAGAGAGAGAAGAACATATTGTAATAACCTGTTCCCCAACCCAACTCTGCTGAAATAGCAACAGGATGATAAACATGTATGTGTACAAAATCAAGAACTTCATACTTATTGGATCTGTATTATTAGGGTACCTCCACAGGAATACAGAAACCAAGCCTGCTAAGCATTCAGAAGGAGAAGCAGAAGTGAAGGCGTCATTGTTTGTCTGTACTGGATATAAGGAACTCCCAACAGCTTGTCCAGCACCCAAAGGCTTGCATGAAAAATTAAGGCAGAACAGGTAATAGCAATAGAAATTGGTTTTTGGAATTGTCTTCTGTAAGCAACTTGCTCATCTAACCACCAAAATAATCTTTTTTCACAGTAGTTATTTATAATCCTCTGTGAGTCTTCAAAGGCATTTCAACATCTTTCATTATTTACACAATGGTTCTTCTTATGGTTGGGTATAGGAATAAACTACAGATAAAATGTAAGCCTATGGAGCAGTTTTCAGGTTCAGGTTTCTTTTACAATCTCCAGAGAGCACTGGTAAGCTACTATAATGAAGAAAGCAGGTCCTTTTCAGTCACTGAATTCATTGCCTTATTCTAGGTAATAATATTGTCCCTAAAAAATGAGAGGCAAATTAAGCAAACATAAAACAGAGGAAAAAAGCAGAACAAAGAGAGGCATGTGAGGAAATAACAAATGTTCTTGCAATTGCATTCATTTGCAGAGGAATGAGACGTAGGAGTGGTCTCTACTGAAAAGAAAAAGCCAGTGAAAGTCATAATTGTAGTGGTTCTCTTGCTGAAGTTGGGGAAAAAATAAAGGCTTTCAACAGAACAGAGCCAAAGCTTGACAAACTACATAGTTCAAATGACAAACTGGAGACAATAACTCCAAGAGAAATCACCCTGGGCTTATGTATCACAATCTGTTTAATATATACTAGATAAACAGATAAAATCACCAAAATAAAAGACTACTTTGCCACTTCAGCATCTCATAGTCATTTTGCAGACATCTACATCAAAGAACTGTGAACACAGCTTAAAATGTTCTTAGTACAAATCACACAGTAGGGAACATACTCCCTGTAGGAAGGTGTTCAGTGCCTCCATGATTGCTTTACAACAGCATCCTGTTGACCGGCAGCTGTCACTATCTGTTAATTTGTAGGAAATAGTCATCCCACCTTTCAAAACTGGTAAAGAGAATAAAGACGGATTTTAAATTATTTGACTGGAAGATCAACAAAAGAAACACTGAAAAAACAAGGAGGGTTTATATACAAAGACTATGACTTGAAAAATAAAGGTGAAGGATTGCAAAGCTCATGTATTTTTTGAACCGAAATCACAAATAGTTCATAGTATTTCAACTCACTCAGTTGAAACTTAAATGACTGTAAGCTTTGGCTATAATAAACCCCCTTTCAATATTTTTTGCTACGATCACAACTGTATGAATAAAATTTGTATGTAGCAGCTTACTGGTCTTTCAGAGGACAGTCATGCTTAAGGGTACTCTGTAAATCACATAGTGGCTAAAATATAAGTGCAAAGTTCACAGGCTATGAAAACCATAAATATCTCCAAAAGTTCTTATATGTCAGCATAGAGTTGTTGGTAAAAGTAGAGATTCACAGATAAAAAATACATCCTTAAATTAAAAAAAAAGGGCCCTCTCCAACAGGTCCATGTCCTTCTTGTGCTGAGGACTCCAGAGATGGATGCAGTACTCCAGGTGGGGTCTCACAATAGCAGGGGGGCAGAATCCCCTCCCTTGACCTACTGGCCACACTTCTTTTAATGCAGCCTAGGATACAGCTGGCTTTCTAGGCTGCACTTGCACATTATGCACAGCTTTATGGCTTAATAATGCTCTGTCTTTTCAGCACCAGACACTTTCTAATAACTCTTCTTTTTATTGCATATTCATTACTATATTTCATTATTTTTTATTAAAAATAGTAGCTTACTGATGTTTTTAATACTACTTCCATTCTTATCTTAATGTAATTCCACACAAAGTAAGAACAATACAATCCTGCAATCTGAAAAAAAAAAAAAGTTAGGCCATTTTAAGCCTTGTATATAGTATGTCTGTACATATTTGGGGAAAAATCATACCAGATTTGTTTAAGCTTTATACGCAGCTGTTCATGAATTTAGCAATAAACCCTAATGTTTCCTTGGGGGAGGAAAGGGGAACAAACAGTAAAAACTAAAAAGTTGAAATGTGAATCAAAACTCTTGCATGTTCATGATTCTGTGGGTGAAGTAGAGATGGCTTAAGCTCCTTGGACTAAGTCAGTCCCCACTAGTGGCCTACGCTTGGAGTTACGCTTTGGTAGTGGCACACATTTCAGCCTCTCTAATGTAAAACCCAGGTACCCTTCTTGGCATATATAACAATGTGCTATGTTGCTCGGTTTTTCCTGTTTTATTTGATATGTTAGATAAAAATATCTTTAAAATATATATTAAAAAAAGATCTATTTACTCTCAAGTTTTTCAACAAATAGAAAAAAATGTAATTCCATGAACTGGCAGAACATGCTACTACATATGATATGGAAAGAATTCCAGTTTTTTAGCAGTCGGTCAAATATTTTTTTGAGATAACAGACTCTGTGTGCCCAGTTGCAAGGCTCTGTCTATAGACAATGTTGCTTAGAGAAGGATATATGTAAGCAGCAAGATAGCTGTCCTCGACTGTGATTAAAATCAGTTCCTGAGAATGAATTACTCCTTGGGTTTAAGACATATGAAATGAAAGCTTCTGTGGATGCTGCCTGTTCCCCTGCACAATATGTTCTCTGCTTGGTTTCTATAACAGAAAGAAACCAGTTACATCTCTGTCATAGACAGCCCAGATCTCTCTGAAAGGCTGTTTGAATTATATCTTGCAAGAGCATGTTTCAAACCAGCCACACCTGACGGAGAAGACACAAACGCTCTTTTTACCTTCACCCTGCTAAATTCTGCCACTTTATCAAGCCTTTTTTTCTTATCATTGCCATAGAAAAGTGAAGATGTACAAGCAGTATGTTAGTAAGTTTTACAAAAAAAAAACAACAACCAGAGATTGCCCAGATGATTCCTCAGTAGAGTCATAAATAACATTAATTTCAAAAGATTTAACATACTTACAGATTGGATCATAGGGGAATTAGAATCATAACGATATTCTATTAGTATAAAAATAAATCTCCTTGGCAGCCCCACCCAATTTTACACCATCTACCTGTATTCTGTAGGTACTGGGGAAAATATAGCACAAGTGAAGCTGAATGGAAGGGAGTCTAGTGTTATACGATGTCTTTCATATGTGTGTCTAGCTAATGACATCCAAATATGCACCTGAAAGCACCATCTGACATCCTTTGTCAGTCTCCTAAAGAATCTGCTTGCAAGCATTTTTCATTGTGTCACTTATATACAGTTTTATTAAATAAAGGAAATGTAATGGCCTGCTGACCGCTTTACTTTTGTGTCTGTCAAAAAAGATGTATTATAGTAATTAAATTGTACTTGTTGAGCTCAATTCCTACCTATATTTCTGAGCTGATCTAAAAGTATGTGAATGACAAGAAAGAACCAAATTATAAATAATGAGTTAGTGCCTTTAGTCTAATTAATATAATTACAGATTGGCTGTACCTCAACTATGTCTCAGGTCTTTAAATGAGTCAGGTATAAATGGAAATCATCAGCAATCTCTCCATCCATTTCAGGTTAAACTGTCTTTTTGCATCTTCATGTGGCAAAGTACCTTAATATTGACTATCTTTCCCTAGGAAATGGCTAAAATATCTATGAGAATTATTCTTTTCTAAAATTCAAGAGCTTCTACCTCCTTCCTCCTCCTTAAAAAGGACAATTAAGAACCAAAACAACCACAGAGCCTCCCTGACTGCTGTTGGCCAAACTACCTTCTCCCTACCCTGTCCAGACTTTGTTCCTCTGGAGCACACCAAGGTATGACACCTAAACCCCAGCCCCTGCGGCACCCTGTGATAAAACTGAGTGCTCTGTATCACACCTCATTTCTCACTCTTGCACACGCTGCTGAAGCCTCCTAAAGCCCCTGTTGTGGTTTAAGGTTTGGGGAAGGGGAGGGACGGGTGAAGCGGCTATTCCCCCCCCCTTCCTGCCACACTCTATATAAAGGACACAGGAAGTTCCGCTCGCCTCCTCCTCGCTGGAATTTGCTGCTGGCTCCGGACGGCTCTGTGGCTGCTACAACTCCACGTGGCTCGGGAGAAATCCAGTGGCATCCGAGGATCAGTGTTGTATATATTTGTATATATACCTTCCCTTGTTACCTCTGTATATTTCCCTTCCTCTGATATCCCTTTTGTTACTCCCTGTTAAAAGGTGTGATCTTAATTTTCCAACTTTGTGTGAGGCCTTTCTTCCTCCCCTGGGAGGGAAGAGGGGAGGGGGAAGAGGGGTGAAACTAATTCTGCTCTGTGGGGGTTGCCCTGAGCCCTAAACGGAGACAGCCCCTGTGCTCTCTGAGCACTCATGAGCTGGAGATGGACCAGAGGAGCTGAGGCATCCAGGCACACAGTGATACCATGGGCAGCAGGATGTGGTCTCTGGGATCATGACCCAGGAGCACACCAAACACCATCTGAATCTCACTGACCTACTAGCTAATTGCCCTGGCTTAGAAATGCTGGATGTGTGCTCTGAGATGCTGCTGGTGTGATCTGGTACAGGGTGTCCCAGGTCAGGCTGCTGGCTGACTGGTAGGAACTAAAAGGTTTGCTCCTCAGACTACAAACTCAGGGTTCCCCACAGCCTTGCCTTCTCATGTCAGCACTGATATATACAGATCATAAATGCATATGTCATAGAGGTTATTAAATAGGGTGTGTGCATGGGGATTCAGAGGGCACTGTTAGAGGGGAAGGGATGTTGATCATGCAGTACTGACCAATTCAGGGCACTTGAAGGTGCACATGGTTCACACTGCAGGAGAGTATGCCTGGATGCTCACTGTTTCTCCTGAGATTTCTCCCTAAGAAAAGAATTGAGGTATTCTCCAAGCTACTCCAAAGGCACTGTAAGGACTGGACAACACAGCTGAGGGGAGGATACCAACTGGATGGTATAGCAGACTGTAGATATAGTCATTATATCTCATCTTCTTTTTCACACTGATCTCAAGGCAAAATTCTTAAGTTCAGAATTTTAGAGATATCCTGGTGATATGTGTGACTATACTGCATGCACACATCTACATTAGCGAGGAGAAATCCTCACTGTAGATCCATTGACCCACACAGGTTACTTGTGTTGCTTTATCTTGTGAGAGGAGTTTTCAGCTTTATAACCATTTCACTTTGGAACAACTCCTACAGTAGCATCTAATTTGGATTATCTTTAAAAACTGCTGGTTTCCACCATATATTTTCACATCTCAAACATTTATATCCATTAGATATTAGGTTAGACGTAAGGAATAAAGACAAAGGAAAATGGATGAGAACCCTTTACCCATTTGGAATGTTATTCTCTCATTCACTCCAACCTTCCTTTGACTTCATATAATGAAAAGCTAGTTGGGTCACTTTATTTTCTATTCCTGTGTGACAGAAAAATGTGTCTACTGGAGCTCTTATGGAGTCCTCAGAAAATGGGAGGCATTTTCATTCACTTTTTTCTGATCTTCTCTGAATGATAAGTAGTTACTGGGTTTTTCAGATTTGTCCTTGGATTCACAGGATCACAGAACCACAGAAGGGTTGAGGCTGGAAGCAACCTCAGGAGATCATTTGGTCCCTGCTAAAGCAGGGCCACCTAGAGTCGAATGTACAGAACCATGTCTGGACAGCCTCTGAGTATCTCACAACCTCCCTGGACAATCTATGCCAGTGCTCAGCCACCCTCACAAAAAAAAGTGTTCAGAGAGAACTGTGCTTCAGTTTGTGCCCACTGCCTCTTCAGTTTGTGCCCACTGCTTCTTGAATTCATGTTAACTGGTAAATTAAGAGGCATAAACTTACACTCCCCTACTGAGACTGCATCTCATAATTCAAATTATACTCCAATGTTATTGACCACTCCTGTTGCAGCTGCAAAGACAATGAATACAAAACATGACGCTTGTGTTTGGTAACAGATCTCTCTTCAGCACAAATTTAAGAATATTAGGTTATAAAGAAACCTGCAATGAGAGGTTTTTGGAAAACAGGATAACACTAAGTTCTTTACAGTAAATTTAAAATATTTCTAATGTTTCTTTTCAGATTTGCTTTCCAATAGATAGTGCTTTACTTATGATCTGCTATCTCTTTGGCTAGCTTTTCAAACTCTTAGCTTTACTGCTGCTCCTAAGACAATTACACTGAATTCACAAGCATTTGCTATGAGTTTTGTTTACAAAATCTAGAATTGGGAATCTCTGTATAAGAGCAACACCACGAGAAATGACCAAAATGTTGACATAGTAGGCTGTTGACTGAGTAAGCTGCAGGGGTCCTTGTATCTATCTTTGTGTTTTACTCCTGTTGACCCCATTCACAGGCCTGCCACCTCTCTGGTACAGTACTTACACTAGAATTAGTCTCCTGCTTTCTGATGATGCCTGCTTTTCCTTCCTCTGCAGTATAAATACTGCATATGAGTTACATATATGAAACCATACATATATAACATATATCCTTTAATAACTACATATCTTCACTTATATAGACAAAGGTCTAGAGAACAGTACTATAAAACTCCATGAAACAGTATCACCTTTAGTTTGGAGCCATGTGAAATTCATCATCAGGAAGGTATGTGAAGGTTTTGCTTCACATTAAGGTAGTTGTCAGAGAGAAAATGTAAATTAGGAGCTGTATTTATATTCTCTCCCTTTAAAAATAATGGGCAAATGATCAATAAACTAAAAAATTAAATACACAGGGGAAATATTTTTCACATTTTTCTCATAACCTTTTGAAACTGCCTACTCAACCAATTAATTGATTCCAAGACCTTAGAAGGATCCTGCAAGTATTAACCATGTATATCAATAATGAGTACATTCAGAAATGTAATAAAACAAACAAGGTGGCAGTAATAAATAGGCAAACATAAAAGCCAACAATTTTCACCTAACCTTTCAAACATCAACTCTTCTGCCAAATGGGTTTTGGAATTATTTTCAAATACAGAGATAACAATGTTTTTATGTATGCTAATAGACTTTAAAATACTGTTCCCAGACTACAGTATTATAGTCATAAACTAGTTCATTAAGTGAGTATGCTCTCTTCAGGCGGTTCATCTCATCTGCATTTTAATTTTCCATGTAGTTATTTTATTTAAAAAGTTAATATAGTTGCCTGAATTCTACATTAGAAGATGTCAGAATTTTTAATTTACTAAATAAAAGCAATAAAATATAAAAGAATAGTAAAACTAGAAGTTACTGACACTGTTTTGGTTAAACTAAGAAAATAAAGTTTGAATAGTGCTAATTATACCTATTCCTTGCATACTCCTTTCAACCAGCAGGTCACAAAGGACTATGCAAAGGAAGCTGGCCTCATTACCTGTGCTTTTCAGATGAACTGAAAATGGCTCAGAAAAAGTAACTCCCTAAAGCTGCCCCATATATTGACCTGGGTATGTGGAAAAGTATCTTGAGTACGAGTACAGTACTAAACTAAAGAGGCCACATTGTTTTGCCAAAGGTGTGTATGAGGAAAAGCAAACAGAAGCAGCTGTAATTACTGGTATGCTTTCAGATTCAGCTTATCATACTATGAGTTTTGACTCATTTCATTGTCCACAATAAAAAACAGTATTTTTTTTCATGAAGACATTATGAGGATACTGGCTGCTCAATAGAAAGCTTGCTTCACACACAACTGCACAAAGGGACAGAAAGACAGTCAGACTGAAGAGGCATAGGATGTCATTCAGTATCTCACTTTGCTCTGGATAGATTGTGCTGTGAAACACAAGGTGCTAGAACCAAGGAGATCAGCAAGGTTGGCAATTAGAGTAAGAAAAAGCTGGCTTGAGTTAGCCACAGAAAAGCTAATAATTATTCTCAGAGCTACATGGAAGCTGTCAAGAATCCTGTACGCATTACGTAAAGTTCATGATTACAAGGAATCCATTCTTATTATAATGACTTTTATTCAAGAAAATGGACAATCTGCATACAAGATATTGAATTCATTTCAAATTACTACATGGAACAGCAAGAGCTTTGCTTGCATCACACCCAGGCTTTTATTTTGGGAAGCTTAGTCCTTATTTGCTATAGGGATTTGTTACGCTTGAGGCTGTGGTAAATTCCTCATTCAAGTTCTCCTTGTCAGCTCTATCATTTTTAATTACAAAATCAATATCAAATAAATGCGCTATTTATAAAATATATATCAGCACCTTTTGTTTGGTTTTTTAGATTTCTATATTTTGGGGACATTTTCTGTCAAATATTGTCTGGGAGTATATCTTAAGAGTTTCAGAAATAAATTGCTGTCATCAACTTTGGAAATGACAACACAGGTTAGATGACATTCTTTGGTCTTATAACACCAAACCAGAAAGGCATTACATAGAGACATTCCAGCCACTGGTAGCCACACTTCCTGTGGAAGGATTCAGTAGGATTCCATCCCTGTACTCAGCACTGGTGAGGCCACACCTCAAGTACTTTGCTCAGCTTTGAGGCCCTCACTACAAGGACATTAAGGTTCTGGAGCATGCCCAAAGAAGGGCAATGAAGCTGGTGAAGGGTCTAGAGCACAAGTCTTACGAGGATTGCTGGAGGTCTGGGGCTGTTTAAATCTGGAGATAAGGAGGTTCAGTGGAGACCTTATCACACTCTACAACTGCCTGAAAGGAAGGGGTTGGTCTCTTCTCCTAAGTAACAAGTGATAGGACAGGAGGAAATGGCCTCAAGTTGTGCCAGGGGAAGGTTTAGATCAGATATTGGGAAAAAATTCTTCACTGAATAGGTTGTTAAGCATTGGAAACAGGCTGCCCAGGGAAGTGGTAGACTCACCATCCCTGGAGGTATTTAAAAGACATGAGGTGCTTAGGGACATGGTTTAGTAGTGGGCTTGGCAGTGTTAAGTTAATGGTTGGACTTTTCCAACTGAAATGATGCTATGATTCTATGAAGAAAAAGTCATGATTTTCTGGAAGAAAGGACAAAATCATAGAACCATAGAACATTTTAGGCTGGAAGAGACCTCCAGAGGTCATCTGGTCCAACCTCCCTACACAAGTAGGGATATCTCTACCTAGGGCAGGCCGCTCAGAGCCCCATCAAGCCTGACCTTGAATGACTCCAGGGATGGGGCCTCCACC